>JAAALK010000283.1:87103641-87613077 GCA_019279435.1 Zizania palustris
AATCTGAAGCATCTCTGAGCAAGAAAAGAGTCTTATCCACAGAACCATCACAAAGCCCTTCCCCAACAAAAATTGCTTCAACCGGTCATACCAAGCCCTGGGGCTTGCCTTCAACCCGTATAAAGCTTTGTGCAACTTAAAAACATGTCGAGGAAACTTAGGGTTCTCAAAACCGGGGGGTTGCCTAACATAAACCTCCTCTTCTATGTACCCGTTCAGAAAAGCACTCTTAACATCCATTGAAAGAGCTTAAACCCTTCGAAACGGCAAAAGCTAGAAGAATACGAATGGACTCAAGACGGGCAACAGGAGCGAAGGTTTCTTCAAAGTCAATACCTTCCTTCTGGCAATAACCCTGGGCAACTAGTCGAGCCTTGTTGCGCACCACAACCCCATCTTCACCTTGTTTGTTCTTGAATACCCACTTGGTGCCTATGGGGTTGCATCCTGATGGCGGCTCAACTAATGTCCAAACCCGATTGAGGACAAAATTTTCAAGCTCTTCTTGCATAGCATTAATCCAATTAGAATCAGAAAGAACATGAGAAACGTCTCTGGGCTCAAAACATGCAACAAACGCAGATTCAGCAAACACAGCGAGAGAGGCAGAAGAACGCAAAGTTCTCTCAGTCAGATCACCTATGATGAGCTCTGAGGGATGGTCACGCTGAACTGCTCGGGTTCCCTGGTGATCTGAAGTCACCTCACCGGAAGTCAGCAGCTGGCACCTCTGGACTCGACTGAGGGGGCTCGATCGATGTGGAAGAAGTGATCAGAGGTCCGCCCTCATCCTCAGTCGAAGTCTCAGAAGGTGTGGGCTCTGCGGGGGATGCAGAAGGCCCACCCTCATCAGCAGCTGGAGTATCCTCATCTTCCTCGAAGATGGACTCTCCGAGCTCATCATCACCAGAAAACTCAAAAGAAGGAGTCAAAGAAGGCAAGGATTCATCAAAAGAAACCTCACAAGTCTCGACAAGCAGCTGGGATTCGAGGTTCCAAACACGGAAGCCTCGAGAATGCAATGCATAACCAAGAAAAACACCATCCCAGCAACGAGACTCAAACTTGTCCAAATGCCCTCCCTTCTGAGCACAAAGCACTTGCAGCCAAACGCTCGCAAATGGCTCACCTTGGGCTGTCTGCCAAACCGCAATTCATATGATGTCTTACCAAGATAAGCTCTAAGAAAAATGCGGTTGGCCAGATAGCAAGCCGTGTTCATGGCTTCAGCCCAAAAACGCCTAGGAGTCCTGTGCTCATCGAGCATCATCCTGGCCATCTCGACTAGCGTGCGGTTCTTTCGTTCCACAACGCCGTTCTGTGGGGGAGTGTAAGGAGAAGAAAACTGATGGTCCAGACCCTGATCACTACAGAAGCTGACGAACTGAGAGTTCTTGAACTCAGAGCCGTTGTCGGAGCGAATTGCTCGCATTCGACCATTGTTCTCATTCTTCAACTTCAAGATCAGGTCATGAACAAACTAAAATGTTTCATCCTTAGACTCCAAAAGAAAACCCACGAGAATCGAGAAAAGTCATCAACAATCACAAGTGCATACCACTTCCCACCGACTGAACGTACCCGAGCTGGACCAACAGTGTCCAAGTGTAAAAGCTCGCCCGGATACGAAGTCATCACCTGAGTCACAGGTGAGTGAGAAGCGGCAACCATTTTCCCATGACGACAGGGATGACAAACTAGATCCTTCTCCATCTTAAGCTTGGGCAATCCTCGGATGAGGTCCATAGAGCTTAACCTGACTAGCAGATCAAAACTCAAGTGACCTAACCTCCTATGCCACTTCCAGAGCTCAGAAGAAGATCCAGCTATCAAACAGCGAGAAGGGCCAAAAGAACTAGAGAAGTCAATTCGAAAAACTTTACCGAAGGGTAAAATCTGACAAACCAAAGACCATCTAGAATCAACCACAGAAGAATTGCCCTTCTTAAAGCGCACTTCCAAAGCATCCTCAAGAAGTTGCGAAACAAAAATCAAGTTGAAGTTCAAATTTTTAACCAAAGCAACATTCTTCAAAGAGAAATGATCTGAAATGCGAATTGAGCCTATGCCACTTACTTTCCCTTGACCGCTGTTCCCGAATGTGATGTACTCATTGGAGCTCGGGGGAGTGAGACTGGAGAACCATCTGCGATGTCCCGTCATGTGGCGAGAGCATCATGAGTCCATGATCCAAACATCCTCCAGTCCCCGGTCCTGCACAATCAGTGTCTGTAAGTGGGAGAAAATGGTCCGGCACCAGGTTTAGCAAAAGAGCTAAACCAGTGTCGAGCCATCTTCTCAAAAGATGGAAAGCGAAAACCATCAAAAGAGTTTGGACCAAAACGCGGCTCAAAGTGCGGTCCATGGTTCTGCCTAACCCTGCGGCCACGAGGTCTAGGACCGTAGCCAACACGGCCTGGAACTCTGCCGGAACGAACACCACCAACTGGAGCACGGGCAAGAAAGCCGTCTCCTCTACCACCACCTACACGACGCGGCCTAGCCTCCAGCCTCTCCCCGCGCTGAGGAACACGCAGTTTACCATCCTGCTGGTAGAACTGCTCCTGATCACTACGAGCCCTCTCTGCTCTCTCAACCCGCTTCCTCCTGAAGCAAACTCCGCAAGATGCCCGTCTCTCTGACAGTACTCACAATGATAGGTAGGCTTCTTGGGATGTGGTTGAGGCTTGGGGTTCTTGGGCTTAGTGGTGATTGGTGTTGTCTTCTTGGGCTGAGAGGGTCCAGGAAGAGAGTCTAGAGAAGAGTGGAGGTGTTTGGGCTTAGGGACCCAGATAGGCTTCTTGGGTGGAGCTTTGGGTGGTTCATGAATCACTCCATCCTTGGGCTGACAAGCCTGGGAGGTCTCAGTGGAGTGAGTCTTGGGATACCTCTGCTCTGGAGTCATTTTACTCCACTCCACTGCCCGGCTGATGGCACTCTCAAAGTCAGCCTTGGTGTAGGTGTAACCTACCCCAAACCCATCCTGCCTCTTGAACTGCTGGATCATAATGCCAAGCTGTGGCTCTCTGGCACTGATCCAACTCAGGATAGAACGGAGGTAAAAGTTCTCATTCTGAGAATCTGCTAGCTCCTCTCTCAAGGAAGCTAGAACCTCCACCTGAGACAAGCAAGTCTCACACTCACTCTCTACTTGGACAGACTTTTCAGCTTTCAGCTTGATTAGCTCCATTCTAAGAGACAGACAGTTCTCACAGACAGTGGGTGGAACTGACAGTGTCTCAAGCTCTAGCCTAGTCTGGGCAAGCTCAGCTCTCAACCTCTCTAAATCACCCAAATGCTCTTCGCCCTTGGATTTCAGCTCAGCTAAGGCAGCTAGATGAGATGGGCAATCAACACAGGGTGCGACGACAGTGGCTTGAGCATCTTTCAGCTCCAGCTGAGCGCTTTCAAGCTCAGTGGCCAAAGCGTCCCTCTCATCAACCCTTTCTGTGTACCTGGACTTCAGAGTCGACAGGTCACACAGAAGCACCTCACACTTCGGGCACTCACTGCTATCACCCAAGCAAGGGGAAGAAGATAGACTCTCAATTCTACCGTTGGCCACGGCAAGCTCACTCTCTAACTCATCTATCCTCTTCTTAGCCCCCCTAAGCAGTTTTTCCCGATATTTAACCTCCTGACGATTGCTCTCAAGTAAATCAATAATTTCACGCTCATAAGATGATACCTTGTTGTCGTCGTCGTCATCGGAGTTGTCGGAGGAGCTCTTTTCTTCCCTATCCCCAAGAGCCATTGAGCAGAAGCTCTTGCGGGATCTTCAGCGCTGGTGTGAGCGGTTCTTCGGCTTGTCTCCGAAAGCCATGAAGCAGAGGCCCGCCGGATCATCCTTGTCCTTCCCCTTCCTGATAGCGATCTCCTCATCGCTTGAGCTCGATGAAGAGGAAGAAGACGTGGACCGCTTGGAATAGCTTTTCTCCATCTCGGCGAAGAAGGCCTTGTCGCGCTTCTTGTTCTCTCGCCGGTAGTCCTTCAGGGCCTTCTTGAAGAATCGAGTCTTCGGCTTGCCCTTGTTGAAGGATGAGCTCTCGTGCTTGCCGGAGTCATGGAAGCTGCCACCGGTGCCCTTCCTGTATCCATTTCGCTTGGGGCAGTCTGCGATGAAGTGTCCTGGATCACCACATTCAAAGCATCCGGATTTTGTGCCGTGTCTTTTGAACATTCTCTTGTCATAGACACGACGCACCCGGTTGTTAAAAGACACAAATCATCATCTCCCAACAACTCAAGCTGGTCCTCAGTGATAGACATCAAAGAGAATCCAGCACAGCTCACAGCAGAGGGATCAACAGAAGGTGTAGCAAGGGCCAGGGATTTTGCTCCAGAACCAGTGAGATTTGATCTCAGCTGGATATCTACCTCAGTGGCCTTCAGCTTGCTAAACAACTCAGAAATGGTCAAGGTATCGTAAGAAGTGCTCTCAACGATAGAAGATACCTTGATCTCCCAGATCTTTGGGTCCAAGGTATGGAGAACCTTGAGCGCCTGCTCATGATCTGAGACTAACTGAGCACCCTCAGCCTTGTTGTCCCGAAGCTTGTTTATGATCGACTGAAAACGACCAAACAAAGCCTCAACAGATTCACCCGGCTTCTGTGTGAAATTTTCATATTCACGCCGGTAGGTCTGATAGAGCCGAGCCTTGACCTGTGCTGTTCCCTCATGGTGTGCCTTGAGGGTAGCCCAGATCTCTCTCGCAGTGGAGAGATGACTCACACGCTCAAACTCAGTGGGACCTAAACCAGAAAACAAAATGTTCACAGCATTACTGTTGCTCAGATGCTGAGCAATGATACCAGCAGTACCTTGCTCAGTAACTGGCAAAATGACAAACGTGGTGTGAACGCAAATGTCCCATATGTCCGAACCCTGGCTCATGAGATAGGCTCGCATGCGAGTCTTCCAATAATTATAGCCATAGGCTTCCAAGGACGGGACCTTGCCAGGAGACGTCATGGTCACTACCGGGGTTTAGAACCGGTTAAGGTATGGAAAAACCCTAACCAAGCTCTGATACCACTTGTAGGACCGAAAGTAGCGACCAGAGGGGGGGTGAATGGGCGCCTTAAAAATTCTTTCGAATCAATGGCCTGTTCCCAATACCCAACGCACCTCAAAAGACTACGCAGCAGAAAATAAACAGTAGGCCTAAGTCTAAAGGTTTCTAACCTAGAAGCAACTGATGATAAACAGAGTAATACTAAAGTAGTACAACTAGGCAGATGAATGAGGTGTAACAGGCCTAAACTTCTCAATGAAATGATCTAAGAATGTATAAGATGAAAAGAGAAGTTACTGTCCAAATTTGTCTCCTGTTCGGAACTTGGCGAAGCCCCCTTCGCACGTCGAGGTCTGCTTCAGAGGTTGGTGACGGAGCCTGCTTCGGAGGTCAGTTGCGAGGCATGTCGAAGAAGCCGAAGGTATTTGGTTCTAGCCTAGTTCGAAGGAGCAGGGAGCAAAGTATGCTTCGGAGCGAAGTAACAGAGTCGGAGCTTGCTTCGAAGTTCGCACTTCGAAGACAAGACTTCGAACACAATTTCGAACCGAAAGCTTCGAAGCGAAACCTTCGAACAGAAAGCTTCGAACCCAGCACACAAACGAACAATCTTCGAACAAAAAGCGAAGCCTGCCACACGACAGAAAACCAAGTCCGAAGTCAATGCTCTACCTTCGAAAAGAGCAAGCTCCGAAAAGAGAGGCGAAAGGTGACACGCCACACAGAGGTCAGTGCGAAGCTTAGCCGAGCCACAAGCTTCGAACCCAACTTCGAAACTTGTTGAAGTATGGACTTCGAATGGATAGAGCCGAAGCCCCTTCGCACTATCGTTCGAAGTATGCGATGCTGACGATCAGAAAATGCTTCGAAGCTTAGCAGCCCAGAACACTAACAAAAATCGAAGATCGACCGTAGCCTTCGAAGGTGTTAGACCGAAGCCTGCCTCACGAAGCTGAGGGGCTTCGAACAGAGAGAGACTTCGCCAGAAACACAGGCAGTAAAGGTAATGGACCCTGTCAGCTTCGATCATAAAGCTGTGCAGTAGAAGGTGAAAAGCTGCACACAACACTGTAGCTGCAGGGAAGTAGTACTACTTGCAACAGCAAGAACTAGTACTACTAGAGTGAAGAACACACCCAGCCGAAGCCTCCAAAGTCTCAAAAATCACGGGAAAACTTGCTATGCTAATGAAATGAAGCCAATTAAAACCTTTGCAGATGCAGCACACAACGAAATAGGGCATTTACTGCAACATTAAAAGCAAGGCATTAAACATAGGGGCAAAGCTTCCTGGCGGCGCAAGCAGGGAACCAGAGAAGAGAGAGGCAAGGCAAGAGACAAAAAGTGACCCAAAAGAGTGGATTTGATTTCAGCACAAAGGGGTAGTCCAAACCCTAGGGATTGGGGTCCTATTTATAGGCAGCCCAACACTAGGAATATTCTACCAGCCCCTTAGGGTTTTTACAGACTCAAAAATAAAGGAAAAGACTCTACTGCCCTTAGGAATTTTTACAGACACGACTGACTGACTGTGGGCCTAGAGTTACAGATGACTTATCCGGAAGCTAAGTTTTCGTATCGACTACGGCTTCTCTTCTGGACAGTCGGATACAGAATCAACGGTTGTCAGTTTTGCGCCGAAACTGACAAAGCCTCCACCAGCTTTGCACCAGGTACCCGGATTGGGCCGGCCCGACTCCGCAGCTCTCTCAGCCCGGCAATCACTCACCGCCCGTGTACCTGAGTCAACCCTGGTCAACAGCCCAGTGGGTCTTCTACTGCTTCTGGCCCATGCACCCGGATTGGGCCAGCCCGACTTCGCAACCTCCTCTGCCCGACAGTCGCTCGCTGCCCGTGTACCTGAGTCACAGGCGGCCCATGAAACAGCAGATCTCTTCTTCTTCTGTCCTCTTTGACTATCGTTGACAATGACTCATCACTTCTGGAGCCATGAGGCCCACGCTATTCAGCATGGCTCCTCAACCGTGCACCGATTTGGGCCCATGCCATGCCTTACCATCTACCGGCGATCACAATCCCCTAATCCCCACACGTTTTCGTCGTTTATGGATAGTAACCGAGAAGATGGAACCTCGCTAGTGTAATTTTGGAACCCTCTCGGGTTTCCTCCATTTACCCTACCATAACAACATCGGCGAGCCCCTATTTAAGCCCTCGCCTCCGCTGCACTCCGCCCACCCCTAAAACCCTAGCCAGAGCACTCCAGAGTGCAGCCGCCACTTTTTTGGCCTTTAGCTCTGCTCCACCTCCAGTCGTTGTTCACCGCTGAATCAGACCACCGCCGTCCACGCCATCGCCACCGTCAGGATCCACGTCGACCGCCCATCACCGGCCACCCCTCGGTTGGCTCTGAGGACCATCGGATCGTCATCGCTGCCAACCACCCGAGACGCCCTTGCCATCTACCCTCGTCGCCGGTCGCCGTCAGTCGCCCGTCGCCGCCATCTCTGGTACCATCGCACTCCTCTCGCTCCCCTCGTTCCATTTCCACCGGTAGATAGGCCCCTAGGCCCTCGCCGTCGCCGTAGCACCCGAGCCCCGCCGTTGCCGGAGACGAAGGGTATTGTACCCCCTTGCGTGCGTGCCGTGCCGGATTAAATCCTGGCCGCATGATCGTGATCGAAGTGCCCAGATTAAATCCCTATCTCAGCCTTTGATCTGGTCAAAGGGGTATGGTGCGATCTGAGCCGTTCAGATCCACTTAATCCCTCTCGCCTCGCGCCTGATCGCCGAATCTAGATCCAACGGCTCTGGTTAAACTAGTCCACACGCACAGTATACCAGTTCGCTGTGAGCCTGATTCACCGTGGACCAAAACCCATTTTCTGTTTAAATAAAATTCCAGAAAATTGTTTAAACTTTGAAAATTCATAACTTGCTCATTTTAACTCCAAATTTCACCATTCAAATTTTGTTAAATTCCTCTTTTTATTCTCTACATACTTATGCCATAAAAACAGTATGTTACTTTAGCACAAAATATTCTTATTGAATAAATAAATAAAAACCCCTTAGGGATAAATTGATAATTCATGAAATAAATCAGGGAAAACCTTAAAATTTAATGTTTAATATTTTTCAACATAACTTCAGAATAATAAAGCTTAATTCCACATATTTAAAATCATAAACTTGTATGCTTATATATTTTGTGATATTGTGATTTTTTATTGAATGTGGTATTTTATTTTTCCATATCGAGAAGACTACGAGACCGTCGAGGAGCCGGAGTATTACCTCGAGGTTCCTCCATCATCATTTGCTGATCAAGGCAAGTCACAACCCCCATTTTGATCATCATTGAGCCCATGTTTTAATAAATTATCGCTATAACTCATAGGATAATATTGCATTAGTCTAATCTCAAGCCTTACACTATATTTATTAGATCCGCGTCCTTGTGTGTAAACCCAAGCCATGCTTATTAAGCCTTAACTCCTTGTCACTCTACAATATTATATTAGCTAGTGTCCAATGTACCGACACAAATGCTATAGGATAAAAAGAATGAGTCATAGATAGATGGATTCTACTATATGTATTTCCCCGTTATTCTCGTCTCTGGACTCTGTTGGAGTTGGTTATGTTATAAGTATGGTGGGTTCTGGGTGCAAGCTAGGGCATTGGTTGGTCGCACCCGGGGCACTATAAGGACCGGTCTGCGGGATCTGTTGCAAAGCACTTCCGTACTAACCACAAGTCTAATGGGTAAGTCCTAATCGGAAGTATGGAACAAACCGACTTGATGCACCATAGTGGAGGGGGCAAGGGGAAACCAGCGGGTGACTTGTACCGACGTGGCTCAAGGGGGGTATGGTGTTGGCTCGACGCGTCAGGGCACATATGAAACCCATAAGAGGGTGCTGTCGGGTCGAGGCAGCCCATATGGAAGGTTTTGGCATGAGTTCCCATGGTATGGGTCATCTTGTTACACTTTGGTGTATGGGATGAGTGTGTGCCTTGTGGGTACAGTGTTACAACTCTAATCAGAGTTTTTAATCTTTTCAAAAAGCCGAGCCCACGGTCAAGGGCAGGTTGTGTGACTTCTCGCAGTTAGTTTATATTGTTTGAGTGAAAGTGTTATTCATGGCATGTAAGGACTGTTGAGCGAGGGTGGCATGACTGTACCCCTCGAGTTAGAAGATGATGCATACACATGTTTACATTTCTGTATTAATAACTTGAACACATTTAATTGCTTTACAAATATACTTTTCCACAAAATTAGCCACTACCTTCCTTGTTATTACTCTGCATTATATTTGCATCCGGTAGCTTGCTGAGTACGATTGTACTCACCCCCATTGACTTACACCACCAGAGCCCGTCTACTACCAAGAGGATGAAGGTCTGGAGTAGCGACCCAGTCAAGGCGAGACTGGAAGGAGGCGTTCATCTAGGACCCTTATTTTATTAGTTTCTCTTATACTTTGACACTTTTGTACTAATATGGTCTACGAACCATGAATGTTTGTCGTATTTTGCGTGGTCGTGTGATGAACGTCTTGATTTATTGATTTTCTATGGAATTTAAATAAATGTCTGGATTTATTAAATCTGGTCGTTACAAGATGGTATCAGAGCCAGGTTGACTGTAGGAAGCCAAACAGACCTGACCCTAGGACTTATATTTTCGTACAAAAACTACTTACCCTCTCATCTTTTGGAGTTTTCACAAAATTTTTCTCTCTTTTGTAGATGCTAGTCCATACCATGAGTGGGACTCTCCACGATGAGGTTGGATTCGTTCGCGAGCTTCGCATGCTCGTCAGTTTCCTCGGGTTCGAGCACTAGCCGATGTTCCACGGGGTCTTCCCCGACGAGAATGAGAGCTACTGCGAGGTCACCATCATCATTCGCCCTTCCACATAGACAGCCCATACCTACCGAGTCGAAGGACCCACCTTTTTGGTGGCTAGTCAGTGCACCGCACTTTAGGCCCTCACCGAGCTCTAGGTGATCTACGACAGCCAGATCTACGACACGAACTATCGCTTCATGCCCATGCGCACTCTGGGGAGCCCGCACAGCGTCTACGTCAGCACACTCTCCCAGTGCCACTCTATCGTCGGCCACACTATACGCCTATTGGAGGCAATAGACGAGCTCCACGTAGAGGCTCTGCTTGATGCCAACGGCTAGCGCAACACGATCGACTTCTACCGCCATTCATCAGAGAGCTTGAACCACGAGAATGAAGAGCTTCGCCGCCGTGTCCAGCAGGGGCATCGTTTAGCTGCCGAGGCGGAGGAGTTGAGGCGTCAGAATGAGCTCCTATGCCAGAGTGTCGCCGACACCACACAACTACGCCACTAGATTCGAGAGCTACAGAAGGACCTAGAGGAGGTCGCTCCCCTTCCGCCCCGCAAGCGGAAGTCACTCCAGATCTGCACAGTTAGGCCCAAGAGGATCTCCCGTAGTGCCCCTCCCGTCGGGCCCTCCAGCTCCACCACCACTGCACCGACCCTCTCCGCTGAGCCCGTGATCGAGTCGTCCCCCTAGCTGCCTTAGACGTAGTTTTACGGTTGTTTGTTTTGTTTTCGTTGTTTTTATTGTATTGCCACTCATGTCAAATATAAGGCATGGGTGAAGATTAAATAAAGGATCTATATGTAATAGTCTAAGTATAACACTTTTTGGAAATAAAACTTAGCCACATTTTCCCCTAAAATATATGTCTGTTTTGGAAAACTCCGGGATGACCAACACTCAGGGATCCGACGCTCCCCAAAATTGAGGGGACAACAGAAATCTGCCCCAATGGGGAGCAACGGGGCAGAGGCAGGCCCCAGTCGCCAATCACCCCACCCTGGCCAAAATGATGGCCAATCAGAACCAGTTGATAGCCACACTGTTGAATCAGATGCAACAACATCAAAATCAAATGCAGGAGCAACAGGCTCAATTTTTCCGTCTGCACCAACAGCAGCCCGAGCTCCCACATCCCACCACTCCCACTCCGGCACCTGCTTCACAGTTGTCAGAATTCCTCCACGTCCGCCCTCCCACGTTCTATAGCACCACCAACCCCATGGAGGCTGGTGACTGGCTAAGAACGAATGGGAAGAAGTTGGATCTCCTGACCTGCACTGAACAGGAGAAGGTAGCCTTCGCTGCCCACCAACTCCAGGGACCCATCGCTGAATGGTGGGATAACCTGCGTGAGACTCTGCCGGAGTGACACGTCCATACTTGGGCGGAGTTCTCCGCCGCTTTCCGCGCTGCCCACGTCCACAACGGCATTATTGCCCAAAAACAGCAGGAATTTAGGGACCTGCAACAAGGAAGTAGGTCCGTGACGGAATATCTGCACGAGTTTAACCGGCTCGCCCGGTATGCGCCGGAAGAAGTCCGTACTAATACGGCCCGACAGTCCAAGTTTCTCCTGGGGCTGAAAGACGAGCTTTTCCTTCAGCTGGTCTCCGGATACTACGCCAACTTTTAGAAGTTGGTCAATAAGGCAATCATTCAGGAGACCGAGCAGAACAAGGTCGACTTGAAGAAGAAGAGGATGATCGCCTTCCGCCAGAATCAAGGAATGGCACAGAGGCCACGTTTTGCACCTCCCCCACCGGCGCCCCAATATCACCCGCATCCGGTGTACCATCCTGCACCACCCGCCACCAACCCGGGAGAAGGACATCCTCGCCCCACTCCCGCTGCACCAGCTGCTCCATCCGCCCCTGCCAAGAAGCAGAGGTCCTGCGCGACAAGCACGACAAGCCCGTGATTTGTTTCAACTACCACCAAGAAGGGCATTACTCCCACCAATGCCCCCACCCCAAGCGTCCGCAAGGAGTCGCGGCCAACTCTGCCGTCTGCGCCCGCATCAACCATGTCTCCACCGATGAAGCCCAGGCTGCACCAGAGATTGTCATGGGTAAGTTCACCGTTCATTCAACCCCTGCAGTGGTCTTATTTGATACTGGAGCTACGCACTCCTTCATTTTAAAAACTTTTGTGGAAAAACATAATCTGAACAAATTCGAATTAGCAAGGCCAGTACTGATAGCCACCCCAGGCAAACAAACCCTAGCCCACTCTTATAGTCCAAGGGTATGGGTAGATATCCAAGGTACAATATCCTGGGCCGACCCCATTCTAATAGAATACCAAGGTTTGGACTGACTCAACAAACATCAAGGGGTGATAAGATGTGCCCGAAGGCATGTGACCGTGACTAGTGAAGAAGGGACCATCGTCACATTTCAGATGCCGAGTCAGAGGCATGGTAGACCTCACCTACACCAGATTACCTTGGAAGAGATACCGGTAGTCTGCGAGTACCCGGACATATTCCCGGAGGATTTACCAGGGATGTCACCCAGGAGAGACATCGAGTTCAGGATTGATCTAGTACCTGGAATCACTCCCATCTACAAGCGACCATATCATATAGCCGCCAATGAGCTAGCAGAGATGAAGCAGCAGCTTGAAGACCTTGAGAAGAAGGGATACATTAGACCCAGCACATCCCCGTGGGGAGCCCCCATCATCTTCGTTGAGAAGAAGGAAGACAAGGCTAAGCATATGTGCGTAGATTATCGAGCCTTGAATGAGGTAACCATCAAAAACAAGTACCCATTACCCAGGATCGATGATCTATTTGATCAGCTGAAAGGAGCTACTGTGTTCTCCAAAATCGACCTACGGTTCGGTTATCATCAGCTCAGGATTCGAGAGGAATACATACCCAAGATGGCATTCACCTCTCGCTATGGACTTTATGAGTGCACCGTCATGTCCTTTGGTTTGACCAACGCCCCGGCTTTCTTCATGAATATGATGAATAAGGTGTTTATGGAATACTTTGACAAGTTTATCGTGGTGTTTATAGATGACATTCTCATCTATTCCAAGGACAAAGAGGAGCACGAGACTCACATCCGATTGACCCTAGGAAAACTAAGGGAACATCAGTTGTATGCAAAGTACAGTAAGTGTACATTTTGGACGGCGGAAGTGAAGTTCCTAGGACACATCATCTCCACACAAGGTATCACAGTAGATCCTGCCACCGTGGAAGCAGTTACTGATTGGCTGCCACCCACCAACGTATTTGAGATACGGAGTTTCCTTGGCTTAGCAGGATACTACCGACGATTTATCGATAATTTATCCAAGATAGCCAAGCCTATGACCAAGTTGTTGCAGAAGGGAGATAAGTTTGAATGGACACCTGAATGTGAGGAAAGTTTTCAGACCCTCAAGACACGGCTGGTGTCAGCACCCATACTGACCCTACCAGATATAAGGAAGGACTTCCATGTCTATTGCGACGCATCTCGCCAGGGATTGGGATGTGTTCTTATGCAAGACGGGAAAGTTGTCTCGTACGCCTCTCGGCAATTGAGACCCCATGAGCTACACTACCCTACACACAACCTAGAATTGGCTGCTGTAGTGCACGCCCTAAAAATACGGAGGCACTATTTGGTCGGAAACCGCTGCGAAGTTTTTCAGGACCACAAGAGTTTGAAGTATATCTTCACGTAGCCGGATCTCAACCTTAGGCAAAGGCGATGGTTAGAATAGATAAAGGACTACGACCTAGGCATTCACTACCATCCCGGCAAAGCAAACGTGGTAGCTGATGCATTAAGTCGTAAAGGATACTGCATCGCCATCGTGATTCAGGATCATGCGCCTTTGTTGTATAAGGAGATGGAAAAGTTAAACCTCGCAATAACCACAGGAGCCTATCTAGCCACCCTTGAGACCCGCCTAGTCCTGTTCGAGCAGATCCGAGAAGCTCAGTCAGAAGACCCAGACATAGCAACAATTAAGAAGAACATGAGGCAGGGCAAGGCCCCAGGATTTTCAGAGAATGAGAATGGCACCGTATGGTTCGGAACCAGGATCTGTGTACCCGATAAACCAGAGATAAAAACCCTTATTCTAAGGGAAGCCCATGATACTCTGTACTCCATCCACCCCAGGAGTACGAAAATGTACCAGGACTTGAAAGAACGGTATTGGTGGGTTAGCATGAAGAAGATTGCTCAGTTTGTCGCAGAATGTGACACCTGCCGACGAGTGAACCCAGAGCACTAGAGACCCGCAGGACTATTATAGCCACTTAAAGTGCCTGAATGGAAATGGGAAGAGATCGGTATGGACTTCATCACCGGACTCCCAAAGACCAAACTTGGTTATGATTCTATATGGGTAATCATCGATCGACTAACGAAGGTAGCTCACTTCATAGCCGTCAAGACGACCTTTAGTGGCCCTAAACTCGCAGAGTTGTATATGGCCCACATAGTATGTTTGCATGGAGTACCTAAGAAAATAGTCTCCGATAGAGGGAGTCAGTTTACATCTCGATTTTGGAAAAACCTTCAAGAGGAAATGGGAATGAGACTAAACTTCAGCGCAGCATACCACCCTCAGACTGATGGAAAAACTGAAAGGGTGAATCAGATATTAGAGGATATGCTCCGGGCATGTGCCTTGGACTTTGGAGGAACTTGGGACAAGAGTTTGCCATACGCCGAGTTTTCGTACAACAACAGTTATCAAGCCAGCCTTCAGATGTCCCCATTCGAAGCTTTATATGGACGCAAGTGCAGAACATCTTTACTTTGGGATCAGACCGGTGAATCCCAAGTATTTGGAACAGACATCCTTCGGGAAGCTGAAGAGAAAGTACGGATTATCAGAGACTGACTCAAGGCAGCCCAATCTTGACAGAAGAGCTATGCGGACAATCGTCGTCAAGATTTAGCCTTTGAAGAGGGAGACCATGTCTACCTCCGAGTTACTCCTCTCCGCGACACTCAACGGTTTAACATGAGAGGGAAGATGGCACCTCGGTACGTTGGACCTTTCCCCATTGTTCGACGTCAAGGCGAGGTCGCTTATCAGTTAGAGATACCACCCTCACTGGCTAGGGGTACATGACGTGTTTCACGTGTCACAGCTAAAGAAGTGTCTTCGAGTCCCAACAGAGCAAGTTGACCTTCAACAGTTGAATATACAAGAGGACCTAACCTATGTTGAGAAGCCCATCAAAATCATGGAAGTCAAGGAAAGGACCACCAGGAGTCGAGTCATCTGCTTCTGAAAGGTCCAGTGGAGCAATCATCCCGTAGAGGAAGCTACATGGGAAAAAGAGGAAGAACTAAAAGCGCAGCATCTAGAGCTATTCGAGGATTGATCCGAATCTCGAGGACGATATTCTCAGTAAGGGGGATAGGATTGTAACATCCCAAGAATTAAAAATAAATAAAATAAAGAAAATGGATTTTCGGGACTATAAATGATTTATGAAATTAAAGAAAATACTAAAAGAACCCTATTAAAGCCAAACAGGAAGGAATAAGTCTAATTTTTACTTGGAAAATTTATGGTGGAATCTAGAGGCCAAGATATAATTTCAAGAATTTTTACAAATTTTTATCAACAGTGATTCAACCTTTAATCAAATAAATGAATTACTGGAATTATTTTAATTCAGAAAAGCATTTTAAATCCTATTGGGCCGCAACCCTGAATCCTCCCCGAGCCTGGCCCAGTCCAGTCTTGAGCCACTACCAGGTGGTGTCCGCCTGTCGGCGCACTCCCCCTCTCTCCTTCCCCACGCCCACATCACCTTGGCCCCACCCGTCAACCGCACTCCCGCATCCCTCTCTCTGGTCGTCGGGGCCCATCTGTCGGCCCTTCCTTTTTTCGCTCACCCGCCGACAGGTGGGGGCCACCTGTCGGGACCTTCTTCCCCGATGGAAAGGATCCCCCCTTTCCATTGCCGGCGAGACCTCCTGCCAAATCCGCCTCCGCCAGCCGCCGTGCACCGATTTGGGCACATGCCATGCCTTACCATCTACCGGGGATCACATTTCCCCAAATCCCCACACGTTTTCGTCGTTTATGGCTAGTAACCGAGAAGATGGAACCTCGCCGGAGTAATTTTGGAACACTCTCGGTTTTCCTCCGTTTACCCTACCATAACAACGCCGACAAGCCCCTATTTAAGCCCTCGGCCTCCGCTGCACTCCGCCCACCCCTAAAACCCTAGCCAGAGCACTCCGGAGCGTCGCTGCCGCTTTATCGGCCTTTTGCTCTGCTCCACCTCCAGCCGCTGTTCACCGCCGACTCAGACCGCCGCCATCCACGCCATCGCCACCGTCGGGATCCCCGTTGACCGCCCGTCACCGGCCCCCCTCGGTTGGCTGTGAGGACCACCGGATCGTCGTCGCTGCCAACCACCCGAGACGCCCTCGCTGTCTACCATCGCACTCCTCTCGCTCCCCTCGTTCCATTTCCGCTGGTAGATAGGCCCCTAGGCCCTCGCCGTCGTCGTCGCCGCAGCGCCCGAGCCCCACCATCATCGGAGACGAATGGTACTGTACCCCCTTGCGTGCGTGTAGTGCCGGATTAAATATTGGCCGCACGATCATGATCGAAGTGCCCAGATTAAATCCCTATCTCAGCCTTTGATCTGGTCAAAGGGGTATGGTGCGATCTAGGCCGTCCAGATCCACTTAATCCCTCCCGCCTCGCGCCTGATCGCCGAATCCAGATCCAACGGCTCTGGTTAAACAGGTCCACGCACACAGTATACCAGTTCACCGTGAGCCTGGCTCACCGTGGACCACAACCCATTTTCTGTTTAAATAAAATTCCAGAAAATTGTTTAAACTTTGAAAATTCATAACTTGCTCATTTTAACTCCAAATTTCACCATTAAAATTTTGTTAAATTCCTCTTTTTATTCTCTACATACTTATGCCATAAAAACAATATGTTACTTTAGCACAAAATATTCTTATTGAATAAATAGATAAAACCCCTTAGGGATAAATTGATAATTCATGAAATAAATCAGGAAAAACCTTAAAATTTAATCTTTAATATTTTTCAACATAAATTCAGAATAATAAAGCTTAATTCCACATATTTAAAATCATAAACTTGTATGCTTATATATTTTGTGATATTGTGATTGTTTATTGAATGTGGTATTTAATTTTTCTTTATCGAGAAGACTACGAGACCGTCGAGGAGCCGGAGTATTACCCCGAGGTTTCTCCGTCACCATTTGCTGATCAAGGCAAGTCACAACCCCCATTTTGATCATCATTGAGCCCATGTTTTAATAAATTATCGCTATAACTCATAGGATAGTATTGCATTAGTCTAATCTCAAGCCTTACACTATATTTACTAGATCCCCGTCCTTGTGTGTAAACCCAAGCCATGCTTATTGAGACATAAATCCTTGTCACTCTACAATATTATATTAGCTAGTGTCCAATGTACCGACACAACTGCTATAGGATAAAAAGAATGAGTTATAGAAAGATGGATTCTACTATATGTATTTCCCCATTTTTCTCGTCTCTGGACTCTGTTGGAGTTGGCTATGTTATAAGTATGGTGTGTTCCGGGTGCAAGCTAGGGCATTGGTTGGTCGCACCCGGGGCACTATAAGGATCGGTCTGCGGGATGTATTGCAAAGAACTTCCGTACTAACCACAAGTCTAATGGGTAAGTCCTAATTGGAAGTATAGAACAAACCGACTCGATGCACCATAGTGGAGGGGGCAAGGGGACACCTGCGGGTGACTTGTACCGACGTGGCTCAAGGGGGGTATGGTGTTGGCTCGACGCGTCGGGGCACCATATGAAACCCATAAGAGGGTGCTGTCCGGTCGAGGCGGTCCATATGGAAGGTTTTGGCACAAGTTCCCGTGGTATGGGTCATCTTGTTACACTTTGGTGTATGGGATGAGTGCGTGTCTTGTGGGTACAGTGGTACACTTCTGATCAGTGTTTTTAATCTTTTTGAAAAACTGAGCCCACGGTCAAGGGCGGGTTGTGTGACTTCTCGCAGTTAGTTTATATTGTTTGAGTGAAAGTGTTATTCATGGCATGTAAGGACTATTGAGCGAGGGTGGGCTGACTGTATCCCTCGAGTTAGAAGATGATGCATACACATTTTTACATTTCTGTATTAATAACTTGATCACATTTAATTGCTTTACAAATATGCTTTTACGCAAAATTAGACACTACCTTCCTTGTTATTACTCTGCATTATATTTGCATCCGGTGGCTTGCTGAGTATGATTGTACTCATCCCCGTTGACTTACACCACCAGAGCCCGTCTACTACGAGGAGGATGAAGGTCTGGAGTAGCGACCTAGTCAAGGCGAGACTAGGAGGCGTTCATCTAGGACCCTTATTTTATTAGTTTCTCTTATACTTTGACACTTTTGTACTAATATGGTCTACGAACCATGAATGCTTGTCGTATTTTGCGCGGTCGTGTGATGAACGTCTTGATTTATTGATTTTCTTTGGAATTTCAATAAAGGTCCAGATTTATTAAATCTGGGCATTACAAAGACTCACATCCAGCATTTTGAGACTCAGACTTCAACAAGACAAGTTCAGTAGAAAGAGATTCAATTTTGAATTTTAGTTCTTTTCATTATTTAGCACCAAGTTTGAGTAGTCTATCTTGTGAAATGATTGCATCATGTAATTCATCATTTTGAACAAGAAGCTGGTCATGAGATAAACTAACCTCAGGTGAGTCTAGCTCATCACTGAAGTGCTTGTCATTGGCCATGAAGCAAATGTCGTTGAAGTCTTTTGTCTTTTCCTTCTTTTCTTCATTCTTGCATGGCTCTTCTTCATCGGAGCTTGGCTCCTCACTTGAGGTGTTGTCGATGTTGGTAAGAGCAACCACAAACGCTCTAGCTACTCTTTTTGCCACTTTTCCTCTCTTGTCTTTGAAGAAGGGTTTTTTGTCTCTTTTCTGGTGTTTGTGTTCATTTCATTCTTTGCTTTCATTTTGGGGCAATTAGCTTTGATATGATTAAGATCACTGCACTCAAAACATCCTCGAGAGCCTCCTCTCCTTTGATCTCTTCTATCATTGTAGAATCTAGTGAACTTTTTGACTATGAGAGCAAGCTCCTCATCGTCCAATGTGTCCACTTGTTCTTTAGTGATAGAGACCAAAGAAGACAAGGCAAAACCTCTAGAAAAACACAAACTCTAGAAAGATTACCTCCAAATGAGGTGCCACTGCTTGAACTGGAAACTAGTGCCATGGATTGTGGCCAAGAGTTCCCAATTTTAGAACGAGATGTCTTGGCAATCTCGGTGGACTTAAGCTTACTGAAAATTTCATGGCAAGTCAAAGTGTCAAAGCTCGTGGACTCTTAAATACTAGAGATCTTCACTTCCCATATGCTACGATCAAGAGCATAGAGAAGTTTGATCGCCCTGTCATGGTATGAATAAGATAAAGTCCCAGTGGAGCGCAAGTTGCTCATAATTCCATCAAATCGAGCAAACATGGCATCTACAGATTCGTCGGGGCCTTGCACAAACATTTGGAATTCTTGGTTATATGTGCTTTGCCTCCTATGTAGGACCGAAAGTAGCGACCAGAGGGGGGGTGAATGGGCGCCTAAAAATTCTTTCGAATCTATGGCCTGCTCCCAACACCCAACGCACCTCAAAAGACTAAGCAGCAGAGTGTTAACAGATTGCCTAAGTCTAAAAGTATCTAATCTAGAAACGATTGGTGTCAAAAACAGAGAAACACCAATACAGTGCTAATAAGCAGATAAACAAAATATTCAAGACATGGCAGATCAAACTTCTTAGTAAAATAATCTAAGTACACATAGAATGGGATGAGAAGTTACTGTTCAAAATCTGTCTCCTGTTCGAAACTTGGCAAAGCCTGCTTCGTAGTGTCGAAGCATGCTTCGGAGTCCCTTGTTGAAGTCTAGCGAAGGTTGTCGTTGAATTGCCGAAGATTTTTTGAGTCTAGCCTAGTTCGAGTGTGGTAGAGAACGAAGTATGCTTCGAAGCGAAGTATGAAAGTATCGAAGCTTGCTTCGAACAGTGTACTTCGAAGCCTAGACTTCGATCAGAAATCTTCGAACAAAGTTCACAAAAAAACAATCTTCGAAAGAGAAGTGAAGCCAAACACACAGCAGCAAGACCAAATCGAAGCCTACACTCTACCTTCAAAGCTAGCTTGATCGAGGTATGACTACCGAAGTGGTAGCCTCCGACCCGAGGACTACTTTCGAAAGACAAGCTCCGAACTCACGAACTATAACCCTCGAATAAGACAGCAGTAGAAAGATCTCAGAAAACACACTCCGAGCGAAGTCTACCAGAGAGACATGCTTCGAAGCCAGCTTCGAAGCCTGTCGAAGTATTGACTTCGGAGAGCTCGAGTCGAAGTACACCTTCGCAAGAACTACCGAAGTATGATAAAAGAACAAATAAAACAATGCTCAAACAGACTTCGAAGCTTGGTTCATAGATTAAGTTTGATGTTGAAGTTCTAGCAAAGCTCTCAAAGATGTCAGTTCGAAGCCTGCCTCACAGAGCCGAGGGACTTCGAACAGAGAAGGGGGCTTCGCCAGAAATAGCCAGAGAAAAGCTTAACCCTGTCTACTCGATCAAAAAGGCTATGAAGGAAAAGCAAAGCTAGAATACTAGTGTACTGTTGCTACAGGGAGTAGGTACTACTTGCTACAAGCAAGAACTAATACTACTCACGTGAAGAACAGAAGCAACAAAGACACAAACGCTCAGGAATTAAATGGATGCATACAAAGCGAATAAACAGAGCTGCGCATGAAGTGCTGCACGCAAGACAGCAGGAATAAAATCTTCCAGAATAGTGAAGAAACAAGATGGACTCACGAAAATCAAGAGGAAGCTTCCTGGCGGCACACGCATGAACAGGAGAGAGAACGCAGGAAACAAAATGATCCAATCCTTGGTTAAAAAGTGATTTCTTGAAAGGGTGACCTAACCCTAGGGATTGGGGCCCTATTTATAGGCTGCCCAATAGCTAGGAATATTCCACCAGCCCCTTAGGTTTTTTTACAGACACTGAAATAAAAGGAAAAGACTAAACCGCCCTTAGGATATTTTTATAGACTCGACTGACTGACTGTGGGCCTAGGGACAAAATAGTAAACTCCTATTTACAGATGACTTATCTGGAAGCTAAGCTTTCGTAGCGACTACGACTTCTCTTCTGGACAGTCCGATACAAGATCAACGGTCGTCAGTTTTGCGCCGAAACTAACAAAGCCTCCACCGGCTTTGCACTAGGTACCCGGATTGGGCCGGCCAGACTCCGCAGCTCTCTCAGCCCAGCAATCGCTCACCGCCCGTGTACCTGAGTCAATCCTGGTCAATAGCCCAGTGGGTCTTCTACTGCTCCTAACCCATGTACCCGGATTGGGCCAGCCCGACTTCATGGCCCCTCTGCCCGATAGTCGATCGCTGCCCATGTACCTGAGTCACACGCGACCCATACGCAGCAGATCTTCCCTCTTCTTCTGTCCTCTTTGACTATCGTTGACAATGACTCATCACATCTGGAGCCATGAGGCCCACGTTATTCAGCATGGCTCCTCAATCTCCCCCTTGATGAGTGCATTGTCAAAACTTCACTTCTTCAGCTCTTCAGTACCTGCGAACACATGTGGAAACACAAAAACAAAAACACAAGAAAAACAGAGAAGAAGAAAATAAAGTAAAAGTTTAACCCTAATGACCAAAAGCCAACCAAAAAGCAAGAAGTGGTCATTATGGTTAACCAAAATGTAAAAGCTCAAAATGAGTGCGATCTCAGAAACATCAACAAGGATATCAAAAGAGTAAGGACAAACGAGACAAAAACTCCCTCTGAAACAGATCCCAGAGAAAGCCAAAACTCCCCGTTGAACTCTTATCCCAAAATTTCTCCCCCTTGTTGACAAGTGCACTCATCAAGCACTCTAAAGAGACACAGACTCCCCCTGAAATGCAACTCCCCCTCAAAATATGCAATGAATGCAACTGGGGTGCAGATGGAGTGTAGAAAGCATGCTTCTCAGATATGATTGACTGCAATTACAACATCTAATAGATACAGCAAAAGACATACTATCTAAGATACATGGCATGATCAGTGCAACAGATGATATCTAAGGAAAGTCATTAGCACGCATTTTCAATTTTTGCAAACAAAAGCATCACCACATTTTCCAGTTGACAAGCAAGGTAAAGCATGAGATGCAGAAGCTAGCCGATATCTACCAAGATAAACATTGTCCAAAACAAAGTGCTTCAGCAAACTTGTTATCATTTCAATTTTCAGGCTTGTTCTTTTTCCTTTTTCATTTGTGCCAAGGGTTATTGCATGTCAAACCTTATGCTGACCGACCAAGTCAAGCCTAGGCCAGAACTGGGCCATCAGAAGCTTAAGACATTGGTCTTGGCATACACTACACCGTCCTAGTTCATACCAAAGTGCTATGGTACGCAGTCCAGAACAATGTAATGCGACAAAACAAACCCACTTGGATCTTTTCAAGTTATGCATAAAAAGGCATGGAATTTTCATTTTTCTTGATTTTTCATCAATTTTATAGCATATTTCCATGTTTAAAGAAGAAGGATGTCCAAGTTGCATATTTGCATCTAAGTCAGGAACTAGCTACAAGGCATGTAACAGATAGCAAGAACATTCAGCCTACGCATGCTAGTTACCAGAAGCAATGGTGATCATTTTTCAAGTTTAAAGCATAAAAGTCATGCATATGACAGATATTAGACATATCAAGTGAACTGAAACAAAGCATGATCATAGACAAGTAATCAAAAGCATGTACCAGCTAGAATAAGTAAAGCAGTTCAATCATATAACAGAAGCAATCTCAAGGGTGTGATATGTGAATATGCATGATATGAATACACACAAAAAGACTCAAGGAAAGAGTAAAGAAGAAAGAAACAACTGACTCAAAATATCCTAAAAAGTATACACAACACCCAAATCCCCTCGAAAACGCTCAAAAGTAGACTGATCTAGGGGTTTGGTGAAAATGTCAGCCAACTAATGATGGGTATCAACATGAACAAGGTCAATGACACCTTTCTCATATTGATCCCACAGAAAGTGAAAGCGCACATCAATGTGTTTGGTTTTTGAATGGAGACAAGGGTCTTTCCTTACACTAATAGCACTGGTGCTGTCGCAAAATAAAGGAACTCTGGTAGGAAAGAACAACCTAAAATCTCGCAGAGTGGAAATCATCCAAACCAACTGTGAGCAGCAGCTAGCAGCAGCTACATACTCAGCCTCAGTGGTCGAAAGAGCAACTCCAGATTGCTTTCGAGAAGACCAAGAGACAAGAGAAGAACCAAGAAACTGGCAAGTACCGGAAGTCGACTTGCGATCCACCAAAGTCAGCGTCCGAAAAGCCAGATAAATCAAGAGATGATGATGTTGAATAGTAAAGACCGAGATCGGGCGCATAAGTGAGATACCTGAAGATGCGCTTGACAGCCTGCCTATGAGACGCGTGAGGTGAAGACTGGAAGCGCGCGCACAGTCCCACGGCGAACTGTATGTCCGGTCTTGTCACCGTCAAGTACAGTAGCGAACCGATCATCCCTCGAAACTCTCTCTCATTGACCTTGATGCCACTCTCATCCTTGTCTAGTCCTCCAGATGTGCCCATTGGGGTCATCTACGGCTTCAACTCCACACCAAAGTCAAATTTCTTCAACATGTCACGAGTGTACTTACCTTGGTGGATGAAGGTGCCGTCCTTGGTCTGCTTGATCTGGAGCCCTAAGAAATACTTGAGCTCACCTATGATGCTCATCTCAAACTCGTTGTGCATCTGCTCAGAAAACTTGGACACAAGAGAATCAGTAGTACCGCCAAAAATAATATCGTCCACGTAAATTTGAGAAACTAAGAAATCTGATGCAACTCTGAGCAAAAAGAGAGTCTTATCCATAGAACCCATCACAAAGCCCTTCCCCAACAAAAACTGCTTCAACCAGTCATACCAAGCCCTGGGGGCTTGCTTGTCACGTCCTGATTTAATAAATCAGGACTTTTATTGAAATTTTATAGAAAATCAATAAAACAAGATGTTCATCATGCGACCACGTACAAAACAAGCAATCAATCACGGTTCGTAGACCGCATTAGGACAAAAGTGAATAAAAGTGAAGAGAACTAATAAAATAAAGGGTCCTAGATGAACGCCTCCTTCCAGTCTTGCCTTGACTGGGTCGCTACTCCAGACCTTCATCCTCCTCGTAGTAGACGGGCTCTGGTGGTGTAAGTCAACGGGGGTGAGTACAAACGTACTCAGTAAGCCACCGAATGCAAATATAATGCAAGGTAATAATCAAGGGAGATAGTGGCTAATTTTGCGGAAGAGCATAATTTGTAAAGCAATTAAATGTGAACAATTTATTAGTACTCAAACGTAAACATGGGTATGCATCATCATCTTCTAACTCGAGGGGTACAGTCAGCCCCACCTCGCTCAACAGTCCTTACATGCCATGAATAACTCAATCATTCAAACAACAGTAAACTAACTGCGAGTAGTCACACAACCCGCCCTTGACCGTGGGCTCGGCTTTTCGAAAAGATTAAATTACTCTGATCAGAGATGTACCACTGTACCCACAAGGCACGCACTCACCACTCACACCAAAGTGTAACGAGATGACCCATTCCACGGGAACTCGTGCCAAAACCTTCCATATGGTTCGCCTCAACTCAACAGCACCCTCTTATAGGTTTCATATGGTGTCCCGACGCGTCGGAGCCCCACCATACCCCCCTTGAGCCTCGTCGGTACAATTCACCCGCAGGTTGCCCCTTGCCCCCTCCACTATGGTGCATTGAGTCGGATTTGTCCCATACTTCCAGTTAGGACTTACCCATTAGACTTGTGGTTGGTACAGAAGTGCTTTGCAACAGATCCCGCAGACCGGTCCTTATAGTGCCCCAGGTGCGACCAACCAATGCCCTAGCTTGCACCCGGAACCCACCATACTTATAACATAGCCAACTCCAACAGAGTCTAGAGACAAGAATAACGGGGAAATTCATATAAAAGAATCCATCTATCTACGACTCATTCCTTTTTTATCCTATAGCAGTTGTGCCGGCACATTGGGCACTAGCTAATATTTATATAGTAGAGTGACAAGGAGTTAAGGCTCAATAAGCATGGCTTGGGTTTGCACACAAGGACGGGGATCTAATAAATAAAAGTGTAGGGCTTGTTATTTGACTAATGCAATATTATCCTATGAGTTATAGCGATAATTTATTAAAACATGGGCTCAATGATGATCAACTATTTCCACAGGAGTGGTCGATGACTTGCCTTGATCAGCAAATGGGGATGGAGGAACCTCAGGGTAGAACTCCGGCTCCTCGACGAACTCGTAGTCTTCTCGGTACGGAAAAATAAACAATACATTCAATAAATAGATAGAAATCCACCAATAAACATACATGTTTATGGGTAAATTAAGGTTTTAATATTCTGAAGGTTGGTGAAGAACAATAAAGCTTATATTTTATGGTTTTTCCTAATTTATTTTCTGAATTAATAATTTTATCCCTAAGGGGTTTTTATTCCTTTAATTAATAAGATTATTTTGGGCAATATTAACATACTGTTTTTATGGCATTAATGTGTAGAGAATAAAATGCTGAATTTAACAAAATTAGAATGGTGAAATTTGGAGTTAAAATGAGCAAGTTATGAATTTTCAAAGTTTAAATCAATTTCTGGAATTTTATTTAAACTGGAAAATGGGCTCTGGTCCACGGTGAGCCAGGCCCACGATGGACCGCAACACTGTGCGTGTGGACCGGATCAACCAGATCCGTCGGATCAAGATCCGGCGATCAGGCGCGAGGCAGAAGGATTAAGTGGTAACGGACGGCCAGGATTAGATCTCGCGAACCGGTACGATGTGGACGCACCAGATCGAGTCAAACTTTTAAATAGTGATTGACAGCCCAGATTAAAAGATACCGGTTTGACCGGATCTGAGGGCTCAGATTAGATCCCCACAGGATCTAATCTGGACCGTACGCTCGGGATCGTGCGGCTCGGATGGATTCCGGCACGGCACGTGGTGACGAGGGTATTTTACCCTTCGTCTCCGGCGACGGCGGCCTCGGGCGCAGCGGCGACGGCGAGGGCCTAGGGGCCTTGCTTTATGCTAAAATGGAAAGGGGAGGGGATGGCGGTAATGACCGTACCTTCAACGGCGAAGAAGACGGTCCGGAGGTGATCGGTGGCGAGGGTAGATGGCAGAGGGTGTTCGGGTGCTCGACGACGACGGCGATCCGGCGGGTTCCACGGCCAACCGAGGGGTGGCCGAGGACGGTGGGCTCCGGTGGTCACGAGGGTGGCGATGGCTAGGGCGGAGGAGGCCGGAGTCGTCGGCGAATGGCTGCCGGAGTTGAAGTAGGAGGAAAAGTCCAAAGACCGAGTAGGAGCGCTCTGAAGGTTACGGCTCGGGCTTAGGCAGTGTGGGCTGAGTGCGGTGAGGGGAGGGGTACTTATAGGGTCGCTGGCGTCGGTTAAACGGAAGGGAACCAAGGGTTTCCTTCCTTCTCCAGTGAGGGTTTCCAAATCCCGGCCAAGCTTTCCTAAGCGTGAAACCACGTCGGCCATGGATGGAAATAGATTGCCGGTGCTCGAGGGAAAAGAATCCGGGGCCAGATCAACATAATCGGGCGGCCGGTGGCGGTAATCCGGAAGGGGGTCGCCGGATAAGGAAGGGGGATCCCCTTCCAATGAGGAAGATGAAACTGACAGGTGGGCTCCACCTGTCAGTGGGCGAACGGGAAAGGAAAGGGGCCGACAGGTGGGCCCGGTCGGTCAGAGGCGAGGGGAGCGCAAGTGAGACTGATGGGCGGGCCAGGCGGAGTGCGGGCGCGGGGAGGAGAGAGGGGAGTGCGCCGACAGGCGGGTCCCACCTATCGGTGGCTGGTGGTTGGACTGGGCCAGGCCCGGAGCAGATTGGAGGTTTGCGGTCCAATAGGAATTTAAATGCTTTTCTGATTTAAAATAATTCCAGTAATTCATTTATTCATTTAAGGATTGAAGCACTATTGATAAAAAATTGTAAAATTCCTAAAATTACATTTTGGCCTCTAGTTTATCCCATAAAATTTTCAAGTCCAAATTTTGAATATTTATCCCTGTTTGGCTTAAATAGGGCTCTTTTAGGAATTTTCTTTAATAATAAAATTCAGAAATTTCTTTAATATTAATTTTCTTTTATTTTATTTCCTTTTAATTCTTGGGGTGTTACAATCCTATCCCCCTTACTGAGAATCTTGTCCTCGAGATTCGAATCATTCCTCGAATAGCTCAGGATGTTGTGCCTTGAGTTCATCTTCTTTTTCCCATGTAGCTTCCTCTACGGGATGATTGCTCCACTGAACTTTACAGAAGCGGATGACACGGCTTCTAGTAGTCCTTTCTTTGACTTCCAATATCTTGACGGGCTTTTCCACGTAGGTCAAATCTTCCTGAACATCCAACTGTTGCAGGTCCACTTGCTCTGTCAGGACGCGAAGGCACTTCTTTAGTTGAGACTCATGAAACACATCATGCACTCCGGTCAATGAGGGTGGTAGTTCCAACTAATAAGCAACTTTGCCTTGGCGTCGACTAATGGGAAATGGTCCAACATATCGAGGGGCCAACTTTCCTCTCATGTTAAACCGTTGAGTGCCACGGAGGGGTGTGACACGGAGGTAGACATGGTCTCCCTCTTCAAAGGCTAAATCTCGACGACGATTGTCTGCATAACTCTTTTGGCGAGATTGGGTTGTCTTGAGCCGGTCTCTGATAATCCGTACCTTCTCTTCAGCTTCTCGAAGGATGTCTGTTCCAAATACTTGGGATTCACCGGTTTGGTCCCACAGTAGGGTCGTCCTACACTTTCGTCAATACAGGGCTTCGAATGGGGACATCTGAAGGCTGGCTTGATAACTGTTGTTGTACGAAAACTCAGTGTATGGTAAACTCTTGTCCCAAGTTGCTCCAAAATCCAAGACGCATGCCCGAAGCATATCTTTCAATATCTGATTCATCCTTTCAGTTTGTCCATCTGTCTGAGGGTGCTAAGCAGTACTAAAGTTTAGTCTCGTTCCCATCTCTTCTTGAAGGTTTTTCCAAAAACGAGAGGTAAACTGACTTCCTCTGTCGGACACTATCTTCTTGGGCACTCCATGAAGACACACAATGCGGGCCATGTACAACTCTGCGAGCTTAGGGCCACTGAAGGTCGTCTTAACGGCTATGAAGTGTGCTACTTTCGTGAGCCGGTCAATGATTACCCAAATAGAATCATACCCAAGCTGGGTCTTTGGGAGTCTGGTGATGAAGTCCATTCCGATCTCTTCCCATTTCCATTCAGGCACTTTAAGTGGCTTTAACAGTCCTACAGGTCTCTGATGTTCCACCTTTACTCGTCTGCAGGTGTCACACTCTGCGACGAACTGAGCAATTTCTTTCTTCATGCTAACCCACCAATAGCGTTCCTTCAGGTCCTAGTACATCTTGGTACTTCCGGGATGAATGGAGTATAAAGTATCATGGGCTTCTCTTAGGATAAAGGTTTTTATCTCCGGTGCCATTCTCATCTTCGGAAAATCCTGGGCCTTTACCTTGCCTCATGTTCTTCTTTATGGCCGCTATATCCGGGTCTTCTAGCTGAGCCTCACAGATCTGCTCAAATAGGACTGGTTGGGTCTCCAAGGTGGCTAGATACGCTCCTGTTGTTAACCCAAGGTTTAGCTTTTCCATCTCCTTATAGAGTGAGGGCGCGTGATCCTGAATCATGACGGCGGTACAATATCCCTTACAACTTAATGCATCAGCTACCACATTGGCTTTTTCGGGGTGGTAGTGAATAACTAAGTTGTAGTCCTTTATTAATTCCAACCATCGTCTTTGCCTTAGATTGAGGTCCGGCTGCGTGAAGATGTACTTCAATCTCTTATGATCCGTAAAGATTTCGCAGTGATTTCCGACCAAATAATGCCTCCATATCTTAAGGGCGTGCACAACGGCGGCCAATTCCAGATCATGGGTCGGGTAGTTTACTTCATGGGGTCTCAACTGTCGAGAGGCATATGAAATAACTTTCCCATCTTTCATAAGAACACATCCCAATCCTTGGCGAGATGCATCGCAATAAACATGGAAGTCCTTCCTGATATCTGGTAGGGTCAGTATAGGTGCTGACACTAGCCGGGTCTTGAGGGTGCGAAAACTCTCCTCGCATTCAGGAGTCCATTCAAACTTCTCTCCCTTCTGTAATAACTTGGTCATAGGCTTGGCTATCTTGGAGAAATTCTCGATAAACCTCCGATAATATCCGGCCAAACCCAGAAAACTTCGTCTCTCAGATACATTCGTGGGTGGCAGCCAATCCGTAACTGCTTCTACGGTGGCAGGGTCCACTGCGATACCTTGCGCAGAGATGATGTGTCCAAGGAACTTTACTTGTGTCGTCCAGAATTTACACTTGATGTACTTGGCATACATCTGGTGTTCCCTTATCTTTCCTAAGGTTAACCGGAGGTGAGTCTCGTGCTCCTTTTGATCCTTGGAATAAATGAGGATGTCATCTATAAATACCACGATGAATTTGTCCAAATACTCCATGAACACCTTATTCATCATGTTCATAAAGAAAGCAGGGGCGTTGGTCAACCCAAAGGACATAACGGTACACTCATATAATCCATAACGGGTGGTAAAAGCCGTCTTGGGTATATCCTCTTCTCGAATCCTTAATTGATGATATCTGGACCGTAGGTCGATCTTAGAAAATACCGCAGCTCCCTTCAGCTGGTCAAAAAGATCATCGATCCTGGGTAACGGGTACTTGTTCTTGATGGTTACTTCATTCAAAGCTCGGTAATCCACACACATGCGTTTAGCCTTGTCTTATTTCTTCTCAACGAAGATGATGGGGGCACCCCACCGAGATGTGCTAGGTCTGATATAGCCTTTCTTCTCAAGGTCCTCCAAATGCTGCTTCATCTCAGCTAACTCATTGGCGGCCATCCGGTATGGTCGCTTGTAAATGGGGGTGGTCCCGGGCACCAAATCAATCCGGAACTCGATATCCCTCTTGGGTGGCATTCCTGGTAAATCCTCTGGAAAAACGTCCGGGTACTCGCAGACTACTGGTATTTCCTCCAAAGTAATCTGGTGCAGCCTTGGTCTTCTGAACTTTAGGCTTGGCATCTGAAATGTGACGGCATTCCCTTCTTCACTGGTCACAGTCACTTGTCTCAGGGCACATCTTATAACTCCTGGGTGTTTATTGAGCAAATCCATTCCTAGAATGAGATCCAATCCTTGGCATTCTATTAGGATGGGGTCGGCCCAAAATATTGTGCCTTGGATATCTACCCATACCCTTGGACTATAGGAATGGGCGAGAGTTTGTTTGCTAGGTGTTGGCGTAAAAGATTACGCTAACAGGTTTCTGTAGAATAGAAACTAACAAACGAAGTGTTTGCGAAGTGAACTGTTCTAAGCCTCCGAAAGGATAACAATTTAGAATAGTTCGAATGTGTGTATTGAATAACTTGTATTCGGTCCCTATTACAGGGTTAAACGGGGGGTATTTATAGGCCCAAACATTAAGGAAAAGACCTATTTACCCCTCTGTTACAACCGACATAGTGGAAACTATTCGGTACCCTTGATAGGGCTAAAATGGTAAAAGATTAATCTAATAAGATAAAAGACAAATCTTCCATCCTAGCTGGCAGAAAAGATCTCAAAGAGCCTTAGTTCGAAGATATACTCCAAACCAATGCCTATCTTCGTACTTCGATCTTGACTTAGGACATCTCCGAAGATGGACGTCTGGGAACCTTCGAATCCATTAATTGCCTTTGTGTTGTTACGACAATAACCCTGAGGATGGGATATTTTCCCCTGACAGTAGCCCCTCGAATACGCTTCTCCGTTAAACCTGTAATGTTAGGAGAGCAGTATACGGAAGAAAAAATAACCAAGCGTAGGGGTTATTAGATTTTAATTCATCTCCGAAATGTACGAAGATATAAAACTCCAAGTCAGTCTTAAAACAATTACTTTCGAACTATCTTAGAACTGACTCAGGAAGTTCGAAAGCCTTTTAGACTTAGAAGAAATAGCCGTTAGCTTCCTTCTTCTAACGGAAACTGCAGAATGCGTTAATTTCGGAGAAAAGTAACGGGCAGGAATGCGAAACGGCATGGACTAACGGTAAAAATGCAAAGTCTAGGCTATAAATAGAGGGCCTAGAACTTTCGTGTTTACCTTTCCGCTGTTCTCTTGCAAGCAAGCACCCTTTGATCCCTTTGAGCCCTTTGAGCCCTAGCCTCCATTTTTCCTCCAAAGCAACCTAGTAGTTCCAATGGCGAAAACCAAGAGTTCTGGAGCCCCTTCGGCCTTGGCTCGACAGCAGGCGACTGCGGCAACAGCGGCTGCGGCGTTGGCAACGGCGCCTCCAACACCTGCAACAACATCCATGGCGGCAGGAGGGAGAAATCCCCAAAATATTGATCATCAAGGTCTCTGCCCGCCATCAACGAAGTACTTGGATCAATCCTTCCAACTGGGATCTTCTACCTGCAAGAGAGAATCACTAGCAGTTGCAATAGAAGGGAAGATTAGTACCGGAGTCATGATCCGCAAGCATGGAAAGGAACTCATCCCATCGCCAAGGCCCGGAGAAGTGGTCGTCTTCGAAGCCTTCTTCGAAGCTGGCTTGGGCCTTCCGGCAGTGGACTTCTTGGCCGAGGTACTTGATTTGTTTCATGTCACCCTTCCTCAACTTTGTCCGAACGCCGTAGCTCGCTTAGCTATTTTTGAATGGGCGTTAAGAGCCGAAGGCTGTGAGGGGAGGGCAGAGATCTTCGCTGCGCATAGAGCTTCATGCCAGCAAAAAACCTTCGTAGGCCCTGGAGGTGAAAAAGTGGTAGTAGCCTTCGGAAGTATTAACTTCAGGCTTCAGGATGAATACACCCTTCAATTTCCCGCTAAAGCCATCAATGCAAGATGGTATACCGACTTGGTCATGAGATGGTTTTATGCCAAAGTTGGGGCAAGCAATCCTCTGGCCGAACCTCTGAAAGAAATCCAATTCCGGAAGGAACCCTTAGTGCATCCAGACCAAGGTCAGCTCGAAGCTTGCCTCAGCCTACTTCAGAAGATCAATCGAAGGTTGAGCATGCGAGACTTAGCCGAAGAGTTCCTCAGGTTACAAATCTCTCCGCTGATGGCCAACTGGCCTATCATCTTCGAAGAGGATTCGGAAGGCGGTCTCCGAAAAATCACTTCGACTTCGAGTCCTGCAGGTAACTTCGAAGACAACATGTATTATGCATATTCATTCGAAGAAATAACTAACTTGATTCATTTTTTAGCTTCTTCAGCCCCTATTACTTCGGAGCAAATCGTAAGGGCTTCGGAGAAGATTTTGGGCGCTCCAACTCCGACCGAGAAGGAATGGAGGATCAAGTTGGTCGGGAGTTGGGAGAGATTTAATAGGGTGTGGGGAATGCTGGAAATCGTTCCGCCCCCTTTGATGGATTGGGTACCTTCGGAGAAAGGTTCCAAAAAGAGGAAAGCCGAAGCTGGGACTTCGAGCTCCGCCAAGACTCCGGTCAAGAAGGTGGCTCGGAAACCAAAGAATCCCGCACCTTCGAGCCCAAGGGCTTCAGTCTCTGACTCCCAAGAAGACGAAGGGAGATTGCTTGTGCGTCTGATAGACGAAGATGCATCTCAAAGGACTGCACAAGCCGAAGTACCTGCGAACGTGCCGGAGTCTCAAGATAACCTTGAGCAACCAAGGACTTCGGCAGTTCAAGAGGATTTACCTCAGGACGAAGTTCCTGTGAATGAGAGCGGGGTCGAAGTTACTATGGCTTCGATTCCTGAAGAGGCAACAAGGACTTCTCAGGAAGATACTCCTGCAGTCGAAGATTTATCAGCTGATTCGGACGAAGATCTCGCCTTCGATCCGCCGAACAGTCCAATGATTACCCCTCGCCAAAATGTCGAAGGTAGACTTCGAATAAATCTATCATGTTTATTTTGTGTATTTATACGATGTATAACACCTTTGTTTTTACAGAGTCCACTCCTGTGGAAGAGGTCCGCCAGGAAGAAGAAATCCCTGGACCTTCGACGACTTCGGAGCCAACCCAAAGAGCTACTCAAATGGGACTTGGAAGAGGCAAAAGAAATATAGAACCCCTCCCTGCTGCGAGTTCCGGATCAACTCCGTCTGATTCAACAGACGAGAGTCAATCTTCCGAGGAGGGCCAGTCTCCAGGGGCTCCGAAGACTACAGGCCAACACTCCGGCCCTTCGCTGGACGAAGATGACCAACAGGCGATAAGTATGCTCCCCCTGCTAGCTCCTTTCTTAGGGCAAACAACCGGTCTTCGGACTTTTGCTCGAACCTTTGGACCGAGCTAGCCGCGACATAGGGGAGACCAACTTAGTGGCCATTCTGAGCAAAGCTGACAGGTCGGAGCTTAACGCTGCTATAGAACGCGCAGCTTACCAGGTACGAAGCATCTGCGAAATAACATAGAATTCGTCTACAAATAAATATTTACCTTGGTTTTTCTTTTCGCAGCAAACAGTCTTGGCCCGAGCTGTGAATATATCAAACGATGAAGAAATCGCTCGTCTTTGGGGGGAAAATAACATCCTTCAACAGAATCTTACTATCCCCGAAAGCCGAGTGGTTCAAATGGACAATATAGTGTCAACGGAGCGCAGGGCCAGACAAGGTTTGGAGGCTACGAATAAAGGGCTCGAAGCAGAAAGAATTGTGCTTCGAGCAGAAATTGAAAAATTGCGGGCGGAGCATACTACTGTGGGGACCGAGCTTGTCAGACTCCAAGAGGAAGCTAGCCAGCTTTTGAACCAAAAGAATATCTTGACCATTGAAACTGCTAGACTTTCTGGGGTTCTGGGAGAAGTAACTTCGATGAAGGACGCACTGAACGAAGATAAGCTGAAGTCCGAGAAGGTAGCTGCGGAAGTTATGAATCAGCTGCTAGGTGTCCTGGAGTACTTCGGTACTACTGGGACACTTCCTTCTAATGATAACATTTCTCTTCTGCGCCGGTTGAAAAGGATTCAAGGAGTGGCAAAGCAGATGAAAACAGCAGGCATTCGATACGGAGAACTCTCAGGACAAGTGGCTGTTGTTGGCCTACTTCGTTACTACGAGGATCTGGGCCGATCGATAACTCCGGGCGCAGGAGAGGGCCCAATTACCTTCGACGACGAGCGGCTTCTGACTCCTTCCGAAGGTGTGGCTGCTGCCTGGCGAGCCTTCCAAACTTCATGGAGAGCCGAAGGTCGTTCTGCGATCAAGGCTTGGATCGACGAAGGTCAACGCCAGAAACAAGTTCGGACCCAAGCTTCGAGCAGTCAGCCTCCTCCGAACCCGCAGGTTTAGAAATACCTTAGGATTTTTGGCTATGTAAAGCTTTATGCTTATGAACATTTATCAATGAAAATTTGTTTATCATATTTTTAGGCTTTGCCTCATACTGAAGATATCGAAGTGTTAGACCTTAACGACGAACTTCGCTCATTATGGACCACCTTCGATCTTCTAAAAGCTTATAAACGTCCTCGATTTTTAGTTCCTCGAGATAGCTCCGGTGTAATTGCACCCGAAGTAATGAAAGATATACTATCTTATATTAAAGAGGAAGAAAAAGAGGTTAACTTGAACACTTCGTCTTCTGAAGACGTTATATGGTCTGAAAACGAAGATGAAGTTCGAAGTAAAAAACCTGAAGAACTTGGAAGCTGGGAAAGGAGCCCCGAACGGCTTGGAACTTGGGCCGAGCTTCAACAAGAACAGAAGGACTTTAGAGCTTTGAAAGGAGGCAAGAGAGTTAAACGTAAAGTTGTTAGAACTCCCGGCACTGGAACTAGTCGTTCCAACCCTAGATCTAGAGATCGAAGAGGTCTTCGATTCCTTCTTGGTATAGATACCAATTTTTCATGATGTAACTTGTAAACATATTCGTTCGAATAATGTATACCGATTTAAAATTGTCTCCATATTTACTAGCCCCTCTTTGGGTATAAGCAACTTCGAACTGTATTCAAAGATGGTTATGCGCAAAGAAAAACTTCGGAGTACAATTTTTTGGGGTTCGGAGCCCCTCTGCAATTTAAAGATCTTTTAAAATCTTATAAAATGTCTTCGACTATTTGTAGTCTGAAGAATGGCAACTTAGTACCTTTGTTTTTCGAAAGAAATCACTTGAGATAACTTTCAGGACACCTTAGTGTCTTAGATAATTTGTCACTTTGGACTATGCTAACAGACATTCGAAGCTCATGGCTCAAACTCTGTCGAACCAATGGTTCGGAGTTTGCAATGGTCTCTTTGGACACTTTTTACAGAAGTCTACCAGCCAATGGCTTGGACTCCGTATATTTTGGCCACCTTCGGCTCTTTTTGCGAAAGTCTACCAGCCAATGGCTTGGACTCTGCATGTTTTGGCCACCTTCGGCTCTTTTTACGGAAGTCTACCAGCCAATGGCTTGGACTCCGTATGATGTGGTTTTGGGCTCTTTTACGGATGCCTACAAGCCGGTGGCTTGGGCTCCGGATTATGTCAGCCCCCACGTCGGAAGCTTCGAACCAATGATTCGAAGTCCGAAAATATGATTCAGCTTCATGACACTTCCCTCTCGGTCAACCCCGCGGTTCCAGTGCATCCACTCGGAAGCTGGAAGTCTATGAGGGGAAGGCATTATCTGGACCATATGCTTTATTAATTCAAAAGATGATTACAAGTGACTTACAAGGAGCCCTTATGCGAAGTATCGCTTTAGGTGCTCCGCATGCCAAGTATGTGCTAACTCTTCACCTTCTAAATTAGCTAATTTAAAAGAGCCAGGGCGTCCTGAACGAACAATTAGGTATGGACCTTCCCATTTATTTCCTAACTTCCCTGGCGTTATAATGCTTCGTAGAACAAGATGACCCGGTCTTAGTTCATTGAGCTTAACCTTCGGGTCAAACCAAGCCTTCGTCTGCTGATGATACTTTGATAAATTTGCCACAGCTCGAAGTCTTGTTTCTTCTGATAAATCTAGTGAAGCTTGTCTTTCTTCTTCAATCTCCGGTTCGGTGCTGCGAAGCAATCCTCCTTTGAGCTCCGTTGGAGTCATAGCTTCATCTCCGAATAGTAGTCTGAATGGAGTAAAACCTGTGGACCTTGTTTGCGTAGTCCGAATGGACCACAAAATCTTCGGAAGTTCTTCGGTCCACAGTCCTTTTGCTAATCCTACTATCCTTCGATTTAGCCCTGACAAAATATTCCCATTGGCTCTTTCTACGGCTCCATTAGACTGAGGATGCCTCACTGCAGCAAAACATAACTGAATGCCTAAATCTTCGCAAAACTTCCTGAAAGGTTCTGCGTCGAACTGTGTTCCATTATCAACTGTGAGTTGTCTAGGCACTCCGAACCAGCAAATGATATTCTTCCAAAAGAATTTTTGTACATTGTTCGAAGTGATAGCTGTTAAGGGCTCTGCTTCCACCCACTTAGAAAAATATTCAATAGCTACCACTGCTAACTTCAGATTTCCCTTGGCTACCGGAAAGGGACCAATTAAATCCATACCCCATCTGGCCATAGGCCATACTGGAGCAATGACTTGAAGAGCTGTTGGTGGGCGATGACTTCGTCAACCCATCCACTGACATACTTGACAAGTGCGGACTAAGCTCTCCGCATCAGCTGTTATTGTAGGCCAATAAAGCCCCTGGCGAAGTGTTTTTCCTGCCAAAGCTCGGGGGGCTAAATGGCTACCGCAAAGGCCTTCATGAATTTCTCGAAGAATTTCTTGACCTTTGGCTTGAGATATACATCGGAGTAGAGGGGAACATACTCCGGCCTTATATAAAATACCATTGATTATTTGATAATTTCTAGCCCTAAGCTTCAATCTTGACAACTTTGGCTCTTCGGGCAAATTTGTTCCTCCCTGTAAAAGTTCCATGATTGAATTTTTCCAATCTGCACTTGGAATGCAAAGAATCTCTGCAGAGGGAAATTGTGGCACCGAAGGTGTATTGAGCTCCACGGACGGCGCCAACTGTTGGCGTAAAAGATTACGCTAACAGGTTTCTGTAGAATATAAACTAACAAACGAAGTGTTTGCGAAGTGAACTGTTCTAAGCCTCCGAAAGGATAACAATTTAGAATAGTTCGAATGTGTGTATTGAATAACTTGTATTCGGTCCCTATTACAGGGTTCAACGGGGGGTATTTATAGGCCCAAACATTAAGGAAAAGACCTATTTACCCCTCTGTTACAACCGACATAGTGGAAACTATTCGGTACCCTTGATAGGGCTAAAATGGTAAAAGATTAATCTAATAAGATAAAAGACAAATCTTCCATCTTAGCTGGCAGAAAAGATCTCAAAGAGCCTTAGTTCGAAGATATACTCCGAACCAATGCCTATCTTCGTACTTCGAGCTTGACTTAGGACATCTCCGAAGATGGACGTCTGGGAACCTTCGAATCCATTAACTGCCTTTGTGCTGTTACGGCAATAACCCTGACGATGGGATATTTTCCCCCGACACTAGGGGTGGGTATTAATACGGGTCTTGGAAGTTCACTTATATCCAGATCATTCTTTTCCACAAAAGACGTTAATATAAAGGAGTGCGTAGCTCCAGTGTCAAATAAAACGACTGCAAGGACTGAGTGTACCATGAACTTACCCATGACAATTTCTGGTGCGGCCTGGGCTTCTTCAGTAGTGACGTGGTTGACGCGGGCGCGGATGGCGGGGTTCACTTCAACTCCTTGAGCGCGCTTAGGATGGGGGCACTGGTGGGAGTAATGCCCCTCCTGGCGGCAGTTGAAGCATACCACGGGCTTGTCGTGCTTGTCGCGCAGAATCTCCGCCTTCTTCGCCGGGGCGGGTGGTGCGGCTAGTGTGGCGGAAGCGGGGCGAGGCTGTACAGCTCCAGCATTGGCGGTGGGTGGCGCCGGGCGATACACTGGGTGAGGGTGGTATTGTGGAGCTGATGGAGGAGGGGTGAAACGAGGTCTCTAGGCCATGCCCTGGTTCTTCCTGAAGGCAATCATTCTTTTCTTCTTCAGGTCGACCTTGTTCTGCTGGGTATCCTGAATGATAGCTTTATTAACCAACTTTTGGAAGCTGGCATAATCTCCGGAGATGAGTTGAAGAGACAACTCATCCTTCAGTCCCCAGAGGAACTTTTCCTGCCTAGCTGCATCGGTACGGACCTCCTCAGGTGCGTACCGGGCCAACCGGTTGAACTCGTGCAGGTATTCAGTTACGGACCTGCTTCCCTACTGCAAGTCCCTAAACTCTTGTTGTTTCTGGGCAATGATGCCATCTGGGACGTGGGCCGCGCGGAAGGCGGCGGAGAACTCGGCCCAAGTGTGTACATGTCCCTTGGGCAGAGTCTCACGCAGGTTGTCCCACCATTCTGTGGTGGGACCCTGGAGCTGGTGGGCAGTGAAAGCCACCCTCTCCTGCTCAGTGCAGGTCAAGAGGTCGAGCTTCTTCCCGATGGTTCTCAACCAATCCCCAGCATCCATGGGGTTGGTAGTGCTTAAAAAGGTGGGAGGGCGGACTCAGAGGAACTACGAGAGCTGAGAGGCGGGAGCGGGAGCCACAGTGGCGGGGCGGGGCAGCTCGTGCTGTTGGTGGAGGCGGAAGAACTGAGCCTGCTGCTCTTGCATCTGCTGCTACTGTTGCTGCATCTGGTTCAATAGGACAGCGACCAACTGGTTCTGAGTGGCCATCATCTCGGCCAGAGTGGGGTGGTTGGCGACTGGGGCTTGCCTCTGCCCAGTCGCTCCCCAATGTGGCAAGTTGTCGTTCGCCCCTCCGTTCTGAGGGACGTCGGAGCCTTGAGTGTTGGTCATCCTGAAGTTTCCAAAGTAGATAACATTTTCTTAGAGGAAATTATTATTAAGCTTTATTCCCAAAATGTCGTTCTTGCGGTTACATTTATTGTCTTTTATTTAATTCTTCACTCATGCCTTATATTTGACATGAATGGCAATACAAACAAGTAAAAGAAAACAATCAATCGTAAAAACTACGTCTGCGGTAGCTCGGGGGACGACTCGACCACGGGCTTGACGGAAACAGTCGGGGTGGTGGAACTGGAGGGTCCGGCGGGTGGTGCACTGCGGGAAATCCTCTTGGGCCTAATGGTGGGGATCCATATCGATTTCCGCTTGCGGGGCGGAAGGGGTGTGATTTCCTCGATATCCTTCTTCTGCTCCTCAATCTGATGGCGGAGCTGAGGATTGGTGGCGACGCGCTGCCGTAGGAGCTCATTCTGGCACCGTAACTCCTCTGCCTCGGTAGCCAATCGGTGTCCCTGCTGGATGCGGCGACGAAGATCTCCATTCTCGCGGTTCAGATCCTCGGAAGAGTGTCGGTAGAAATCGATTGTGTCACGCTGTCCGTTGGCCTCCTGCAGTGCCTCGTAGTGGAGATCATCCATTGCCTCCAACAAGCGTACGGTATGTCCAATCGCAGAATGGCGCTGGGAGAGCGTGCTGACGTAGACGCTGTGGGGACTTCCTAGGATGCGAAGGGGCACAAAGCGATAATCCGTGTCGTAGAGTTCACTGTCGTAGATCCTCCGGAGCTTAGTGAGGGCCTGGAGGGCGGTGCGCTGACTGGCTACCAAGAAGGTAGGTCCTCCACCTCGATAGGTGTGGGCTGTCTGAGGGGAGGGCTGGACGACGACGTTGACCTCATAGTAGCTCTCATCCTCATCGGGGAAGACTCCATGAAACATGGGCTCGTGCTCAAATCCGAGAAAACAGACGAGCATGCGTAGATCGCGGACGAATCTGGCCTCGTCACGAAGAGCCCCGCTCATGGTATGGACCGGCATCTACAAAAAAGAGAAACTTTTTGTGAAAATCTCAGAAGATGAGAGGATAAGTATTTTTGTACGAAAATATGGTTAATATAAGTCCTAGGGTCAGGTCTGTTTGGCTTCCTACAGTCAAGTCGGCTCTGATACCATCTTGTCACGCCCCGATTTAATAAATCAGGACTTTTATTGAAATTCCATAGAAATTCAATAAAACAAGACGTTCATCATGCGACCACGTACAAAATGAGCAATCATTAACGGTTCGTAGACCGCATTAGTACAAAAGTGAATAAAAGTGAAGAGAAACTAATAAAATAAAGGGTCCTAGATGAACGCCTCCTTCCAGTCTCGCCTTGACTGGGTCGCTACTCTAGACCTTCATCCTCCTCGTAGTAGACGGGCTCTGGTGGTGTAAGTCAACGGGGGTGAGTACAAACGTACTCAGCAAGCCACCGAATGCAAATATAATGCAAGGTAATAATCAAGGGAGATAGTGGCTAATTTTGCGGAAGAGCATAATTTGTAAAGCAATTAAATGTGAACAATTTATTATTACTCAAACGTAAACATGTGTATGCATCATCATCTTCTAACTCGAGGGGTACAGTCAGCCCCACCTCGCTCAACAGTCCTTACATGTCATGAATAACTCAATCATTCAAACAACAGTAAACTAACTGCGAGTAGTCACACAACCCACCCTTGACCGTGGGCTCGGCTTTTCGAAAAGATTAAATTACTCTGATCAGAGATGTACCACTGTACCACAAGGCACGCACTCACCACTTACACCAAAGTGTAACGAGATGACCCATTCCACGGGAACTCGTGCCAAAACCTTCCATATGGTTCGCCTCAACTCAACAGCACCCTCTTATAGGTTTCATATGGTGTCCCGACGTGTCGGAGCCCCACCATACCCCCCCCTTGAGCCTCGTCGGTACAATTCACCCGCAGATTGCCCCTTGCCCCCTCCACTATGGTGCATTGAGTCGGATTTGTCCCATACTTCCAGTTAGGACTTACCTATTAGACTTGTGGTTGGTACAGAAGTGCTTTGCAACAGATCCCGTAGACCGGTCCTTATAGTGCCCCGGGTGCGACCAACCAATGCCCTAGCTTGCACCTGGAACCCACCATACTTATAACATAGCCAACTCCAACAGAGTCTAGAGACAAGAATAACGGGGAAATTCATATAACAGAATCCATCTATCTACGACTCATTCTTTTTTTATCCTATAGCAGTTGTGCCGGTACATTGGGCACTAGCTAATATTTATATAGTAGAGTGACAAGGAGTTAAGGCTCAATAAGCATGGCTTGGGTTTGCACACAAGGACGGGGATCTAATAAATATAAGTGTAGGGCTTGTTATTTGACTAATGCAATATTATCCTATGAGTTATAGCGATAATTTATTAAAACATGGGCTCAATGATGATCAACTATTTCCACAGGAGTGGTCGATGACTTGCCTTGATCAGCAAATGGGGATGGAGGAACCTCAGAGTAGAACTCCGGCTCCTCGACGAACTCGTAGTCTTCTCGGTATGGAAAAATAAACAATACATTCAATAAACAGATAGAAATCCACCAAATAATAAACATACATGTTTATGGGTAAATTAAGGTTTTAATATTCTAAAGTTTGGTGAACAACAGTAAAGCTTGTATTTTAAGGTTTTTCCTAATTTATTTTCTGAATTAATAATTTTATCCCTAAGGGGTTTTTATTCCTTTAATTAATAAGATTATTTTGGGCAATATTAACATACAGTTTTTATGGCATTAATGTGTAGAGAATAAAATGCTGAATTTAACAAAATTAGAATGGTGAAATTTGGAGTTAAAATGAGCAAGTTATGAATTTTCAAAGTTTAAATCAATTTCTGGAATTTTATTTAAACTGGAAAATGGGCTCTGGTCCACGGTGAGCGAGGCCCACGGTGGACCGCTGCACTGTGTGCGTGGACCGGATCAACCAGATCTGTTGGATCCAGATCCACCGATCAGGAGCGAGGCGGAAGGCTTAAGTGGCAACGGACGGCCAGGATTAGATCTCGCGAACCGGTACGACGTGGACGCACTAGATCGAGTCAAACTTTTAAATAGTGATTGACGGCCCTGAATAAAAGATACCGGTTTGAACGGATCTGAGGGCTTAGATTAGATCCCCATAGGATCTAATCTGGACCGTACGCTCGGGATCGTGTGGCTCGGATGGATTCTGGCACGGCACGTGGTGACGAGGGTATTTTACCCTTCGTCTCCGGCGACGGCGGCCTCGGGCACGGCGGCGACGGTGACGGCGAGGGCCTATAGGCCTTGCTTTATGCTAAAATGGAAAGATGAGGGGATGGCGGTCATGACCGTACCTTCGACGGCGAAGAAGGAGGTCCGGAGGTGACCGGCGGTGAGGGTAGATGGCGGAGGGTGTTCGGGTGCTCGACGACGACGACGATCCGGTAGGTTCCACGGCCAACCGAGGATGGGTGGGCTCCAGTGGTCATGAGGGTGGCGACGGCTAGGGCGGAGGAGGCCGGAGTCGTCGGCGAATGGCTGCAGGAGTTGAAGCAGGAGGAAAAGTCCAAAGACCGAGTGGGAGCGCTCTGAAGGTTACGGCTCGGGCTTAGGCAGTGTGGGCTGATTGCGGCGAGGGGAGGGGTACTTATAGGGTCGCCAGCGTCGGTTAAACGGAAGGGAACCGAGGGTTTCCTTCCTTCTCCGGCGAGGGTTTCCAAATCTTGGCCAAGCTTTCCTAAGCGCGAAACCGCGTCGGCCATGGATGGAAATAGATCGCCGGTGCTCGAGGAAAAAGAATCCGGGGCCAGATCGACATAATCGGGCGGCCAGTGGCGGTAATTCGGAAGGGGGTCGCCGGATAAGGAAGGGGGATCCCCTTCCAATGAGGAAGACGAAACTGACAGGTGGGCTCCACCTGTCAGTGGGCTAACGGGAAAGGAAAGGGGCCCACAGGCGGGCCCGGTCGGTCAGAGGCGAGGGGAGCGCAAGTGAGACTGATGGGCGGGCCAGGCGGAGTGCGGGCGCGGGGAGTAGAGAGGGGAATGCGCTGACAGGCGGGTCCCACCTGTCGGTGGCTGGTGGTCGGGCTGGGCCGGGCCCGGAGCAGATTGGAGATTTGCGGCCCAATAGGAATTTAAATGATTTTCCGATTTAAAATAATTCCAGTAATTCATTTATTCGTTTAAGGATTGAAGCACTGTTGATAAAAATTTGTAAAAATTCCTAAAATTACATTTTGGCCTCTAGTTTATCCCATAAAATTTTCAAGTCCAAATTTTGAATATTTATCCCTGTTTGGCTTAAATAGGGCTCTTTTAGGAATTTTCTTTAATAATAAAATTCAGAAATTTCTTTAATATTATTTTTCTTTTATTTTATTTCATTTTAATTCTTGGGGTGTTACATTGCTTCAACCCGTATAAAGCTTTCTGCAGCTTAAAAACATGTCGAGGAAACTTAGGATTCTCAAAACCGCGGGGCTACCTAACATACACTTCCTCCTCTATATACCCGTTCAGAAAAGCACTCTTAACGTCCATTTGAAAAAGCTTGAAACCCTTCAAAGTGGCAAAAGCTAAAAGAATGCGAATGGACTCAAGACGGGCCACAGGAGCGAAAGTTTCTTCAAAGTCAATACCTTCATTCTGGCAAAAACCCTAGGCAACTAGTCGAGCTTTGTTGCGCACCACAACCCCATCTTCACCTTGCTTGTTCTTGAACACCCACTTGGTGCCTATGGGGTTGCATTCTGGTTGCGGCTCAACTAATGTCCAAACCCTATTACGGACAAAATTCTCAAGCTCTTCTTGCATAGCATTAATCCAATTAGAATCAGAAAGAGCATGAGAAACATCTCTGGGCTCAAAAGATGCAACAAAAGCAGATTCAGCAAACGCAGCAAGAGAGGTACCAGATGAATGCAAAGTTCTCTCAGTCAAATCACCGATGATGAGCTTTGAGGGGTGATCACGCTGAACTGCTCGGGATCCCTGGTGATCTGAAGTCACCTCACCGGAGTCAGCAGCTAGCACTTCTGGACTTGATTGAGGGGGCTTGATCGAAGTGGAAGAAGTGATCAGAGGTCCGCCCTCGTCCTCAGTCGAAGTCTCAAAAGGTGTGGGTTCTACAGGCTATACTGAAGGCCCACCCTCATCAGCAGCTAGAGTGTCCTCATCTTCCTCGAAGATGGACTCTCCGAGCTCATCATCACCCGAAAGCTCAAAAGGAGTCAAAGAAGGCAAGGACTCATCGAAAGAAATCTCACAAGTCTCGACAAGCTGCTGGGAGTCGAGGTTCCAAACACGGAAGCCTCGAGAATGCAAAGCATAGCCAAGAAAAACTCCGTCCCAGCAACGAGACTCAAACTTGTCCAAATACCCTCCCTTCTTGAGCACAAAGCACTTGCAGCCGAACGCTCGCAAGTGGCTCACCTTGGGCTATCTGCCAAACCACAACTCGTACGAGGTCTTACCTAGGTAAGCTCTAAGAAAAATACGGTTGGCCAGATAGCAAGCCGTGTTCATGGCTTCAGCCCAAAAATGCCTAGGAGTCCTGTGCTCATCGAGCATCGTCCTGGCCATCTCGACTAGCGTGCGGTTCTTTCGTTCCACAACGCCATTCTGTGGGGGAGTGTAAGGAGCAGAAAACTGATGGTCAAGACCGTGATCACTACAAAAGCTGATGAACTGAGAGTTCTTGAACTCAGAGCCATTGTCGGAGGGAATTGCTCGCATCCAACCATTGTTCTCATTCTTCAGCTTCAAAATCAGGTCATGAACAAAATGAAAAGTATTCCGGCTTGTCGACGGCGTCGTAGTCTTCACGGCACACGAAACGAGAACAACAATCAATTTAAACATACAAAGATGAACAGTACAATCATTTCATTTAAATTGGCTAATGTTGTAGAAAAACAGAAGAGAAACTTCCTAAGATTGAAATGAGGAAATTTGGACTTAAATGGGGTAAACATGGATTTTTAAATATTAAAACATTTCTTTTGGTTTTATTTTGGATAATAAACAGTACAAACATGTCAAGTAAATTGGTCCAGAATGTAGAGAATAAAATGGTAAATTTTCTAAAATTTGAATGGTAAAATTTGGAGTTAGTTTGAAGAAGTTATGAATTTTTGAAGTTTAATTCAATTTCTAGAATTTAATTTAAATCCTAAATAGTTGCCGGTCCATGGTGAGTCGAGTCCACCATGAACCCACGCACTATGTGCGTGAGCCGAATCTAGATCAGCCGTTGGATCTGGATCAGGTGGCTGCGGGCGAGGCAGGAGGTTTAAGTGGACGTGGACAGCTAGGATTAAAAAGCTGAAACGGTACATGATGGATGGCCCAAATTAAAAGAAGGTTTTAAATAGAAATGGATGGCCGTGATTAAAAGATACCGCTTTGATCGGATCAGATGAACCAGATTAAATTGACTAGTGATCTAATCGTGGCCGTCCATCACCGATCGCGCCGTCGCAGATGAATCTGACATGACGGTGGTAATTTACCCGTGTCGGTCGTCTTCTCCAGCGACGGTCGAAGGGTGGCAACGGCGATGGCCGGTGGCCCTAACTGAATGCAGAAATGGAAATGGGGCAGCGAGGGGAGCATGATGGTACCGAGGCGAGGGCCTGAGGTTGTCGGGTTGTGGCCGATGACGTGCGGAGGCAGCGGGAGTGTTCGGGGCCTCGTCGGCGGTGGAGCTCCGATGGTCTTCAGTGGGAACAGAGGTGTGGCCGAGGGCGTGGATGTGATGGCGGTCACATTGGTGCGGTTGATGGTGGCGGGGAGGGTCTCTGGCGATGATGAGTGGTGGCTGGAGTCCGAGTAGAGGAGTGGTGCTAAAATTGTGTTCGGGCGTTTGGGAATGCGATGGCTACATTGCAAAATAGGGACTGAATGCGGAGGTGGTCAGGGGGTTTTATAGGGGTGTCGACAGTAAAGGGGACAGGCCGAATACAAGGAAACCCGAGGAGCACCTTCTATTTTTCCAGCGAGCTTCTACCGTGCATGCGATCCATTGATCTCAGGATTTAAATGTGTTGGTTAATAGAGGAAAACGGCTAGCGGATCATGGGAAGTTTCATGCCGGTGTCAATTCGCTGGAAGGGGGCCGACAACGGCGGGATCATGGCCCTAGGGTTTCGGTCGGCGCAATTTGGGTGTGGGGCGACGTAGGGAAGACAAAGCTAACAGTGGGGATCCACTATCAGCGGGTGCGTGAGGGTGCAGGTGTGGCAATGGTCGACGCTGACTGGTGGGGACGCCAAGTCAGCAGGGGGGCGGGCGAGTGGGTAGGCGCCGACAGGTGGGGTCGGGCTCAGGCGCGTGTGCGGTGAGAGGGAGGGACGCTGACAGGTGGGCTCCACCTGTTAGGAAGGGTGCAGGGCTCAAGCGGGCTGGGCCGGCCTGTGTATGGAGAAAGGGGATTGTGGCCCAAGACTGTTTAAAATGAATTTCTGAATAAAAATAATTGCTGAAATTGATTTAAAATATTTGGGCTTCTTGTAAAGTTGATAAAAATTTGTAAAAATTCTCAAAAATAGGTCCCGGTCTTATGATCATATCAAAATTTTCTCAGACCCTTGTTTGGATTATTTCTTAATGGACCCGACGGGTACAGGGGAGCCCGATCTTTCGATGAGAGATGGAGGATGTGGTGAATTTGGTGGAAGCCGACGTTGGCTGCCCGACTACCACAACCAAGAAGGTGTGGCGCCTTGAGCGACAGGTACACCGTCTCCTGATAACTACGATTTTCGGGGTGGAGATCGACGTTGTGCTACCCGACTACAACAACCACAAGGATGTAGCGCCTTAGCGATAGTTACACCGACTCTGGTTCTTGCTGCTCTTGCCGTGCCAAGAACATCCTTGAACCTGCAAGCAATCGAAGAACAAACAAGAACAAGATGACAAGCAAACACTCACGGGTATGATAGAAGTTGGAGTTTTGATTCAAGTAATCGGGTGGTCTAGCCGACACGTGCGTTTACAAGGAAGTAGAAGCAGCTAACTTACATCAAACAAAACCCGAGTTCTTTTGTGGCTACCACTTGCTTTTAAAGGGAAAACTAGAAACTCAGGATGGAGTCACGAGTGTTCTTCGGCAGTTTTTGGACGTTTCGTCTGTCCTCTGCCATTGATTCTTGATCCGTTGGAAAGCACACGAAGAGACCTTTCCAACAAGTACTTATTTGCATTAAACAACGTTGGGAATTGAAAGATATGCTCCATTTAATCTTGGATTTCTGCAGTTACAAGAGTCCCTTCGGGAGTACGAATATTTATTGCATTGTTGCCTTCTCCACTCCTAGATGGTTCAATTCCTAAGCACTTAAGGATAATAAAGTCATCACAAGGCTTTAATAGTACCCCATTGGAAAAATAATTAACTTGAACAGCTAGGAACGAGTTCACCAGATAATTAAGTTCACGTGCACGGGCGCGTGTCATTGGTCCTTGCTTAGGTGTAAGCGGTGAAGTGTTGGCTGCTGCTGTGGTTGTATCAATGGCAGCGATGTCCTCATCATCCTCCCCTTCTTGCAATAGAGTCGTCCTCGACTAGAACGTGTCCTCTTCACGCAAGTATGGTTTCAAATCTGCAATGTTAAAAGAGGGACTAATCCCAAAATCTGCAGGCAACTCAATTTTATATGCATTATCATTTATTTTTTGAAGCACTTTGAAGGGTCCAGCAGCTCGTGGTAGTAATTTAGACTTTCTTAAATCCGGAAATCTATCCTTTCTCAAATGAACCCAAACTAAATCACTAGGTTCAAAAGTAACATGCTTTCTACCCTTGCTACCGGCTTGTTGATACTTAGCATTCATGGCCTCAATGTTTGCCTTAGTTTGCTCATGCATATTAAAAATCAGTTCAGCACGGCGAGAAGCATCAGAATTCAATTTTTCTGAAGGTGGAATGGCCATAAGATCAATGGAAGCACGAGGGACAAAACCATACACAATCTCAAAAGGGCATAATTTAGTAGTCGAATGCAGCGAATGATTGTAAGCAAATTCAATATGAGGCAAACATTCTTCCCACAATTTGATATTATGTTTCAGAACAGCCCTAAGCATGGTAGATAAACTACGGTTTACAACTTATGTTTGTCCATCAGTTTGAGGATGACAAGTAGTAGAAAAGTGTAATTTAGTTCCCAATTTAGCCCATAAGGTTTTCCAAAAATGACTAAGAAATTTGGCATCCCGATCTGACATAATAGTGTTTGGTACCCCATGCAAATGAACAACTTCACGAAAGAACAAATCAGCAATATGGGTAGCATCATCAGTTTTGTGACATGGTATGAAGTGTGCCATTTTAGAAAACCTGTCCACAACAACAAAAATATTATCCCTCCCCTTCTTTGTTCTAGGCAGTCCTAAAACAAAGTCCATAGAAATATCCTCCCATGGAGTACTAGGAACAGGGAGAGGCATGTACAAACCATGTGGATTAAGACGGGACTTAGCTTTTTGACAGGTGGTGCATCAAGCAACAAACCGCTCCACGTCCCTTCTCATCTTTGGCCAATAGAAATGGCTTGCTAGGATGTCTTCTGTCTTCTTCACACCAAAGTGCCCCATCAACCCACCGTCATGTGCTTCCTGCAATAGTAACAGACGCACAGAACTAGCTGGAATGCATAATTTGTTAGCCCGAAACACGAAGCCATCAGTGAGAACAAACTTGTTCCATGTTCTCCCTTCTTTACATTGCAGCAACACATCTTTGAAATCATCATCAGAAGCATATTGTTCTTTAATTGTTTCCAAGCCAAAGATCTTAAAATCAAGTTGGGATAACATAGTATAACGGCGAGACAAGGCATCTGCAATGACATTATCTTTTCCTTTCTTATGTTTGATGACATAAGGAAAGGACTCAATAAATTCTACCCACTTGGCATGCCTACGGTTCAGATTGGTTTGGCTCCTAATGTGCTTCAAAGATTCATGATCACAATGTATAACAAATTCTTTAGGCCATAAATAATGTTGCCATGTTTCCATAGTTCGAACTAGAGCATATAATTCTTTATCATAAGTGGAATAGTTCAGACTAGGCCCATTCAGTTTCTCACTAAAATAAGCAATAGGCTTTCCTTCTTGCAACAAGACACCTCCTAACCCAATACCACTAGCATCACATTCCAATTCAAAAGTCTTATTGAAATCTGGTAATTGGAGAAGGGGTGTATGAGTTAACCTATCCTTCAAAGTGTTAAATGCAACCTCTTGCACCTTCCCCCAGGTGAACGGAGCACCCTTCTTCGTAAGCTCGTGCAGTGGGCCTGCTATGGTGCTGAAGTCCTTCACAAATCGGCGATAGAATCCAGCAAGCCCGAGAAAGCTTCAGACTTACGTGATCGTGGTAGGAACCGGCCAACTGTGTATTGCCTCCACCTTGGCTTGATCAACTTCAATTCCCTGTGGTGTCACAACATAGCCAAGAAAAGAGACTCTATCTGTGCAACAGGTGCACTTGTCAATGTTATCAAATAAGCGTGCATTGCGTAAAGCATTAAAAACAGCACGTAAATGTTCAAGATGTTCTTCTAGAGATGTGCTATAGATCAAGATGTCATCAAAGTAAACTACCACAAATCTCCCAATGAAAGCACTTAAAACTTCATTCATTAATCTCATGAAAGTGCTAGGTGCATTAGTGAGGCCAAAAGGCATGACCAACCACTCATACAAACCGAACTTGGTTTTAAACGCTGTTTTCCATTCATCTCCTAGCTTCATGCGAATTTGGTGGTATCCACTACGCAAATCAATTTTAGAGAAAATCATCGAGCCACTAAGTTCATGAAGCATATCATCTAACCTAGGGATAGGATGACGATATCTGATGGTAATGTTATTAATTGCTCGGCAATCTACACACATGCACCATGATCAATCTTTCTTTGGAACCAACAGAACAGGAACAGAGCAAGGACTAAGGGACTCACGCACATAACCTTTGTCGAGTAATTCCTGAACTTGTCGCTGAATCTCCTTGGTCTCCTCCGGGTTGGTCCTGTATGGCGCTCGATTTGGCAAGGAAGCCCCAGGGATGAGGTCAATCTGATGTTCAATACCTCTGATTGGTGGTAGCCCGGGTGGCACTTCTTGTGGGAACACATCAGCATATTCCTGCAAAAGATTAGTGACAGTAGGAGGCAAAGTAGATGGTATGTCGTGAAGTGAGAACAAAGCTTCTTTGCAAACAAACACATAGCAGATCGTGGCGTCATCATTTAATTCAAGTAAATCAGATTTTGAAGCAAGGAAACAAGCACTTTTCAATTTTATGTCATTTTTCCCAACATGAGCAGATTTAGATTTGTCATTCGTAGGTTGAACCGATCCGTTCACAACACCACTGTCATTTTGAGCAGATTTCTTGTTTTTCTCCTTGCAAGCTCTAGCAACTTCATCCCTCAAAATAGCATCGGGGGACATAGGGTGCAAAACAAGCTTCTTCTCATTATGCATGAAAGAATATTGATTTGATTTACCATGATGCAATGTATCCTTATCAAATTTCCAAGGTCTACCAAATAACATAGAGCAAGCTTGCATAGGTACCACATCACAATCAATGTAATCATGGTATGAACCAATTGTAAATTCCACTCGGACCATACGTGTTACCTTAAGCTTACCACTATCATTGAACCATTGGATGTAGTAGGGATGTGGGTGTGGAAGTGTTTTCATCCCAAGTTTTGCTACCATGGTGGCACTCGCCAAGTTGTTGCAGCTTCCTCCATCAATAATAATGCGACACGATCGTTCCAAAACTACACACTTTGTTTGGAATAGATTGTGTCACTGGTTCTGTTCAGCTTGAATCATTTGTGCACTCAAGATACGCCTCACAACAAGACTCTCGTAGTGTTCAGCATGTTCAGCCCCAATGTGTTCTTCATCATCATTCTTGTTTCCTGCATCTTGGGCAGCAAGCATGGCATATGTTTCATCATCTAAATCCCTAGCTGATGAATACTCACCATTTTCTCGTACGATCAGCACATGCTTGCTTGGACAGTCCCTTTGTATGTGCCCAAATCCTTTGCATCGGAGACACTGGATGTCCATCATTCTCCCGGTGGAAGCGACGAAAGAAGAAGTGTTGGCTGCAGCTTGGGTGGATCCTTTTGCTGTCTCGGTAGTACGGACAGGTGCTGATTTTGATGTAGTTGTGGACTGCCGATTGGAAGCATCTCTCTAAAATCATGTTTAGGGCCAGCGGCACTTGTGCGGGGCTGCCACGATGTAGTCCGACCTGCAGGAGTGTTATTTAATGTGCGGTGTCCCTGCACTTCCCTTTCAGCCTTGCAAGCAAGATGAAATAATCGAGGGACATTAGTGTACTCCTTGTAAGCCAATATATCCTGAATTTCTGTAGCTAAACAACCCATGAATCGAGCCATCGCAGCCTCTTCATTTTCAACTAGACCACATCTCATCATGCCTATTTGTAGTTCTTGATAGTACTCCTCAACCGATTTGTTGCCTTGCCTAAGTTGTTGTAATTTATGCAACAAGTCACGAGCATGATAGGAAGGAACAAAACGACTACACATGATTCTTTTTAAAGCATTCCAAGTTTGTGGTACAATAGCTGGATTTTTAGTTTGATACTCATGCCACCAAACAGAAGCAAAGTCAGTGAATTCACTAGTGGCAGCTCTAACCTTTTTATCATCAGGAAATTCATGGCATGCAAATTTTTGATCTACCGACAGCTCCCAAGTCAGATATGCATCAGGATCATATTTCCCATCAAAAGATGGTATGGAGAATTTAATCCTGCGTAGGGAATCATCGTTGTCACGTACCTCACGTCGTGGAGCTCGGCCAACCATACTGTGATAGTTGCGACGTGGTTGCCGTCGATACCTGAAAGATCCATCATCAAGCTCGGTATCTGCTAAATACTCTAGCTCGTCATATCTTGCGGCGCTAGCAATAGAGGTATGGCCGTCATCATCACGTTGTTCCCTCTCTCTGAGCCCAGCTTGTTCCATCCTATCTAATCGCACATTGATTGCCGCAAGAGAGGTGTTAATATCCCCAGCTGTTCTCTCTAATGTGGTCAGCTAGTTGTTGGCAAGAATCTGCGCCGCCTCTAATTGACCAATGCGCTCATTGGTGACTTGAACATCCTCATTGAGGGCTTCCGTGTGCAACCTTAGTTGGCGTTCGAAATGTTGAATGATGCCCCTCGTACGTGGTGAATGTGGAAGCGTCTCACTCGCATCAGCTGACATGGTTAGTACAAAAGAAGTACAAAAGCAAGCAGATTAAACCTAGCAGTTGCTAGGAGATGGTAGGACACAGACACTTTCTCACTAGCAAGAAATCAAGCTCTTGCAAGTTCATACCACACAATGCAGGAGGCGTCGGCAAACAGCAAGAACAACAACAAATGGTGACTGCCAGCACAACCCGGTGGTGTTGTAGATAATTTTGTGGAGCTGTAGGTGGCTGCTAAAACACTTGCACAAAGGAACAACTAGTACCACGTTAGTCACAGCAAGTTGAATAAACATTCTGCGATGGTACTGTGCTGGTCCTAGTCCAAACCGTGATAGAGACATGAGCCGTCACCCAAACATAATCACCGAAATGCTCAAAACAGCAAGCTGAATTTCGAAACTTTGAATCAAAGGTCACACAAAATGTCTTTCTTTTTTTGTACTTGGAATCTTTATATAGAAAATTGAATTAGTGCGCATTTTTTTTGTTTTTTTTGGCATGTGCCTTGTTTCTTGCTGATCTGTGCGGCTTTTGTTTTGCACTTTCCTTTTTCTCTTTGTAACTTCAGCTAGAGAATGAAAATGGAGATAGAACAAGGTGCACGAACTCAAAACTCTAGCGGTAAAAACTTAGTACCAGCAACTTGACACAAAGAAGTAACCGTGAATTCAACAAGCCGAGAGCTAAGTAGCAAAGCAAAGGCACAAAATGTTTTTGGGATTTTCAGATCAAAACTTATCTTTGGGCAAAAGTGGACTATAGGAAAAACAAAGAACAAAGGAGAAGGAGATCTCTCACCGATCAACCTGAAATCTGATACCACTTAATGGACCCAACGGGTACGGGGGAGCCCGATCTTTCGATGAGAGATGGAGGATGTGGTGAATTTGGTGGAAGCCGACGTTGGCTGCCCGACTACCACAACCAAGAAGGTGTGGCGCCTTGAGCGACAGGTACACCGTCTCCTGATAACTATGATTTTCGGGGTGGAGATCGACGTTGTGCTACCCGACTACAACAACCACAAGGATGCTGCGCCTTAGCGATAGTTACACCGACTCTGGTTCTTGCTGCTCTTGCCGTGCCAAGAACATCCTTGAACCTGAAGCAATCGAAGAACAAGCAAGAACAAGATGACAAGCAAACACTCACGGGTATGATAGAAGTTGGAGTTTTGATTAAAGTAATCGGGCGGTCTAGCCGACACGCGCGTTTACAAGGAAGTAGTAGCAGCTAACTTACATCAAACAAAACCCGAGTTCTTTTATGGCTACCACTTGCTTTAAAGGGAAAACTAGAAACTCAGGATGGAGTCACGAGTGTTCTTCGGCAGTTTCTGGACGTTTCGTCTGTCCTCTGCCATTGATTCTTGATCCGTTGGAAAGCAAACGAAGAGACCTTTCCAACAAGTACTTATTTGCATTAAACAACCTTGGGAGTTGAAAGATATGCTCCATTTAATCTTGGATTTCTGCAGTTACAAGAGTCCCTTCGGGAGTACGAATATTTATTGCATTGTTGCCTTCTCCACTCCTAGCTGGTTCAATTCCTAAGCACTTAAGGATAATAAAGTCATCACAAGGCTTTAATAGTACCCCATTGGAAAAATAATTAACTTGAACAGCTAGGAACGAGTTCACCAGATAATTAAGTTCACGTGCACGGGCGCGTGTCATTGGTCCTTGCTTAGGTGTAAGCGGTGAAGTGTTGGCTGCTGTTGTGGTTGTATCAATGGCAGCGATGTCCTCATCATTTCTCTAGATTCCTCTTTATTTGGGCATTTTCAGCTTTAGGAAAATTAAAAATAATTCTTTTTCAGAAAGTATATTTATAAATTCTATTTTTACCTTTGGAAATTTGGGCTGTTACAACAATTTTGACCATTAATACCATTTTTTTGCTATCAACAGGCCCTTGAATTTGCAGCTTTGATTCATTGCTTCCCTAGTTTGTGACTATGTGTGGTTCAAGGCAGTTTGCTTTTTATGAGATTTTCTTTACCTAGACTGCATCTCACCGCAGGAACATTTTATTTTTGTAGCCAGTTTATTTTGTGCGTTGCTAGATTTCCAAGTGTTTCTTTCACTTGATTTTTTGTGAGTCAAATCGCTGTTTTGCTTTGCCATCTTGGTGTCTGCGTGAATGGCGGCCATGAAGTCCATGTGAATGCGCTCATGTACACCAAGTCATGTTCTGTGTGTGGCTGATATTTTGCACTTGCTGGTCTGTATTGATTTCTCCACCGATAGCGATCTGAGTACATCAGACCAGCGAATTTTATTTTAAAATAATATTTTTTTAAAAAAATTCAAATCTGTATTGTTGTTTTAAAAAATTGCAAAACTAGGTGGTGGTCGGCCAACCAAGAGCCGACTTGGGATCGAGTCGGCTCCTAGTCGGCCGACTCGTGCCACATCAGCAGGAGTCGGCCAACCAAGGGCCGACTCCCTGCAGTGCACGCCACCTATTTCGAGTGGATAAGGAGCAATGGGAGTTGTATTTGTATGCTCGAGCTAACTGTGTGGCTGAAGGGTTATTTTGGGAGATGGCTGCTATTACCTCAAACAACTTATGCAAGGTTGGGAATGGCATTAGAGAAAGGTTGGGAATGGATTCTGCTTGTCTGTTTCACTCCTCGTGTCCTTCCAACTATAGACTCGGCACCGCAATAAGAATTAGAGGTCGGCGAGAGTAGTCAAGTCCCGGAGGCTCTTCCCGACACAGTTGCTGCAGGGCTAGCTGATGAAGAGGAGGAAATAGAGGATGTAGCTGAGGTGCTTGAAAGAGAGGATCAAGATTTCGAGGAAGTTGTGGAGGAGGGTGGAGACGAGAACTCGGATGAAGAAGAGGGCAACAACAATGAAGAGCCTCGCGCTGTGATTCCCAACGAGTGGCAAGAAGAAAAATTTTCATGGTCTCAATATAAATGATGGACGTGATAATCGTTGGGAGTATGCACAGAATGAGGTGCATATGGATGTTGTGTATCCTACGAAGGATGTTGTGAAAGATGCAGTGAAAGCATGGTCTTTGTCACTCCGGTGGCCATTTCGAGTGAATATTTCAACTCGCACAATCTATGATGTTGTGTGCGAGATGAATAATTGTCCATAGAGAGTGCACGCACACAAACCTAAATATGGAATTCATTGGGTATGCTCAATAGTGGTTTAGCATACATGTGTAGTTGATACAACTGTAACTAGGCATAAGAATTTAAGTGACAGTTACATTGTGGGGGTGATGTACTCTGAGATTGTTGAGAATATCAGTTACGAGCCTCGTGCCTTAATACTTGCTATTGAGAGAAGATTTCAATACACAGTCAATTACTCTAAGGCATGGAGGGCAAAACAAAAGGCACTCGAGATGAGGTTTGGTACATTCGAGGACTCATACCATAATCTGGCTTTTTGTTTGCAAACGGTCCAGAACCGTAACCCTGGCACATACTACTCATACCAACAGAAGGATACAATATTCCCGAAAGGTGCTCAGATTCTACATCGAGTATTCTTTGCACTCGGTGCTTGCATTCGGGCGTTCAAGTATTGTCGTCCCATTCTTTGTGTGGATGGAACATTTCTAACCGGGAAATACCGAGGTCAGATATTGACGGCTATTGGTGTTGACGGGAATAATCAGGTTGTGCCAATTGCTTTTGGTTTTGTCAAAAGTGAGAACTACGACAGTTGGTTGTGATTCTTACGACAATTGCACATTGGTGTTGTTCAACAGAGGGAAAATGTTTGTATTATACATGACCGACATGTCGGGCTGATAAAAGCAGTCCAACATATGAAGAATGATCCGGATGAGCCTTATCCTTAGAGGGACATTCAATCTCGATGGTGTATGCGTCATTTAGGTGCAAATTTCTACCGTCACTTTGGGAAGAATAAGGAATTAACAAATCTGTTTAAAAGATTGTGTGTCCAAAATCAAGAAAGGAAGTTCAAGGGCTTGTGGACGAAACTTGATGAGTTGACTTCGAAATACAAGCATGAGAAGGTTGCAAGACAACAAAATGGAACTGATAATGAGCCAGAGCCTAAGCCACTATGTGCACTACCCACTGATGATCAGCTGACAATCCGCAAACGGACTAGGACAAAAGTTCGCAGCTTTTCAGATTGGATAAAATTTGAGAGTATAGAGCAGTGGTCTCTATTATATGTGGTCTCTATTATATGATACCCACTTAGCAAGGTATGGCATCATGACCACAAACCTTGCGGATGTTTATAATTGGGTGATGAGGGGTATGCGATGCTTGCCCTTGGTTGGTATTGTGGAGGGCATAATCCGTGGAACCACCCGGTAGTTCGTGGACCGCCATACTGCTGCTTTGGTGGTGAACAACGATGAGTGTTATTTATACTGCACAAAAATTATGGAGTACTTAAAATAAAAAAAAAGTAAGAAGGCCCCACAACATCGTGCCATCAAGACAAGTTCTCGGGAGCTCCGTTTTGAGGTAACATGTCGGGACAAAGGCAGACGAGGGACAAATCAAGAAGTTATTGTCCATGAGTGCACTGTTACAGACGTTTGTTGGTGTAGCTGCAATAAACCATCGCTATACCACCGACCATGCAGTCATGTCATCGCGGTGTGCGCTACATTTAATATGCATGCCGGAACATATTTGTCGGAATACTTCAGCAAAGAGAACATTCTGGAGACTTGGAGCGGTGAACTCCATGGGTATGGCGTTGTGAGCTCGTTCACAGCTTCTCCTCCAGATGGTGCACGTCTATGGGTTTCGGATTTTGAACATGTGAACTCAAAGGTGGGCAGAAGGAAGACACGACGAATTCAGAATGACATGGATGAATCGGAAGCGGGACACAGGAAGAAAAAATGTTCTGTGTGCAACATGATTGGACACACCTACAAGAATTGTACACAGGCTAGCACAAGCAGAGGAGGGCCCACATGAAAAAAATACAAAACACGACACAATTTGTACATATTAATAACATGTATGTATTGTTTTTACATTTGTTAGTTTGTTTCCTTAAATGTTTTTTACAACTACTAATTTAATCAATACGTGTAGATGGTTGGTAACGATGTTTGGCCGTATGAGCTTCTCTCCCCACATGTGGACGTGGGACATCGGGCACGAGCACTGACATCCCCACCAGGAGATGAGGGTGATCGTGGGCCTCTTAGGGTCCATGTACCATAGTATGCATGGCAGATCGATGATCGATGGGTTGGCAGGTTACTTATTTGTTTTTAACTGTTTTTCATTTTTAATTTTTATGTCACTAACAGATTTGTGCACTAGGTTGTGTGGTGTCGGTTTACTTGGTATTGCGAGGATGGCTACTGCACACGGATGTAGGTTCTCATTTGATCAATCTCTTCTGATAGCATGGGTCGATAGGTGGAGGCTGCAGACACATACATTTCACCTGCCTTGTGGTGAGGTGACCATCACATTGCAGGACGTGTCGATGCTTCTGGGACTGCCATTAGCGGGAACACCGGTTGTTTTAGAGGATGTGCACTCATCATGGCGACAACATATGCTCGACCAGCTCGCCGACGTCCGTCCTCTAATTGGACATGAACCTCATGACTTCACAGACTCACACGGGCCAACGCAGAACTGGTTACGTCAATATCAGGTACATCATTATTATTTTCTCCTAAAAATAAACATTACTCCCATTGTACTTGTGTCTAGCAACAATTTTTTTAACAGACCGACTTCCTCGCCGATGATGCCGACACTTACTCAGTGAGTCGTCATCTAGAGTGTTTCATATTGTGGCTTTTCGGTTGGGTCATGTTCACCAACACGCACTCAGGTAGTGTGGACAAACAGTACGTGCAGTTTGCCTGAGCTATTGCTGATGCCACCGATGATGCCGTGCCACAATACTCGTGGGGATCTGCTGTTCTTTGCGCCACATACCGTGCACTTTGTGGTGCATGTCAACAGCTAACGCATGGTGGATCGATCACTGGTTGACCGTTATTGTTACAGATCTGGTCTTACGAGAGGGTGTGTATTGGTCGGCCGGAGGTAGCCATAAAATCGTATCCACCTACACCGGATCTTACAACGGGGTACATTTGGATCGATCGACACCGGCGCCGATTTCCAGCAAGACGTCACAGGATTGGCTGGTTGGTCGGCTGACTTCGTTGTGACCTTCGACCCTTCACAGCTTACCGGAGCGCCACCGCCCACTCAGACTGAGGAGCAGCAGCCCGCTAGGCCAGTTAGGGAGCATCGTTCACCAGACCGACTTACATTTTCAGATCAGCCACCGAGACGTACTAGGGGTAGGTGTCGTAGTTAGATGATTACCGTGAGACATTTTGATTTGTACTCCATGTTATTCGTCATGTTGCAATTATAATTACTATGCACTTATTATTATCATTTACAATTGCACTTATTATTCGTAATATAGGCTTTTATGATCGATTGTATACCTATTTTATACGTATTTACGTCATATATTTGTAACATCCCTAGAATTTAAAATAAAATAAAAATGAGGGAAATAAATTTTCTGGAATAAAAAGGATTTATTTAATTAAAGAAAAGGCTAAAAGAACCCAATTAAAGCAAAACAGGGAGAAATATTTCAAATTTGAAGCTGAAACATTTATGGAGGAATCTAGAAGCCAAGAAATATTTTTGAGAATTTTTACAAAATTTTAGCAACAGTTCTTCAAGCCTTAAATAAATAATCGTTTTTTGGAATTAATTTAAATAGAAAATGCATTTAATCTCTTAGTGGGCCGCAGCCTCCAAATCCCCCTCAGCCCAGCCCAGTCCGGACCCGCACTAACCTTCATGTGGGGCCGCCCTGTCGGCGCCGCACGCCCCCTCTCTCCTCCACGTGAGCGCGCTCTCCGGCCCCACCCGTCAGCCTCCGCCCCGTACCCCTCAGTCGCTGCCACGCCTGGCCCGCCTGTCGGCCCCTTCTCTTTCGCTCGCTAGCACTGACAGGTGGGGGCCACCTGTCAGGGTCGTCTTCTCCATGGAAAGCTTCCCCTTTCTCTCGTCGGTCGAACCCTAGCCACGTAATCCGTCGCCGCCAGCCGCCTTCCGCCAAATTGATCGCGCCCCCACACTTGCCTTAGCTTGGGGATTCTTTCCCCTCTATTACCCGACAAGATTACGCGTGAAATCGCCGGGGCTAAGTTTAGAAAGTTCGCCGCCGCATTTTTGGAACCCCCTCAGGTTTCCTTCGGATGGCCTGCCATTTTTTCTCCGGTGACCCCCTATAAAGTACCCTGGACACCATCGCAGCCAAGTCACGAGCTGTTATCCCTATCAACGCACTCCCGAGCCGCCGCTCTAATTTTTAGCCCCTCTTCCCTGCTTCGTCTCCGGCTGGCCCTCGGCGGCGACTCAAGCCACCTCTGCCCTCGCTGTCGCCACCGCTAGGACCGCCTCCACGCCCTCTACCCCGGCCTTGCCTTGGTTGGCCGTGAAGACCGCCAGAGTGCCTCGTCGCAATCGAACCCGAGGGACCTCACCACCCCTCCTCATCGCCGGCCACCGCCGGTCACCCTTCTCCACCAACTCCGGTACGGTCATGACCCCCTCCCCCTCCTCTTTCCATTTTTATCGAGAACTAGGGCTTAGGGCCCTCGCCGCCGTCGCCACGCCCGCACCCATGCGCCACCGTCGCAGGAGAAGAAGGGGTACTTTACCCCTTCGCCGTGTGCCGTGCCGGACGGGATCCCCACCGTCGGATCCAAAGGGAACGGCTGAGATTAGAACAGCCTCGGATCAAATTTGAACCATTCAATCTCACCTAATCGGTATCCGTTGATATGGAGCGTTGGATTTCATTTAAAACCCCGGGTTAATCTCAGGCGTCCACGCAGTACCCCTTCGAGCGTTATGATCTCCACCTTTCATTTTCATTAACGCCTCCCGCCTCGCCGCCAGCCCTTAGATCTGGATCGAACGGCTCACGCCGATCGGGTCCACGGGAATAGTGACCCCGCGCACGGTGGGTTCGGACCATCGTGAACCAGGGCTATTTTTAATTCAGAAAAAGGATTTTAGAAATTCAAAAAACTGGTTTAAAACTTTAAAAATCCATATCTTGTTCAATTTAACTCCAAATTTGACCATTTTAATTCTGGAAAATTTGTCTTTTTATTCCCTACACGGCACACTTTATTTTTAATAAATAATAAAGAAAAACCCCCTTTAGGATTTAATTTATATTTCATTAAAAATAATTCAGAAAAACCCTCAAAAAACTCAATTATTAATTTCAGGGGACATAATGACTCCATTTCACTGTTTTTAATGCAATAAAATAGAATGTTCTTTTTGCCCATTTCATTTTATTAAATAATATTTCAAAAGCCCTTTTAGGATAAGAAATTAATTCATATAATCAAAATTCAAAACTTTATAAAAATATCATACAAACTTATATAATAACTTCAGAAGACCTAATAACTTAATTTCACTATTTTTACTGCAATAAAAACAATAAGGTTGTTTTATACCTTTTTACTTCATCTCTAAAAAGGGAAAATAAAAACCCCCTTAGGAAAAATACTTATATCAATTTATAAACCTCTTTAAAACTTAATCTTAAATATTTAAGTAATAATTTCATGGAATTTAAGACTCTATCCCCTTTTCTTAATCCAACAAAAACATGTATGCTTGTATGATTAATTTTTGGATTGTTTATTGAATGTTGTGTTTACTTTTCCGTATCGAGAAGACTACGTCGCCGTCGACGATCCGGAGTTTTACCCCGAGGTTCCACCTTCACTGTTCGCGGATCAAGGCAAGTCACAACCCCCATTTTGATCATCATTGAGCCCAGTTTTTCATAATTACCGCTATAACTCATAGGAATTAAATATTGCATTAGTCTCATATCAAGCCCTACATTATATTTATTAGATCCCCGTCCTTGTGTGTATACCCAATCCATGTTTATCGAGCCTGAACTCCTTGTCACTCTACAATATTATATTATCTAGTGTACAATGTACTGACACAACTGCTATAGGGTAAAAGAACGAGTCGTAGATAGATGGATTCTGCTATATGATTTACCCTGTTATTCTCGTCTCTGGATTCTGTTGGAGTTGGCTATGTTATAAGTATGGTGGGTTCCAGGTGCAAGCTCAGGAATTGGTTGGTCGCACCCGGGGCACTATAAGTACCGGTCTGCGGGATCCGTTGCAAAGCACTTCTGTACTAACCACAAGTCTAGTGGGTATGTCCTAACTGGAGGTATGGATCGTACCAACTTGGAACACTATAGTGGAGGGGGCAAGGTGCAACCTGTGGGTGACTTGTACCGACGTGGCTCAAGGGGGGTATGGTATGACCCGAAGTGACTAGGAAACCACTTGAAACCTATAAGAGGGTGTTATCGAATTGGTGCGTTCCATGTTGAAGGTTTTTGCACGAGATTCTCGTGATAGGAGTCATTTAACACAATACGGTGTGTGGGAAATGAGTGGCTTGTGGGTACAGTAGTACACCTCTGATCAGAGTAATAAATCTTTTTGAAAAGCCGAGCCCACGGTCAAGGACGGGTTGTGTGACCTCTCGCTGTTAGTTTACTGTTATGTGAATGTATGTGTTATTCATGTCATGTAAGGACTGTTGCGCGAGGGTGGGCTGACTGTACCCCTCGAGTTAGAAGATGATGCATGAACTCATGTTTACTTTTCTGCATTAATAACTGGATTACATTAATTGCTTTACAAATATTCTTTTCCGCAAAAGTGAGCCACTACCTTCCTTGTTATTACCTTGCATTATAATTGCATTCGGTGGCTTGCTGAGTACGATTGTACTCACCCCCGTTGACTTACACCACCAGAGGCAGTCTACTACGAGGAGGGTGACGGTCTGGAGTAGCGACCCAGTCAAGGCAGGATACTGGATGAAGACGTTCATCTAGAGAATTTATTTTATTAGTTTCTCTTTATTCAACTCTTTTGTAATAATATGGTCTACGAACCATGATTGATTGGCGTATTGTACGCAGTCGTGTGATGAACGTCTTGTATTTATTGATTTTCTCTGGAATTTCAATAAATTCCCGGTTTTATTAAATCAGGGCGTTACAAGATGGTATCAGAGTCGACCTTACTGTAGGAAGCCAAACATACCTGACCCTAGGACTTATATTAATCATATTTTCTCACAAACTGCTTACTACCTCATCTTCCAGAAATTTCACAAAAATTTTCTCTCTTTTGTAGATGTCGGTCCATACCATGAGTGGGACTCTCCGCGATGAGGCTGGATTCGTCCATGAGCTTCGCATGCTCGTCGACTTCCTCGGATTCGTGCATGAGCCCACGTTCCACTAGATCTTTCCCGATGCGAACGAGAGCTACTGTGAGGTCACGGTCGTCATCCGCCCCTCCCCCACGCAGCCCGCATTCTTCACCCATGGAGTCGGAGGACCTTCCTTTGTGGTGGCCAGCCAGCGCGCTGCTCTCCAGGCCCTCTCCGAGCTGCGGCTAGTCTACGACCGACAGCTCCGTGACACCGTCTACCGCTTCATGCCTATGCGCACACCGGGGAGTCACCGCAGCATCTACATTAGCTCCCTCACCCAGCGCAACTCCGCCATCGCCCGCACCATGAGGCTTTTGGAGGCTATGGACAATCTTCACACGGAGGCCGTCCTCAACGCAGATAGCCAGCACGACACCATCGACTTCTACCACCACTCGTCAGAGAACCTGAACCGCGAGAATGCCGATCTTCGTCGCTAGGTTCAGCAGAGCCACCACTTGACCGCCGAGGTGGAGGAATTGAGACGCCAGAACGAGCTTCTACGCCAGGGCGTCTCCGTCACTGCACAGCTACGCCATCAGCTCAAGGAACTCCAGAAGGATCTCGAGGAGGCCGCTCCCCTTCCGCCTCGCAAGAGGAAGACGCTCTAAATCCCTACAGCCAGGCCCAAGAAGATCTCCCGCAGTGTCCCTCCCGCCGGGCACTCCAGCTCCACCACCCCTGCACCGACCCTCTCCGCCGAGCCTATGATCGAGTCATCCCCCGAGCTTCCTTAGACGTAGTTTACGATTGTTTGTTTCTATTTGATTATTTTGTCTGTAGTGCCGCTCATGTCAGAATATAAGGCATGAGTGTAAAATTTAATAAGAGATTAAAATAAAAGATGTAAGCATCTAGGTCAAAATATTCATTTTTGGGCAACAAAATCAGTAGCAATTCCCCTTAAATCTTGGCACCTTCTTTTCTGAAACCTTCAACTTCAGGATGGCCAACGACCAAGGATCTAATGCCCCGCGCAACGGGAACACCTCGGGCAACTTGCCTCAGTGGGGTGCAACCGGCCAATGGCAGGCCCCCGTTGCCCATCATCCCACACTAGCTGAGATGATGGCAAACCAAAACCAACTGATCGCCACGTTGCTCACTCAAATGCAGCAACAACAAAGCCAAATGCAAGAGCAGTAGGCGCAGTTGTTCCGTCTCCAACAATAGCAACCCGAGCCTCCCCTCCGCCTAGTCATCCATGCACCGGCACCAGTATCTCAACTCTCTGAGTTTATGCGTGTCCGGCCTCCCATATTCTCTAGTACCACCAACCCAATGGAGGCAGGAGACTGGCTTAGGACCATCGGCAAGAAGTTGGACCTTCTTCCCTGTTCCAAGTAGGAGCGAGTGGCATTCGCCGCTCACCAGCTCCATGGACCCGCCACGGAGTGGTGGGACAATTTCCACGAGACTCAGCCCGAGGGCCATGAAATTTCATGGGCTGAGTTCACCACCGCTTTTTGAGCCGCCCATATTCCGGATGGCGTGGTAGCCCAGAAGCAGCAGGAATTCCAGGACCTGCATCAAGGGAGCAGGACTGTTACGGAGTACCTGCATGAATTCAACTGGTTGGCCCGATATTCACCAGAAGAAGTGCGCACAGACGCAGCCCACCAAGCCAGGTTTCTTCGGGGACCGAGGGACGAGCTCTCCCTTCAGTTGGTCTCCGGGGATTTCGCCAATTTTCAGAAATTGGTGAACAAAACTATCATCCAAGAGACCGAGCAAAACAAGGTCGATCAAAAAAGGAGAAGAATGATCGCCTACCTCCAGCAGCAAGGAATGGTGCAGAAGCCACGCTCGGTGATTCCGCCTCAAGCCCCAACCCCTACCGAGCCAGGGGCCACCCTTGGAGGGCCAATCTCAGGCATCCCACCCCAAGCACCACCTGCCATAAGAGCTCCAGTGCAAGCTACCGGATACAAGAGGGACAGGAACGGTAACCCTATTATATGCTTCAACTGCTGTCAAGAGGGTCACTTCTCCAACATGTGCCCCTACCGCAAGCAGGCATAATCCTCCGTTCCAAGCCCGATGGGACGTACCCAAGTTCACCACATCTCCGCCCAAGAAAACCAAGGTATGACCGAAGACAATTCCAATGTGACTCCAACCAACCCAGTTCCTGAGAACACCTTGCCTGTTTCTGAAGCAACACCTTCTCTTAATCCAGAGCACCTATAGAACCTCGTCCCTTAGTATTCCCGAGGTTCATTTCGAATCTCGAGGATGAGATTCTTTGTAAGGGGGATAAGATTGTAACATCCCTAGAATTTAAAATAAAATAAAAATGAGGGAAATAAATTTTCTGGAATAAAAAGGATTTATTTAATTAAAGAAAAGGCTAAAAGAACCCAATTAAAGCAAAACAGGGAGAAATATTTCAAATTTGAAGCTAAAAATTTATGGAGGAATCTAGAAGCCAAGAAATATTTTTGAGAATTTTTAAAAATTTTAGCAACAGTTCTTCAAGCCTTAAATAAATAATCGATTTTTTGGAATTAATTTAAATAGAAAATGCATTTAATCTCTTAGTGGGCCGCAGCCTCCAAATCCCCCTCAGCCCAGCCCAGTCCGGACACGCACTCACTGCCATGTGGGGCCGCCCTGTCGGCGCCGCCCGCCCCCTCTCTCCTCCGCGCGAGCATGCCCTCCGGCCCCACCCGTCAGCCTCCGCCCCGTACCCCTCAGCCGCTGCCACGCCTGGCCCGCCTGTCGGCCCCTTCTGTTTTGCTCGCTGCCACTGACAGATGGGGGCCACCTGTCAAGGTCGTCTTCTCCATGGAAAGCTTCCCCTTTCTCTCACTGGCCGAACCCTAGCCGCATAATCCGCCGCCGCCAGCCGCCTTCCACCAAATTGATCGCGCCCCCACACTTGCCTTACCTTGGGGATTCTTTCCCCTCTGTTACCCGACAAGACTACGCGTGAAATCGCTGGGGGCTAAGTTTGGAAAGTTCGCCGTCGCATTTTTGGAACCCCCTCGGGTTTCCTTCGGACAGCCTGCCATTTTTTCTCCGGTGACCCCCTATAAAGTACCCTGGACACCACCACATCCAAGTCACGCGTCGTTATCCCTATCTACGCACTCCCGAGCTGCCGCTCCAATTTTTAGCCCCTCTTCTCTACTTCATCTCCGGCAGGCCCTCGCCGGTGACTCGAGCCACCTCTGCCCTCACCGTCGCCACCGCTTGGACCGCCTCCACGCCCTCTACCCTGGCCTCGCCTTAGTTGGCCGTGAAGACCGCTGGAGTGCCTCATCGCCGTCGAACCCGAGGGACTTCGCCACCCCTCCTCATCACCGGCCACCGTCGGTTACCCTTCTCCGCCAACTCCGGTATGGTCGTGACCCCGTCCCCCTCCTCTTTCCATTTTTGTCGAGAACTAGGGCTTAGGGCCCTCGCCGCCATCGCCACGCCCGCACCCGTGCGCCACCGTCACCGGAGAAGAAGGGGTACTTTTCCCCTTCGTCGTGTGCCGTGCCGGACGGCAACCCCACCGTCGGATCCAAAGGGAACGGCTGAGATTAGAACACCCTCAGATCAAATTTGAACCCTTCGATCTCACCTAATCGGTATCCGTTGATATGGAGCGTTGGATTTCATTTAAAACCCCGGGTTAATCTCAGGCATCCACGCAGTACCCCTTCGAGCGTTATGATCTCCACCATTCATTTTCATTAATGCCTCCCGCCTCGCCGCCTGCCCTCAGATCTAGATCGAACGGCTCACGCCGATCGGGTCCACGGGAATAGTGACCCCGCGCACGGTGGGTTCGGACCACCGTGAACCAGGGCTATTTTTAATTCAGAAAAAGGATTTTAGAAATTCGAGAAACTGGTTTAAAACTTTAAAAATCCATATCTTGTTCAATTTAACTCCAAATTTGACTATTTTAATTCTGGAAAATTTGTCTTTTAATTCCCTAAACTTTTATGCAATAAAAACAATATGTTTGTTTGGCACACTTTATTTTTAATAAATAATAAAGAAAAAAATCCTTTAGGATTTAATTTATATTTCATTAAAATAATTCAGAAAAACCCTCAAAAAACTCATTTATTAATTTTAGGGGACATAATGACTCCATTTCACTGTTTTTAATGCAATAAAATAGAATGTTCTTTTTGCCCATTTCATTTTATTAAATAATATTTCAAAAGCCCTTTTAGGATAAGAAATTAATTCATATAATCAAAATTCAACACTTTATAAAAATATCATACAAACTTATATAATAATTTCAGAAGACCTAATAACTTAATTTCACTATTTTTACTGCAATAAAAACAATAAGGTTGTTTTATACCTTTTTACTTCATCTCTAAAAAGGGAAAATAAAAACCCCCTTAGGAAAAATACTTATATCAATTTATAAACCTCTTTAAAACTTAATCTTAAATATTTAAGTAATAATTTCATGGAATTTGAGACTCTATCCCCTTTTCTTAATCCAACAAAAACATGTATGCTTGTATGATTAATTTTTGGATTGTTTATTGAATGTTGTGTTTACTTTTCCGTATCGAGAAGACTACGTCGCCGTCGATTATTCGGAGTTTTACCCCGAGGTTCCACCTTCACCGTTCGCGGATCAAGGCAAGTCACAACCCCCATTTTGATCATCATTGAGCCTAGTTTTTCATAATCACCGCTATAACTCATAGGAATTAAATATTGCATTAGTCTGATATCAGGCCCTACATTATATTTATTAGATCCCCGTCCTTGTGTGTAAACCCAAGCCATGCTTATCGAGCCTGAACTCCTTGTCACTCTACAATATTATATTAGCTAGTGTCCAATGTACCGACACAACTGCTATAGGGTAAAAGAACGAGTCGTAGATAGATGGATTCTGCTATATGATTTACCCCGTTATTCTCGTCTCTGGATTCTGTTGGAGTTGGCTATGTTATAAGTATGGTGGGTTCCAGGTGCAAGCTCGGGAATTGGTTGGTCGCACCCGGGGCACTATAACGACCGGTCTGCGGGATCCGTTGCAAAGCACTTCCGTACTAACCACAAGTCTAGTGGGTAAGTTCTAACTAGAGGTATGGATCGTACCAACTTGGAACACCATAGTGGAGAGGGCAAGGGGCAACCTGGGGGTGACTTGTACCGATGTGGCTCAAGGGGGGGATGGTGTGGCCCGAAGTGACTGGGAAACCATATAAAACCTATAAGAGGGTGTTATCGAATTGGTGCGTTTCATGCTGAAGGTTTTGGCACGAGCTTCTCGTGACAGGAGTCATTTAACACACTGCGGTGTGCGGGAAATGAGTGCCTTGTGGGTACAGTAGTACACCTCTGAACAGAGTAATAAATCTTTTCAAAAAGCCGAGCCCACGGTCAAGGGCGGGTTGTGTGACCTCTCGAATGTATGTGTTATTTATGGCATGTAAGGACTGTTGAGCGAAGGTGGGCTGACTGTACCCCTCGAGTTAGAAGATGATGCATAAACTCATGTTTACTTTTCTGCATTAATAACTGGATTACATTAATTGCTTTACAAATATGCTTTTCCGCAAAAGTGAGCCACTACCTTCCTTGTTATTACCTTGCATTATAATTGCATTCAGTGGCTTGCTGAGTACGATTGTACTCACCCTCGTTGACTTACACCACCAGAGGCAGTCTACTATGAGGAGGGTGACGGACTGGAGTAGCGACCCAGTCAAGGCACGATACTGGAAGAAGACGTTCATCTAGAGAATTTATTTTATTAGATTCTCTTTATTCAACTCTTTTGTAATAATATGGTCTACGAACCATGATTGATTGGCGTATTGTACGCAGTCGTGTGATGAACGTCTTGTATTTATTGATTTTCTCTGGAATTTCAATAAATTCCCGGTTTTATTAAATCGGGGCGTTACAATATTTCAACTATAAAATTGTGATTATTTGTTACTCTATGGACCTAGACGCCTTTTCCGCTATGTCAAGTAATTCTAGGGGGACCGAACATCCGATTGGAGTACCACCATGGCTTCAACGTCCGAAGTGTCATTGTAGAGAATGTTGTCAGGTAATGACTGCGACGTCAGGATAAGAAGCTGGCAGGAGATTCTTTATATGTCCCGGCATCGATGATGACTTCATGGTAAGAACATAAACATTAATTTTAGTTTGTAGATACATAAATTAACTTAGCAAGATTTGCTATTGCAGGATAATCCAACGAAGTGTCCTTTCACCCAATGGATCGATGATTCAAGCTAAGGATATGGTACCGAGAATTTAAGACAGGTCGAGACTATTGAGGAGTACACTAGAAGGAAAGAAGAACATTTACTCAAGGTTGAGCATGCTAGTTCAAACTCGATGACAAAATCCTCTAGGAATTCTAGACTGGGAGTAACGACCTGCGTGCGCATGTGGTAGTTGTTGTATTATACAGACATCACTTAGAGGTGACTCAAGGGGAAAGAGAGAATTTGTGTGCCCCAACCTACATGACCACGTTGTGGTAAGTGATGACAACAATATAACATGTTTAATTTCTAACGCATCAGAGATCTAACTAGTTACCGTTGCAGCAAAATGTTAGGAGATGCTGATTCCGATGGTGGATAGATGTCACACAATGTACATACGAGGATGATTCCATCACGGATGCGGAAAGTCACTTCGAGTATGAAACAAGAAGGATTGAAGCTGATGATCGAGCGAGGCGTGTGAGATGGAGTGAATAGGATAGACAACAGAGGGAATACAATAGACAAAAACAACTTAGGTACAGAGAGCAACGCAGATGTGCTAAGCGAGAGAGAGAACAAAGAAATCAGTAGGATGACATTTGTACTATCCAACCATGTTTAACTAATTGTATGGACCTACGTTGTTTTCTTTAAACGTTCGGTACTAATAATTCATAATCAAACTAGTACAGTACTAATAATTCAGTACAATAAAATATAACATAAAGCGCCACTAATTAAAACAGTACAACACAAACAACACATAAAGCAACATAACACAGTACAATACAAATTTAAAAATACAAACTACACTATGTGCCTACTGAGTGCACCGAGGGTACTTTCCCTTCCTTATGGCCTCTGGTCCTGCTGCATGCGCACGGCGAGCCCTCTCATGCTTCCTCTCTCTATCAGCCTCGCGGTCCTCTTTTGCCTTATGCTCCGCCTCCTCTCTCCTCCTAAATTCTTCCTCACGCTCCTCCTCCTGCTTGCATCTCATCTCAAAGAGCTGTCTAACGAACTGATGGTACCTCATAAGCAAGGCCCAATCATCCGAATCCACCTCTTTGTCGATCCATTTGACAAAGTCACAGATCGGAGGTAGCTACGGTGGAGGAGTTACCTACAAGCGCAAATTTCAATAGACATATTGTAAGTGATTGATTGGACTCAAATATGACAAAGAACAGAAACAATTCATTAATACTGGTTTGTTTACACGTGGTCCACGCTTCGGCCTTGGCTTTGGCTTCTCTGGAGTCCACGAGTAATTGGCACACTTCCAGTACCTCATCTCGTAGGTGAGGTCATCCTGGCTTCTCCAAAATTTACATGTTGTTGGCGTAAAAGATTACGCTAACAGGTTCTCTAAGATTAAGAACTAACAAACAATGAATTTGTGTTGAGAACTATCTCAAGCCTCCGAATTGGATAATAGCTTAAGTAGTCCGAATGTGTGTATTGAATAGCTGAGTATTCGATGCCTATTACAGGGTAAGAAGGGGGGTGTTTATAGGCAAAAAAGTCTAAGGAAAAGACCTATTTACCCCTCAATTAAACCGACATAGTGGAAACTATTCGGTACCCTGAACAGGGTTAAAATGGTAAAATCTACCCGGAGTAAGTAGATAAGCCAAACATCTTATCAACCTTGCAGTTTTGCACCAGAGCTTCATAACCTGCGAAGGGTTCCTTCGGATTGTAAGTCGAAGCACCCTTCGGCTTAACGACTCCACCACCTTCGGACATAAGCTTATTAGCTCCGAAGCTGATAAGTTATCTTGAACTTTTAATCTCTAAGTCCTGAAGGTGAAGTATTTTCCCCCAACACATGTGTCTCCACAAAAACACATGGGGGGTTCGACACCAACTGGCGGACGGTGACGGGCATCGAGACCGTAAGTAGTGATATCCTTTTTCACCATATTGCAATGTATCTACATAAATTTAAATAATTTAATTTCTACTAAATAATATTAAACTACCGATAAATAATTCTTAAAATAATGTTACTTACTAATTACTCCTAAACTATTACTTTCTTTTAATCCAAAATTACTCCTAAACTACTACTAAACTATTTCTAAATTACTACTAAAATACTACTAATCTAAACTATAAAAATTAAAACTAGAGAAAAATGTATACATACCTCTCAAATGGAGTGGACAGCCAAGCCAAGGATGGGTGGGAGAAGAGGGTGCTCAGCCCCCTTTTAAAGGGTTACAGTCGGTTGTTGGAGAGCCGACTGCCGAAGCAAATCGGCAGACCAACAGCCGACTTGGATCTAATCGGGTTTTGATCGGCCGACTGGGTCCAGTTGGTCGTTCAACGTTCGACTAGACCCCAAACTAGCCGTTGCAGGCCGCAAAATGCCACATAGGCAGGAGTCGGCCCTTGGTTGGCCGACTCCTGCTGATGTGGCACGAGTCGACCGACCAGGAGCCGACTCGACTCCAAGTCGGCTCCTGGTCGGCCGACCGCCACCTAGTTTTGTAATTTTTTAAAATAGCAATACAGATTTGAATTTTTTTTAAAAAATATTATTTTAAAAGAAATTCCCATCCAACGTTCACAATTTTTCTGTAGATATTTTTGTTACTTTATTTTTAACTCTGCTTCACGGCATCACTGCGAAACGAGCAGGAATAAGTTTTTCTCTGTTCGGTTGAAGGAAGTGGCCAGTAAACAAAAAATCTGTTTATCTAATTTTTGGAGTAGTGTTTTTATTGTGTTTTTGTCACGGCCTGAAACCTGCATGTGCCTCTGCCTGGCACATGGGAATTTGAGAGTGCATTTGCCATCCCGCGTGAGTACACACGTACACGAGCACAAGCTTCCACCATCGGACTGCTGCTCCAGTGCATGTTGTGTGGCACACGATCTAAGCCAGTCCATGCCGTTGTGACGCACCGCCGATAGATATGCATCCCCTGTCAGAACATCGCACGGACAACTGCTGGCGTACGTGTTTCTCCTTGCTACTCACTCCATTGGCATGTATTATTTGTGTTTCTTTTGCCGAGGGTGATAGCATTAATTGTATCTATAATTTGTGAATCTGTTTTCATCAACAGGTTGTTTTGGAGGAGTGTTTGGTGTTAAGAAAGAGTCATCTATTCAAAAGAATTTATTCAGTCACCTATTCACCTCTCCTTCTAGTCACCTATTTCAGTCCTACACATGGTCTTTATAGGCAGTTCAAAAATAGTAAATGACTCAATTACATTTAGGGTATTTTACTCTACTAACTCCTTTTTACATACTCCGGCCCAATGGGTAAAATAGTAATATCCTAAGTCTAGATAGTTTATCTTGACACGGAGCTTTCGTAGTACCTATGGCTTCGCTTCAAGACCTTCGGATTTTCGATTGACGTTACAGATAGGGTGTCGGTTTTACGCCAAAACCAACAAAGTGTTTCCTTCCTTCGCACTGGGTACATGGATTGAGCTGACCTGACTCCATAGCTCCCTCAGCCCGGCAGTCGCCCGCCACCCGTTTACTTGGGTTAAACTTGGTCAAACCACAGGAAGTCCCTATCAGTTCTCGCTCCATGTACCCAGATTGAACCGACACGACCCCTCGACTCCCTCAGTCCGGCGGTCGCCCGTCCGTGTACTTGAGTCACATGTTGAAGACACGACGGGTATTCTCATCTCCACTTTTTCTCATTCTCATCCTCTCTCTTTGACTTCTATTAACAATCACTAATTATCTTCTGGATCCATGAGACCCACAGTCTTCACCATGGCTCCTCAATGCTTGAAGACATTGGAAAGATGAAAAAAATAAGAACACACCTAACCATATTTATCTATGCACACCACAAAAGATTGTCTTTGATGAGAATGTTTACAAAGAAGAAAGATATTGTTAGGTCAGGTGCGACTATATTTTCTTTATCTTTTCTCATGTTGCAAAGCTTGTATGAGAAGAAGGACCAACTAAGGACAATGTCTTAGTGTGATGAGTGGGAGAAAATAAGCCATGTCAAGAAGAGCTCCAAGGGTGTGCAAGCCACAACTACATTGGTAAAACTTTCTTTTTGGAATGGTGATGCTCTTTGTTGGATGATATTTGAGCCATTGGTCAATGTTTTTCATATGGTTGATGAGATATCAAGCCATCAATGGCTTTTATTTATAGATACATTCTAAAGGCCAAGGGAGAAATTTTGGTAGTTGTAGGAAATGTAGACATAATTGGGGATCTTAATTTCTAAAATAATATCATGGACATCATTAATGAAAAGATGGAGAATAGGTTGGAGTCTTTTTTGCACTTGGTTGCATACTTATTAAACCCCTATTATAGCTATAACGATTCATCCATATTTGAAGTTGAGGAAGTTATGGATAGGTTCATTGCTGCTATTTAAACATTTTACCATGGTTATTATGGCAAGCAAAGCCAAGTGATCAATGAGGATTTGCATAAGTTTAAAGATCAAACGGATCACTTTGGAAAACCTGCAGCAAAAGCTAGCTACAAGAATTATAATTTCAGCCCAGGTACGTAAGTTTTACTCTGTATTTTCATTTTGTTTAGATATGCAATAATCACTACAACAAAACAGAATATTTTCGTCGGCCAATTTAACTTCCGTCGGCTTTTGGGAAAACCGACGGAAGTTAAATAACTTCCGTCGGCTCCTGGAGGCCGACAGAAGTTAACTTAACTTCCGTCGGCTTTTGACTGTGGCCGACGGAAGTTAAAAGTCTTTCGCCCCCGCCCAGAATAAAAGTCGTAACTTCCGTCGGCCAACATTAAAGCCGACGAAAATTAAATTAACTTCCGTCGACTTTAGCTGTGGCCGACGGAAGATATTTTTCCAGAAGCGCCTTATTTTTTCCTGCCCGCGCGCGCCCTAGTTTTCCCCGCGCCTAGTTTTACCCTACTTTTCCCCACCTCCCGGCCGCCGCCTCCCCTCCCAGCTTCCCCACCTCCGGCCTCCGCCTCCCCACCTCCCGGCCTCCACCTCCCCTCCCTGCTTCCCCACCTCCCGACCGCCACCTCCGCGCCTCCCGGCCACCGCCTCCCCTCCCCGCCTCCCCACCTCCCGCACCCTAGGTTTTGTGCCGCCGCCTCCACGCCTCCCCTCCCCGCTTCCCCGCCTCCCGGCCGCCGACTCCGTGCCTCCCGGGTGGGGGAAGTGGGTGCGGGGGCCGCTCTCGCGCGCTCTGAGTCCCCAACCGCCGCTCCCGATATCGCGTGCGACCTGGCTGACCGCCCGGAGCCCTAGGAGCCTCATGGTGGGCTCTATATATCTGTGCAGCGGCGAGATCTAGGGTTTTCGCGCCGCGGGGCGATGGGGCGCCGGGTGTCGAAGGAGGGGAGCGGCGTCATCTCCGATGAGATCTGCGCCTTCGTTTTGATGTGTGCGGTGGTGCCAAGGCATTACAGTTATTTTAGATCGGAGCTTGTTGCTGCTGGGGGTCATGGGGTGAACCTGTGAGTTTTTGATAGAAAATGGTGCGAGTGGGATTTTGTGATACCTATGAATCGGAAGCATGTGACATTGATCGGATTCATACGTGGGTCAACTCAGGGTGGCCGGTGGCGTACTGTGTATATGTTGCAATGTTGGAGAATTTAACACTAACAAAGCATCCATTCAGGACATTACATTTTTTCATATTAGCTATGTTGCAATACTTGAAAAGATTAGCAACATATATCCTGTGTAAGGGTGCTTTGTTTGTTCTCCTCATTGTTTTGGTTCTAGCTCCTGGACTTTTACTTGTGGTTACAGATGGTCTGCATAAAAAGGTGTGTTACTTTACCTGTTTATGGTAATTTGATTAAGATTGCAGTGTTAGTGCTAATAAGAGTATACAATACCATAGGAACACTGCTTAATTTATTCTGTTAGTTTCAGCTGATATAGTTGAATACTAATTTTGTTTTCTGACATGTATGCACCATGTGCAGGAGTTCCTTAATTATGCTAGATTTGTGTTGTGGTGGGTTTCATTAGGTGTGGCTTCATCAATTGGACTAGGCAAGTGTTATTAGCATCTGGCATGTTATGAAGTACTATTACATATATGGAAGAAAACTAGATAAATAATGTGCCACTGACTCACTGTACTTTATTGTAGTTTTTGTTTTTAACTGTAGTGTTTGAAGGTAACTAAAGCATATACTTAGCATGAATTAGTCAGGAAGAGAAGACAACTTGGAATTCTATGTATACTTTAGTTGTATATCCAGTTCAGTTTTCTGCTCTATCTTCAAACAACTCTGAATTTTTCCTGAAGATGATTGAAATATGTGTTGATTGTTTCAGCTTCATTTGAATCCATTGTTGTTTTCATGTTCAACATATTTAATCTGAATGCTTGAGATATATCTTGTGAGTTGAATGTCTAGATCTGTTTATCAAGTGCTTGTCTTGTTTATGATTATGCGATTTGCTATAAGATATGTAAATTGCATTGTAAGGTTCCATTTGAATTATGTATTTGGAGATAAATATCTATCATTCTGTCCTCATTATCATATTTATCTCATTATCATTCTGTCCTTTGTTATTCCTGTAATCTAAAATGTCATCAACAACTTACTTGTAAATGCTTCTATTCTTGATTTCCTCAAATCTGATGTTGTCAACATTAACACCAATCAGAGCAGCAAAGTTGCAATTTTTTTCGGATTTTTTAGTTAACTTCCGTCGGCCAACATTAGCCGACGGAAGTTATTGGCCCGTCGACAGAAAAATGAAAAAACAAAAAAAATAATTTTCGTCGGCTAGGATTTGGCCGACGGAAGTTACCGATTCACCGGTAACTTCCATCGGTTAGGTTTGGCCGACGGAAGTTAGCTAACTTCCATCTACCCGCTTCCGTCGGCCAAATGCCGACGGAAGTTAGCCTTTTGCCGACGAAAGTTAGCTTCTTCCGTCGGGAAAGAGCTAACTTCCGTCAGCTTTGGCCGACGAAAGTTTTCTGGATTGTTGTAGTGAATATCCCTTTAGTATTTTATGTAGCCTAATTTAGTTTTATTTGTTTGTATAGCTAAGTTGTGGGGAGTTTATGAAACACATGTTCCAACGCTACAAAAGGTTGTGGCAATGATTCTCTCTTTGACTTCAAGTTCTTCAAGTTGTGAAAGGAATTGGAGTTGCTTGGAAGGGGTAAGAAAAGAAATAAGCTACTTGTGAATTTTGTATAACTACACTCTACACTTGAATATGAATTTTGACATTTTGTAGATTCATACAAAGAAAAGAAATAAGCTCACTTATGTGAGGGTTTAAAAACTTGTACATGTATGATTCAACTCTCTTCTTGCAGAGAAGGACAAGGGTAACAAGAACAACAGAGCGGATCCCCTTATAGCTACTGAAGAGGAAGTGAAGATAACGTTGATGAATAGTTTAGGATGGAGATAACGAGGACTCTGATGTTGAGCTTGTTACATGGCTAACTTGGAAACTAATTGCCAAAACACGTGAGGTGGAAGAGGTAGCAAAACTTCGTAGGACCTCAAGATTGAATAAAATAAGAGATATTGAAGATGAACAAGACAATACTGAATCTTCAGAAGAATTAACAAATGAGAAAGAAATTGAGTTTGAGTTCGACCAAGAGGAAGAGGTTTTGACGGGCTATGATGTACAAGATGGGGAGAATAATGTTTGAGCTCGAGGCATTGAGCCTTTACATTTGATGATTTGATCATCATGTTATCACTTTATCTATCAATTATTGATTGTACATGCTTTTGCAGTTTTCTTGTAACAACTATGTGTTACTTGTGCTATTGTGTTGTTATTCGGTGGGAAAATATCCTGTGCAATCTGCAATCGTGCAATCGTGCGATCCGGTGCATCCAATCAAGATCCAACAATTACATATGAAACCTAGTTTTTTTTTTACTTTTTTCATATGTAACCGTTGGACTTTGATTGAATGCACCATATCGCATGATTGCACGATTGCACAAGATATTTCCCCTTATTTGGTAATGATTATGTTGTATTGTGTTGTTATTTGGTGTTGTACTCGTTGTGGCTGTTTGTAAGAACCGTGTCTAGTTTCAGATTTAGTTTCAGATTGACTATATACTAACATTTGATATTTCCATTTATAGGTACTCATACATACAAATTGAGATGATGACATGGGTTCATCCAACTTCATAACTTCAGTTTAAATTATAAAAAGATATGTAAATTTCACGACATCAATATGTTACACGACATCAATATAGTTGTGTAGAGTAGTCCATATATATGTGTAAAATTTGTTATTGTTATGCTATAGTACATAAACTGTTTAATTTGTGTACATGTCGTATAACTTCGTGTACACGGTATAAACGCTAAACCGTGATGGCCGACCATGTACCATTTATGGTTTAAGTGAACACTAATAAAGATGTTGCAAAGTCTAAGCACACGACATGCGTGTTCTGCTTCACTCTTTGAATTCCTCTTAACGGTCTATCGACCCAATCTTCTATCTTGGTATCCTCGTGACACGTTAGTATAAATTCCAGTGTCAATAAGTAGTCCCAAACACCCCTTAGCCATACATGTAAGTTGTACCATCCTAATCTGTATTATCATTTTTTAGGTTTTTACATAATAATTGTAAGTCCAAGATATTTCCTCGTCCTACGAATATTTACTTTTAGCATTAGAAAATTAGTGAACAATGACTTAATTTTTAGCTTATTTTATTTCATTAACATGTGCATAATAATTAATAGACTCCAGTAGCCAAGTGACAACATCCAATTAGCATACTTAAAAATAGAAGTAACGAGACTAATAACCGGCACCTAAATATTTCTCTATACTAATAATTTCCATTAAAATTTGTGAAAATTAAGGTACGTAAGTAATACGGTTTTAAATGTAGAATGTTGACTATAAATTAATTTCAGTATATCGTATGAAATTACTTTCAAATATTAATCTAACTACATAACATAATAGTAGTACTATTATTTTAAAAAATAATTATTAGTCAAAAGTTACATATTTTAACTTTACTAAAAAATATAAACGAATTATATTTTGGGGAATAAATGTTGTATATACTATTTTCTCATGTTCTCATGTTGGGAGATTGCCTCAGGTAGTAGGTAAGTGGCAAGGTGGTTGCGTGGAGTGGTTGTGGGTTCCAGGCCGGCCCAACCCAAGCAGCTGCCGTAACTACCTACCTGCACGCGCCGCGCCGTTGCAACCACGCCGCAGCGTGGCCTATGCCCCATCCGTCGGTCAAGCCCGCGCGGTGGGACGAGACGACCAGACGGGTGGCCACTCGCCGCCGCCGGGCGCTGCCGGTACGCGATCGTATAAATTCCGCCGCGGAGCAGACGAGTGGCACAAGCGCACAACACGAGGCACCCCCCCCCCCCCCCCCCCCCCTAAGTACACAAGGCAACGAGGCGAATCAGTGCGATGGCGCACGTGGCCGTGGTGGCCTTCCCCTTCAGCTCCCACGCCGCGGTGCTCCTCTCGTTCGCGCGGGCGCTCGCGGCGGCGGCCCCGGCGGCGTCCTTCTCGTTCCTCTCCACGGCTGGATCCTTGGCGCAGCTCAGGAAGGCGGCGGCGGTCCCGGGGAACCTGCGGTTCGTTGAGGTCCCGGATGGGGCGCCGCCCGCGAAGGTGCCCGTGCCGCGGCGGATGGAGATGTTCATGGAGGCGGCAGAGGCGGGTGGGATGAAGGAGGGGCTCGAGGCTGCCCGCGTCGCGGCGGGGGGAGACAGGGTGAGCTGCGTGGTCGGGGACGCCTTCGTGTGGATGGTAGCTGAGGCGGCGGCCGCGGTAGGGGCGTCGTGGGTACCGGTCTGGACGGGGGCGTCGAGCGCGCTCGTGGCGCACCTCCGCACAGACGCGCTCCGCGAGGACGTCGGCGACAAGGGTACGTGCTCTCCCTCTGCATTGATTCTCACCGGAGTTGGATTGATTTTGCACTGAGTTATTGACCTGCGTTGCATGCCGCATGCACCAATGACAAGTCCAGCCGCGAGCCGCGCGGACGAGCTTCTGACCTCGCATCCCGGCCTCGAAAGCTACCGCATCCGCGATCTCCCCGACGGCGTCGTCTCCGGCAACTTCAACTACGTCATCAACCTCGTACTCCACCGTATGGCGAACCGCTTACCCCACGCCGCCGCCGCTGTCGCGCTCAGCACATTCCCGGGCCTCGACCCCCCCAGCGTGACCGCCGCCCTCACCGCCGTGCTCCCGAAGTGCCTCCCACTCGGCCCCTACCACCTCCTCGCCGCAACCGACACCGCGCCAGACGACGACCCCAACAGCTGCCTCGCCTGGCTCGACCGCCGCAGGCCGCGCACCGTCGCGTACATCAGCTTCGGCACAGTCGCGGCGCCGCGCCCGGACGAGCTGCACGAGCTCGCAGCCGGGCTCGAGGCCAGTGGCGCGCCGTTCCTCTGGTCCCTGCGAGAGGAGTTCTGGCCGCTGCTCCCGCTGGGCTTCTTGGAGCGCACCAAGGACACGGACCTTGTGGTGCCGTGGGCGCCGCAGGTGGACGTGCTGCGCCACGTGTCAGTGGGCGCGTTCGTGACACACGCCGGCTGGGCCTCGGTGATGGAGAGCCTCTCCAGCGGCGTGCCCATGGCATGCCGGCCGTTCTTCGGCGACCAGCACATGAACGCACGGTCGGTGTCAGACGTGTGGGGTTTCGGCATGGCGTTCGACGGGCCGATGACACGCGGTGGCGTGGCCGAGGCAGTAGCATCACTCGTCGGCGGGGAGGAAGGGAGCCGGATGAGGGCGAGCGCGCAGGAGCTGCAGGCGAAGGTGGTAAAGGCGTTCGAACCCGACGGCGGTTGCAGGAAGAACTTGGAGGAGTTTGTCAACATAATCTGCGCACCGTGATCCCGCCGCCATACAGCTCCTGGCTGAAGCTCCTGTGGCCTGTGGGAAAGAGATTTGTGTACATCGTTTCGGCCTGCACATGTGAATCATGTGTCTCCGGATGCAATGTGATCTTTAGTTTGACTACGGTGCTAAGAGTTTTTCTAAGGTTTGATATGAACTATTAATTTTATATCATCCAAACAGTACAACTAATTGACGACTATTAGCTTATTGATTAACTAATGGTTAGTCCATTAATCTACAAAGTAAACTAATTTGAACTAATAGAGGCTCTTGGATTATTTTGCCCCTGTAATGCTATAACACGATTATTATAGCAGGAGCAAAATCGACTTTAACTACCTATTAATCCAAACTATCGAAACATATAAGATTAATTTTTAATCAACTAACTATTAGCTAGCTAACAATTAACTCTAACTATTAGTTAGCTAATTATTAGTTTAATCCATACAAATGGGTCCTAAATCTTACTACCTACTTCCAACTATCTTATCTTTTTATCTTGGCTTCACACTACTATTTTCTTATTATAAATGTACACTTTTGTTTTATTCCTATATCCCAGAATTTTCTAGTTTATTTATATCCAATCACACAAATTTATGTGGTAAAATTTTAAATGTCTAAAATTAAAAGGATGTTTCTTCAACGGCCAAATTGACACACCGAGTAGGGTATATTGCGATTGTTCCTAGCTACCACCAAACAAACAATGAACTGAATTCCATCCAACTGTATGAATCGTTTGTTCAAAAAATTATACAATAGCTTGTCTAAACATCCTGAGAAACCAAGTTAAGCGTGCCTTGATTATTTAAGTGATGAGTGATTGACTTTTATGGTTTTGGTGTGAAGTTTGAAGATAATATGTCTGTGATGAATGCTCTCGCTTGAAGGTTAAAAATAATGTGATGAGCACCGAAAGATCCGATGTTGGAAGAAATATATTGCTTGTCTTATAATGTGCTGGACTTGGATGCTATTCGATTGTCAACGACAGGTGATCAGGATCAAGTGAAGATATTGGTGCCGAAAAATCAAGGAGGTTGAGTGAAGTAGAAGATGATCCTAGTGGTACACATGAAGATTAAGCAATTCATGGGTTGAAGGTTGATGAAGACAACGTGTTTACTAAGTCAAGCGAACGGGATGCCAGTGCAACTAATCAGGCAGCTATAGGGATCGAGAGTGAGAGTGATTTGCTGGCAGTCAAGATCGTGAGATGGTGGACACATGTTAAGATCGAGAAACGACATGTCGTGGCATTGGTCGGTGTGACTCAGGTAGACAGACAAAAAATTGTCGGGCCGAGAGAGTTACGGGGTCGTGGTGGTCTAATCCGGGTACCCAGTACAAGGGCGTCGGGAGCTTTGGCGGTTTGGGGTCAAAACTGTTGACCACTCATCCGAAAATCAACAGATGCGATGCGAAGCCGTGGAAATCACGAAAGTTGAGCATCGAATAAATATATAGAAAATAAAGTTTTACATTTTCCCCTTTGGACCTTGTGTCTGTAAAAACGCATTTGAGTCATAGGGACATTTGAGTCTTTTCCTTAAATATGTTTAGGCTATAAATAGTCTTATGGTGTGTTTGGTTCTGCTTTTGAAATATGCTTCTGCTATGACAAATGCTTTTGAAATCTGCTTCTGCTATGTCATAGGGACAACTTTTTCTAGTAGAAATTTAAAAGCAGCTTGTGAGAAACCATGTTGAAGAACATGGGTCTTATGCTCCAGATGTGATGAGTGATTGTCAACGGAAGTCAAATAAGAGACATGAAGACCTGCCGTGTCTGAGGCGCGTGTGACTCAGGTATATGGGCAGCGAGCGATAATCGGCCGGCAGAGGAGCCGCGGAGTCGGGCTAGCCCAATCCGAGTACATGGGCTAGGAGCGGCAGAGGATCCACTGGTCTATTGACCGGGTTTGACTCAGGTACACGGGCGGCGAGCGATTGCTGGGCTAAGGAAGCTGCAGGATTGGGTCGGCCCAATCCGGGTACCCGGTGCGAAGATGGTGGACACTTTGTCAATTTAGGTGCAAAACTGACAATCGATGATTATTTTATTTAGGATATTAATATTCAGTATTTAAGTCCAAAATATTTGTTATTCGAGTCTGTTGAATTTTCGAAGGGTATTTTAGTAATTTCAAATTTTATTTTAGAGTCAGTGTAATTTACCCTAGGGGTAAATTAGTCTTTTCCTGTATTAGTGGGATGCCTATAAAAAGGCCCCAACCCCCTAGGATTAGGGTGACTGTTTTTCGTGAGATCAATCTACAGTCCACTTATCGTTTCGACCGTTGTTCGTCTTCCACCGAAAGTTTTTCATCTACAAACTTTTTCGCCGCCACTGCAATATTTTTCTACTACTTGCCCATCGGCGTCAGGCAGCGGCAGCTTTTCTTGCGCATGGAAGAAAGTGGCAGCGCGTGGGACCCGCCGGCACAGGATTTCCACGGCTACATTAGGGCGCCAGTTTTTCCTCTCCTCCCGGTGCAGCTTCTCCTTTCTCTCCGGGCGCGTGGCATTTGAGACCAAGCGGCCCTAGCGTGCAGCGCAGGGACACAGGCGGCCAAGCTTTGTTCATGCGTGCGCGGGACCCACAGTGCCTTCGCTTGGCTGGCGCAACGCAAATCTTCGCAAGGCATCCATGCATCACGAGCACACGGCTCGAGGAAACGTTGTGCAAGCTTGCCACGCGTGAAGTCACATCTACACGGTAGCAGTGCAGCTTTGGCAGCGTAAACAGCGTGAAGTCGTTGCACGGCGCAAGCAGCAGATTTGCCCCAACGGTAGACGACGCGAGGAGAATTCAACGGCGAGATGCAGGTTTGTTTTTTTATCTTCTAATTTTCAGTTAGATTAAACTTGTTAGGTATTTCATAGGTAATTTATCTACTATATTTTATTAGTATTATCATATTATTTATTTAAGTTTTATTCTGTTCGTATAAAAAAGAAAAAAATATTATTAGTCGCAGTAATATTTTTATTCTAGATTTACGTGCAATATTTTAAGTTTATTTCTCACTTAATTTCTGGATAATCCATGTTTTATTCGTTTGATTAGTATTTTATTTTTAGACAGCAATCCAAATTATTATTGATTTATTTAGGTATTTTTCCTATGTCATTAAATATTTCTGGTACCCATTTTTATTCACTGCAGTTATTTTATTTAGTTTAGTTTAGTTTATTTTTGAATATCAATTTATTTAGGACATCAGTCATTTTTAGGCTAGACAATTTTAGTTCCTGTAATTTGCTTTGCTACTGTTGTTTGTTTTGTCGGGGTGCGTTGGATGTTGGGATTAGGTCTTTATTTAGAAGAATTTTTTAGGCACCCATTCACCCCCTCTGGTCGCTACTTTCGGTCCTACAGGTGGTATCAGAGCGAGGTTAGGGTTTTTCCATACCTTAACCAGTTCTAAACCCAGATAGTGATCATGACTTCCCCTGGTAAAATCCCGTCCCTTGAAGCTTTTGGCTACACTTATTGAAAGACTCGCATGCGAGCCTATCTTATGAGCCAGAGCTCGAACATTTGAGATATTTGTGCTCACCCTACTTTTACTATACTTCCTGTTGCTGAACGTACTTCTGCTGATATTATTGCCCAGCATCAGAACAATAGCAAAGTGGTGAACATTTTATTTTCTGGTCTACGTACTAGTGAGTTTGAGCATGTGAGCCATCTCACCACTGCTCGAGAGATCTGGGCTACCCTCCAGGCACACCATGAGGGGACAGCTCAGGTCAAGGCTAGACTCTATCAGACCTACCGGCGTGAGTATGAAAATTTCTCACAGAAGCTGGGTGAGACTGTTGAGTCTTTGTTTGGTTGTTTTCAATCGATCATTAACAAGCTTCGGGTCAACACGGCCGAGCGTGATTAGATGGTCTCAGATCATGAACATGCGCTCAAGGTTCTTCATACCTTCGACCCTAAGATCTGGGATATCAAGGTTTCTTCTATTGTTGTGAGTGCTACCTATGATACCTTGACTGTCGCATAGCTTTTTAGTAAGCTCAAGGCCTCAGAGGTTGATATCCAGTTGAGATCAAATCTCATTGGTTCTGGCTCAAAAACTCTGGCCCTTGCGACATCGTCTGCTGATCCTACCGCCTTGAGTTGTACTGCATTTTCTTTGATGTCTATCTCCGAGGATCAGCTTGATTCGTTAGGAGATGATGATCTGTGTTTGTTTAACAGCCGGGTGCGACGTGTCTATGATAAACAAATGCTTAAAAGACACGGCACAAAATCTGGATGCTTTGAGTGTGGTGATCCAGGTCATTTCATCGCCGACTGCTCCAAGCGGAAGAGTTACAAGAAGGGAACCGGCGGCAAGTATGACAACTCCACTTCCACAAAGGGCAAGCCCAAGACAAGATTCTTTCGAAAGGCTCTGAAGGATTACAAGCGTGAGAACAAAAAGCGAGACAAGGCTTTCTTCGTCGAGATGGAGAAAAGTTACTCCAAGAGATCTTCGTCTTCCTCTTCATCTTCGAGTTCAAGTGATGAAGAGTTCGTGATTAGGAAGGGGAAGGACATGGATGATTCGGCGGGCCTCTGCTTCATGGCTTTCGGGGACAAGCCAAAGAATCACTTGCGTCATAGCCGAAGACCCCGCAGGAGCTTCTGTTCAATGGCTCTTGGGATAAGGAAGAAAAGGACTCTTTCGATGACTCCGACGATGACAATGATGAAAAGGTATCTTCCTATGAACAAGAAGTTGTTAATTTACTAGAACAGAACCGTCAAGAGTTGAAGTATCGGGAGAAACTGCTTAGAGGGGCTAAAAAGAGGATAGATGAGCTTGAGAGTGAGCTTGCCATGGGGAATGGCAAGATTGAGAGTCTCTCTTTGTAACACCCCAAATTTTCAGAGAAATAAAAATACCTTTTATTATATATTTCTAGAAATAATTAATTTTGAAATACCTTTAATACCCTTCTATGATTAATTGAACTAGAGCCTAGATAAAATATCCAAACCAGGGGCTAGAAAATTTTGTATATTATCTCAAGGCCAAGATATATTTCTGAGAATTTTTACAAATTTTTATCACCCTTGGAAGTAGCCCAAATATTTTAAACTAATTTCTGCAATTATTTTTATTCGGAAAATGATTGAAACAGTAATGGGTCTCCCTCCCTCAATCTCCCTCAACCGGCCGGCCCAGCCCACTCCCTCCCCGTGCCCCGTACTGACAGAGGGGCCCCACCCGTCAGAGACCCTCTCCCCCTCCGCGTGCGCCCGACCCCCGACCCCACCCGTCAACCCCGCCCGTTGTCGCGCCCACGCCCGCTGCCCGGTGGCCCCCACCTGTCGGATTCGTCGTCTCCACGAGATCCGCCCCCAAATCCCCCCTCGTCGGCCGACGCCTTAACTCACCTCAGATCCGCTGCCCCCGAACCCCTCTCCCTGAATTAAGCCCAGCATTCAAACCCCCGCGCCCCGCCGACCGTTTTCCCCTTTTATTTCACGCGTCGTCGTCCCAGATCAACCGCACGCATGCACAAAAAGTGCTCGCCGGCGTTGAAGAGAGGTTTTACTCTCGGCCTCCCTCAATTGCGCCCTCTATGCCCCGCCGGTACCCCTATTTAACCCCCTGGCCACCGCCGCACTCAACCCCCATGTCCACTCTCTGCAAGAACAAACAGAGAGCCCGTCGTCCGAGTTTTAGCGCCACACCACCGCCCTTGCTCCAGCCGCCGCTCGACGTCGCCTGAGCCCTCCTCCACCCTCGGTGACCGTACCGCTGTAATCACCGATGCCACCCTGACCTTAGCCACCGCTTCGACGTCGACGACCCCCCCGGATCCCCACCGCCGACGAGGACCCGAACGCCTCTGTCGTCTATGCTCATCGCCGGCCACGCTCCGTCGACCTCGGACCCCCGCAACGGTACCCCTGTGTTCCCCTAGATGTCCTCTTTCCATTTCTAGGCATAGCTTGGGCTGCCGTCACTCGCCGTGGTCCCTGGCCCGTTCGCCATCGCCGGAGAAGATGATCGGTGCGGATAAAATACCCGTGCCTTGTCGGATTCATCCTCGACCGCGCGATCATGATCTGATGGCCAAGATTAAATCGATCCCTCGGTTTAATCTGGCCCGTCAGATCTAAGCGAAGAAGTACCTTTTAATCTCGTGCATCCGTTAGTGTTTAAAACCTGCGATGAATCTGGGCCATCCATCGCATACCGGTTCGATGTTTTAATCCTAGCCGTCCACGTTAACTTAACTCCCCCGCCTCGCCCGTGGCCACCCGATCATGATCCAACGGTGGATCTAGATCCAGCGCACGCGCACAGTGCGCGGGTTCACAGTGAATCCGGTTCACCATGGACCGACGCCTATTTTGGATTTAAATTAAATTCTAGAAATAGTTTTAAACTTCTAAAATTCATATCTTGCTCATTTTAACTCCAAAAATTACCATTTCAACTTCAGAAAATTTATAATTTATTCTCTACATGTTAATGCAATAAAAACAATAGGTTTACTTTGAGTATTTTATGTTTATTTAATAAATTATTCAAATGCACTTTAGGATAAACTAAAAATTTGTCCATTTCACCTAGAAAAATTTATCTTTTATTCTTTTTCATATTAGTATAATGGAAACACTAGGTTTATTCTGAACCTTTTATTTAGAATCAATTGGAATTCTAGTGGGTAAGTCCTAACTAAGGTATGGAGTGTTCCAAACCGAGGCCACCACTTGGAGATGGGTCAAGCAGCAACTGCGGGTGGCTTGTACCGACGTGGCGCAAAAGGGGGTGCGACGTTAGCCGGGATGCGGGCCAGCGCGCCGGCGAAACCTAGAGTGGGTGGTTATCGCTTGAAGCATTTCATGCTGAGGTTTTGGCACGAGTTCCCGTGGTATGGGTCATCTCGTTACACTTTGGTGTTTGGGATGAGTGCGTGCCTTGTGGGTACAGTGGTACACCTCTGATCAGAGTCATAAACCTTTTCGAAAAGCCAAGCCCACGGTCAAGGGCAGGTTGCATGACATCCCACAGTTAGTTTACTTACAATGAATGTGCATGAGATTTGACATGTAAGGACCGTTGTGCGAGGAGGGAAAATGTACTCCTCGAGTTAGATGATATTATGATGTTCATGTTTATTATTCCGCACAATTTAATTTGACTACACTAAACGCCATAACTGAAAAATGTACTTTTCTGCACTTTTAGCCATTGCCCTTCCTTTGTTATTACCATTCATTACTATTTGCATTTGCAGTGGCTTGTTGAGTACTTTTTGTACTCATACCCGTTGGACACACAATTTAGAGGATGCATACTACGAAGATGGTCTGGAGTAGCGACCCAGTCAAGAAGAAAGATCCTGAAGAGGGCGTTCGTCATGCAGTTTATTTTTATGGTTTATTTTAATTTTACTCTTTTGTAATAATATGGTCTGCGTACAATGAATGCTTGCTCGTATGTACGTACCGCATGATGAACCTCTTGTATTATTGTTTCTCTTTGGAAATTAAATAATGTTCCGATTTCGATAAATCGGGGCGTCACAAGATGGTATCAGAGCCGACTTGACTATAGGAAGCCAAATGGACCAGCCTACCACTTAGTTGGATAAAAACTATTTCGCGAAAACCTACTTTATAACTTTGTTCCTCCCCTCACTTTTCTTCAACTGGTTGTTTTTTTAGGGGCCGGTCTACCAAGTGTACAACTTCTGCCGTCATTTCGAGGGCTTCGTCAGGGAGCTCCGAATGATGGTCACCTTCCTTGGGTTCCTCTTAGAGCCCGAGTTCCATGGCGTGTACATGGAAGAGTTCGCAGGACCCTACGACATCTCCCTTACCATCCATGGATCCGGCGAGCACCTGCCGTTCTTCACGGCGGCACTTGAGGGCCAAACCTTCGACCTCGCGTGCCAACGCGTCGCCCTCCAAGCCCTCATGGAACTGAGGATGATCTACGATGATCGTCTTCAGAACACGTCTTTCCGGCTTGTGCCGAAGCGCACTCCCGGTGCACATCGCAACATCTACATTGGAGTCCACTCCGATCGCGATCCGGTCATGGCCCGGCAGACGCGTCTTCTTCAGGCCATGGACGATCTCCACACCGAGGCCGTGCTTGATGCCGAGGAGCACCACGAGGCGGTCGAGTTCCTTCGCCAGGAGACGAAGAACCTGATCTAGAAAAATGGCGAGCTACAGCGTAGGATCATACAACTACAGAAGGACATAGCGGAGATGGTCCCCCTCATCCCGAGGAGGAAGAAGCCCATCTGCGAGCCCGTCTCTCTCCCCAAGAGGATCCCGCCACACCCCACGGCCGCCGGACCGTCCAGCTCCAGCGCTCCTGCCTTGCGCCCCACCATCGTCTCCAACCTTATCATCGAGAATTTTCTCAAGCCCACCGTCCCTCAGGACCCTCGTGGTTCCGAGAGCATGGAGATCGCCCCAAATGACGAGTAGGCGATAGTTTTCGTTGTTTGATTTTAATAATTTTGTGGATGTGGTACTACCCGCAACAACTTGTGTTGTGGGTAGGTTAAAATAAAAACATTGATGTAATGAACATTTTATACCACTCATATATATATATATATATATATGAGCCCCTATGGGCTATTTTTCTCGGTAAGGCTTACTTTAAAGTTTTCTCTTATAATTAAAAAAATCTTGTATGTTCAGAACATGGCCGACAATCAGAACACCGGGTCCAACAACGGAGAAGGGGCAAGCAACGGTCTGCCTGAAATTGTTGTGCCCAACTGGGGTGCAACGGGCCAACGTCAGACTGGGCCACCATCCGCCAACCATCCCACCTTGGCGGAAATGATGGCGAACAAGAACCAGCTGATCACTGCCCTCCTCACCCATATGCAGCACCAGCAGGCACAGTTGGACCGGCTGCAACAACAGAACGTGGAGCCAGCCCCACGTGCACCAGCCCCCGTACCCGCGCCTACACTCTCAGAGTTCTTGTGCGTGCACCCCCCGATCTTCTCCAGCACCACAAACCCCATGGAGACTGGAGATTGGCTCCGCACCATCGGGAAGAAGTTGGACCTCCTCCTCTACACCGACCGGGAGAGAGTGGCGTTCGCCACTCACCAACTCCAGCGTCCCACCGCAGAATGGTGGGACAACTACTGTGAGTCACAACCAGAGGACCACGTGGTGACTTGGGCGGAGTTCATCATCGCCTTTCGTGCCACCCACATCCCCGCCGGAGTCATCGCGGTTAAACAGCAGGAGTTCCGCGACCTGTAACAAGGAAGTCGGACTGTCATGGAGTATCTCCATGAGTTCAACCGTCTGGCCCGCTACGTGCCGGAAGAGGTGCAGACCGATGCCCTCCGCCAGGCTAAGTTCCTCCAGGGACATAAGGATGAGTTGTCCATTTAGCTCGTCGCCACCGACTATGTCGACTTTCAACGGTTGGTGAATAAAGCGCTCATCCAAGAGACTGAGTAAAATAAACTGGACCTCAAGAAGAGGAAGATGATTGCATTCAAGCATCATCAGGCGAACCCTCAGAGGCCCCGCTTCGTCCCTCCGCCACCAACACCCGCTTACCATCCTCGGCCCGCCTACAGGCCACCACACACCGCTGGTGGATCCAACGCCAGGCATCCCCACCCCACTCCACCTGCTCTGACCACTCATCCGCCGCCCGCCGCCAAGGCCCCGATCATGAGGGACCGCCAAGGAAAGTCGGTTGTCTGCTTCAACTGCTGGAAGGAGGGGCACTACTCGCACTAGTGTCCTCACCCCAAGCAGTCACAAGGCGCGACACCCAACCAGGCGGTTCACGCCCGCGTCAACCACATCAGTGTAGAGGAAGCTCAGGAAGCTCCTAAAGTCATACTCGGTACGTTTACCGTAAATTCCATACCAGCTATAATACTGTTTGACTCTGGAGCAACACACTCCTTCATCTCGAAGGACTTTGTGAAAACCAATGGCTTGGAAGTACTCCCTCTACCAGCCCCCATGATGATTGCCACTCCCGGCAAGAAAACCTTAGCTAACCTATTCAGCCCTAAGGTAAGGATAGAGATTCAAGGAGTATTATTCTGGGCCGACCCAGTCCTCATCGAGTTCACCGGACTCGACCTCATCCTAGGGATGGATTGGTTGATGAAGCACAAGGGAGTGATCGACTGCGCTAGCAAGTCCGTAACTGTGACCGACCCCGAAGGCGAAGTTGTCACTTTTCGGATGACCAACCGCAAACCTCATGAGGTGTCCCTTCACTCGCTAGCCCTAGAGGAAGTGCTCGTAGTCAAGGAATATATGGACGTCTTCCCAGAGAACCTACCAGGAATGCCTCTCAAGTGGTACATCGAATTCAGAATCGAGCTTGTCCCCAAGACCACCCCAATCTCTAAGCGCCCATACCAGATGGCCGCCAATGAACTAGCCGAAGTTAAGAGCAATATTGAAGACCTGGAGCAAAAAGTGTACATCCGACCGAGTAAATCACCTTGGGGTGCACCGGTTATCTTCACCATGAAGAAGGACAAGACTAAAAGGATGTGCGTGGACTATAGAGCCCTAAATGACATAACCATCAAGAACATGTACCCGCTGCCTTGGATTGACGACCTGTTCGATCAGCTGAAAGGATCCTCAGTGTTTTCCAAGATCGACCTCAGGTCAGGGTATCACCAATTGAGGATTAGAGAAGAAGACATCCCCAAGACCTCCTTCACCTCCTGCTACGGACTATACGAGTATATTGTGATGTCGTTCGGACTCACGAATGCCCCGACCTTTTTCATGAACATGATGAACAATGTATTCATGAAGTTCTTGGATAAATTCATCGTTGTATTCATCGACAATATCCTTGTCTACTCTAAGACCAAGGAAGAACATGAAACCCACCTCTGTCTGACCCTCAGAAAGCTAAGGGAACAACAATTGTACGCGAAATACAACAAGTGTGAGTTTTGGTCGTCTGAGGTGAAGTTCCTCGGTCATGTCATATCTGTTGGAGGAATAGAAGTAGACCCAACCACCATAGAAGCAGTGACCAATTGGCTACAACCCACGAACGTGACCGAGATCCGGAGTTTTCTCGGATTGGCTACATATTACCGCCGATTCATCGAGAATTTCTCGAAGATAGCCAAGCCCATGACTAGGCTATTGCAGAAGGAAGTAAAGTTTGAATGGACTCCAGATTGTGAAGAATGCTTCCAAACCCTCAAGAAGAAGCTCGTGTCAGCCCCAATTCTGACTCCGCCAAACATCCAGAAGGACTTCCACGTCTACTGTAATGCCTCTCGCCAAGGGTTAGGATGTGTCTTGATGCAAGACGGGAGGTGATATCTTACGCCTCTCGCCAGCTGAGGCCACATGAGCTAAATTACCTGACCCACGACCTGGAATTGGCAGCTGTGGTTCATGCCTTGAAGATATGGAGACATTACCTTGTGGGAAATCGGTGCAAGGTCTTCACCGGCCACAAGAGCCTCAAGTACATATTCACCCAACCGGACCTGAACCTCAGACAAAGAAGGTGGTTGGAGCTGATCAAAGATTATGACTTGGGCATTCATTATCATCCAGGCAAGGCAAATGTGGTGGCAGCCGCCCTAAGTCAAAAAGGGTATTGTAACGCCATCATGGTGCAGGACCAGGCCCCTTTGCTATACAAGGAGATGGAAAGGTTGAACCTAGGGATCACCACCAGAGCGTATCTCACTGCCCTAGAGACCAGACCTGTCTTGATGGACTAGATCCGTGAGACACAGAAGGAAGACCCAGACATCTTGGAGATCCAACAGAACATGAGGAAAGGTAAAGCCCCCGGATTCTCTGAGGACGAGCACTCTACCATCTGGTTCAGAAACCGGATATGCGTGCCCGACAAACCAGAGTTAAAGGCCCTCATCCTTCAAGAGGCCCATGAAACTCTATACTCCATCCATCCCGGGAGTACAAAGATGTATCAAGACCTAAAGGAGAAATATTGGTGGGTCAGTATGAAGAGGGAAATAGTTGAGTATGTGGCCAAGTGCGACACATGCCGGTGAGTCAAGGCAGAGCACTAGAGACCTGCCGGACTGTTGCAACCCCTCAAGGTCCCCGAATGGAAGTGGGAAGAGATAGGAATGGAATTCATCACGGGACTGCCCATTACCCAAGCCGGTCATGATTCTATCTAGGTGATCGTTGACCGACTCACCAAAGTCGCTCACTTCATCCCCGTCAAGACAACTTACACCATCACCAAGTTGGCCGAGTTGTATATGACCCGGATTGTGTGCCTGCACAGAGTTCCGAAGAAGATTGTATCTGACAGTGGGAGTCAGTTTACCTCCAAATTTTGGAAGAACCTTCAAGAAGAGCTCGGTACCTAGCTGAACTTTAGCACCACCTATCATCCACAGACCAATGGTCAAACCGAAAGGGTCAACCAGGTGTTTGAGGATATGCTTAGAGCTTGCGCTCTAGACTTTGACAGAATGTGGGATAAGAACTTGCCTTATGCGGAGTTCTACTACAACAACAGCTGTCAAGTTAGCCTGCAAATGTCCCCGTTTGAAGCACTTTATGGGCATAAGTGCAGAACGCTGTTACTCTGGGATCAGACCAGAGAATCGCAACTATTCGGGATAGATATATTGCGAGAAGCCGAAGAGAAAGTGAAGATCATCAGGGACAGATTGAATATAGCCCAGTCCTGACAAAAGAGCTATGCCGATAATCGACGGAGAGACCTAACCTTTGAGGAGGGTGACTATGTTTATCTCCGAGTGACTCCCCTCTGTGGCACCCAAAGGTTCAACATGAGAGGAAAGTTAGCACCCCGCTACGTCGGACCTTTTCAGATCCTCCGGTGGCAAGGAGAAGTGGCATATCAGCTCGAACTACCTCCATCCTTGGCAGGAGTCCATGATGTGTTCCATGTCTCTCAGCTGAAGAAGTGTCTCCGCATGCCCACCGAATAGGCTGACCTCCAACAGCTCAACGTCCAAGAGGACTTGACCTACATTGAGAAACCCGTCAGGATTCTGGAAACTAAGGAAAGAGTAACCAGGAGCCGTGTGGTTCGCTTCTGCAAAGTTCAGTGGGATAACCACCCCGATGAAGAAGCGACATGGGAAAAAGAAGACGAGTTGAAAGCCCAATACCCCGAGCTATTCGAGTAACGTTCCAATCTCGATGATGAGATTCTTTGTAAGGGGGATAGGTTTGTAATACCCCAAATTTTTAGAGAAATAAAAATACCTTTTATTATATTTTTCTGGAAATAATTAATTTTGAAATACATTTAATACCCTTCTATGCTTAATTGAACTAGAGCCTAGATAAAATATCCAAACCAGGGGCTAGAAAATTTTGTATATGATCCCAACGCCAAGATATATTTCTGAGAATTTTTACAAATTGTTATCACCCTTGGAAGTAGCCCAAATATTTTAAACTAATTTCTGCAATTATTTTTATTCGGAAAATGATTGAAACAGTAATGGGCCTCCGTCGCTCAATCTCCCTCAACCGGCCAGCCCAGCCCACTCCCAAACCACGCCCTAGACTGACAGACAGGCCCCACCCATCAAACACCCTCTCCCCCTCCGTTAGCGCGCCCGACCGCCCGACCCCACCCGTCAGCCCTGCCCGTTGTCGCACCCGCTGCCCGGTGGCCCCCCACCTGTCGAATCCGTCGTCTCCGCGAGATCCACCCCCAAATCCCCCCTCGCTGGCCGATGCCTTAACTCGCCTTAGATCCGCTGCCCCTGACCCCCTCTCCCCTAATTAAGCCCGGCATTCAAACACCCACGCCCCGCCGACCGTTTCCCCCTTTTATTTCATGCGTCATCGTCCCGGATCAAGCGCACGCATGAACAGAAAGAGCTCACCGGCGTTGAAGAGAGGTTTTACTCTCGGCCTCCCTCAATTGCGCCCCCTCCGCCCCGCCGGTACCCCGATTTAACCCCCTGGCCACCGCCGCGCTCAACCCCCACGTCCACTCGCTGCAAGAACAAACAGAGCGCCTGTCGTCTGAGTTTTAGCACCACACCACCGCCCTCGCTCCAGCCGCCGCTCGCCGTCGCCTGAGCCCTCCTCCACCCTTAGTGACCGTACCGCTGTAATCACCCATGCCACCCTGACCTCGGCCACCGCTTCGACGTCGACGAACCCCGCTAGATCCCCACCACCGACAAGGACCCAAACGCCTCCGTCATCTACGCTCAGCGCCGGCCATGCTCCGTCGACCTCAGACCCCCGCAACGGTACCCCCATGTTCCCCTAGACATCCTCTTTCCATTTCTAGGCGTAGCTTGGGCTGTCGTCGCTCGCCGTGGCTCCTAGCCCGCTTACCGTCGCTAGAGAAGATGACCGGCGCGGGTAAAATTCCCGTGCCATGTCAGATTCATCCCCGACCGCGTGATCACGATCCGACGGCCGAGATTAAATCAATCCCTCGGTTTAATCTGGCCCATCAGATCTAAGCGAAGTGGTACCTTTTAATCTCGTGCGTCCGTTAGTGTTTAAAACCCACGTTGAATCTGGGCCATCCATCACATACTAGTTCGATGTTTTAATCCTGGACGTCCACATTAACTTAACTCCCCCGCCTCGCCCGTGGCCGCCCGATCATGATCCAGCGGTGGATCTGGATCCGGCGCACGCGCACAGTGCGCAGGTTCACGGCGAATCCGGTTCACCGTGGACCGACGCTTGTTTTGGATTTAAATTAAATTCCAGAAATAGTTTTAAACTTCTAAAATTCATATCTTGCTCATTTTAACTCCAAAAATTACCATTTCAACTTCCGAAAATTTATAGTTTTATTCTCTACATGTTAATGCAATAAAAACAATAGGTTTTCTTTGAGTATTTTATGTTTATTTAATAAAGTATTCAAATGCACTTTAGGATAAACTCAAAATTTGTCCATTTCACCTAGGAAAATTTATCTTTTATTCTTTTTCATATTAGTATAACGGAAACACTAGGTTTATTCCGAACCTTTTATTTTGAATCAATTGGAAGTTTAAAATACATTAGTTAACATTTTTATTCCTTTTAGAAACTTCCTAACCCCATTAAAAGTTCATTTTAAAAATATTCCTAAAGTAAATTTCAGAAACTTAATGACTTTATTTCCCTTGGTTTAAACAAATCAAAACTTGTATGCTTGTGTGTGGTTTTTGGATTGTTTATTGAATGTTATTTTTATCATTCGTATCGAAAAGACCACGACGCCGCCGAGGAGCCGGAGTATTTTCCCGAAGTCCCTTCCTCACCTTTTGCTGAACAAGGCAAGTTACCAAACCAATCTTTTGACCATATTGAACCCATGTTTTATTTAAACTATCGCTAAAACACATAGGATGTACATGAATTAGTCAAATGAAAGCCCTACGATATATTTATTTAGATCCCCCGACCTTGATGTGCAACCCAAGCCATGCTATCTAGCCTAAACTCCTTATCACCATACTTTTTGTACTATTAGCTAGTGTCCAATGTATTAGCACAATCGCTATAAGCTAAGAATGAGTCGTAGCAACTTGGTTCTACTATATGATCCCAGTTACTCTTGTCTTTGGAATTCTATCAGTGATGGAGTTGTGGTTGTGAGTGGATGCATGGTGGGTTCTGGGTGCAAGCTAGGGCATTGGTCGGAAGCACCCGAGGCACTATAAGGACCGGTCTACGGGATCCGTTGCAATACACTTCCGTACTAACCACAAGTATAGTGGGTAAGTCCTAACTAAGGTATGGAGTGTTCCAAACCGAGGCCACTACATGATGGGTCAAGCAGCACCTGCGGGTGGCTTGTACCGACGTGGCGCAAAAGGGGGTGCGACGTTAGCCGGGATGCGGCCCGGCGCGTCGGCGAAACCTAGAATGGGTGGTTATCGCTTGGAGCATTTCATGCTGAGGTTTTGGCACGAGTTCTCGTGGTATGGGTCATCTCGTTACACTTTGGTGTTTGGGATGAGTGTGTGCCTTGTGGGTATAGTGGTACACCTCTAATCAGAGTCATAAACCTTTTTGAAAAGCTGAGCCCACGGTCAAGGGCGGGTTGCGTGACATCCCATAGTTAGTTTACTTACAATGAATGTGCATGATGATTTGACATGCAAGGACCGTTGTGCGAGGAGGGAAAATGTACTCCTCGAGTTAGATGATATTATGATGTTCATGTTTAATATTCCGCACGATTTAATTTGACTACACTAAACGCCATAACTAAAAAATGTACTTTTCTGCACTTTTAGCCATTGCCCTTCCTTTGTTATTACCTTGCATTACTATTTGCATTTGCGTTGGCTTGTTGAGTACTTTTTGTACTCATACCCATTGGACACATAATTCAGAGGATACATACTACGAAGATGGTCTAGAGTAGCGACCCAGTCAAGAAAAAATCCTGAAGAGGGCGTTCATCATGCAGTTTATTTTTATGGTTTATTTTAATTTTACTCTTTTGTAATAATATGGTCTGCGTACCATGAATGCTTGCTCGTATGTACGTGTCGCATGATGAACCTCTTGTATTATTGTTTTTCTTTGGAAATTCAATAATGTTCCGATTTCGATAAATCGGGGCGTCACAGTCTTCTTCTCCTTGCTTGGGTGGTAGTAGTGAATGCCCTAACTATGAGGTGTTGTTGTATGACCTGACGACTCTAAAGTCCAGGTACACAGAGAGAGTAGATGAGAGAGACGCTATGGCCACTGAGCTTGAAAGCGCTCAGTTGGAGCTCAAAGATGCTCATGCCACTGTCGTCGTGGCCTGTGTAGACTGCCCATCCCATTTAGCTAGTATAGCTGAGCTGAGAGCCAAGAGTGATAAGCAGTTGGGCAAGTTAGCTAGAGTGAGAGCTGAGCTGGAGTAGACTAAGCTAGAGCTTGAGGCCTTGTTAGTTCCACCCACTGTTTGTGAGAACTGCTTGTCCATGAGAATGGAGTTGATCAAGCTAAAAGCTGAGAAGTCTATCGAAATTGATAGAGAGTGTGTGATCTGCTTGTCTCAGGTCGAGGTGTTAGCTTCCTTGAGAGAGGATCTAGCTAATGTTCAGAATGAGAACTTTTACCTCCATCAGATCCTGAGTTGGATTAGTGCCAGAGAGCCACAGCTCGGCATGATGATCCAACAATTCAAGAGACATGATGGGTTTGGGGTAGGTTACACCTATACTAAGGCTGATTTTGAAAGTGCCATTAGCCAAGCAGTGGAGTGGAGTAATATGACTCCTAAATAGAGATATCCCAAGACTCAGTCCACTGAGTCTTTTATGGATAGCTAGCCCAAGGATGGAGTGTTTCAAGAACAATCTAAAGCTCCACCCAAGAAGCAAATTTGGGTCCCAAAGCCTAAACCTCTCCACACTTCTCTTGATTCTTTACCTGGACCCTCTCACACCAAAGATACTACACCCAACACCACCAAGCCTAAGAATCCCAAGCCTCAACCACATCCCAAGAAGCCTACCTATCACTGTGAGTTTTGTTAGAGAGACGAGCATATTGAGGAGTTCTGCTTCAGGAGGAAGCGGGTTGAGAGAGCAGAGAGAGCTCGAGGTGGGCAAGAGCAGTTCTACCAGCGGGGTGGTAGACAAAGAGTTCCTCGATGTAGAGAGAGGCTAGAGGCCAAGCCACATCATGTAGGTGGTGGTAGAGGAGACGACTTTCATGACCGTGCTCTGGAGGGTGGTTTTCGTTCTGGCAGAGCTCCAGATCGTTATGGATATGGTTTTGGACCTCGTGGCCGTGATTTTAGGAAGAACAGAGGACCGCGTTTTGAGCCGCATTTTGGTCTAGACTCATATGATTCCTTCTACTTTCCTACTTATGAGCAGATGGCTCGACACTAGTTTAGCACATTTGCTAAACCTTGCGTTGGACCATTTGCTCCCATTCATGACCATTGATCTTGCAGGATCGAGGACTGGAGGATGTGTGGATCATGGATTCGGGATGTTCTCGCCATATGACGGGACACCATAGATGGTTCTCCAGCCTCTCTCCCCCGAGCTCCAAGGAATACATCACTTTCGGGAACAGTGGTCAAGGGAGGGTACAAGGTATTGGGTCGATTCGCATCTCTGATTATTTCTCTTTGAAGAATGTTGCTTTAGTTGGAAACTTGAATTTTAATTTGATTTCTGTTTCGCAACTTCTTGAGGATGGTTTAGAGGTTCGCTTTAAGAAGGGCATGTCTTCTGTTGTTGATTCTAGAGGATCTTTAGTTTGCCGTATCTTACCCTTCGGTAAGGTTTTTTGTATTGATTTCTCTAGTTCTTCTGGCCCTTCTCGCTGTCTGATGGCTGGATCCTCCTCTGAGCTCTGGAAGTGGCATAGGAGGTTAGGCCATTTGAGCTTTGATCTGCTGGTCAAATTGAGTTCTATGGACCTTATCCGAGGATTGCCTAAGCTTAATATGGAGAAGGATCTAGTTTTCCATCCCTGTCATCATGGGAAAATAGTTGCCGCTTCTCATGCACCTGTGACTCAGGTGATGACTTCGTACCCAGGAGAGCTGTTACACATGGATACAGTAGGTCTATCCCGAGTACGCTCAGTCGGTGGGAAGTGGTACGCCATTGTGATAGTTGACGATTTTTCTTGATTCTCGTGGGTTTACTTTCTAGAGTCTAAGGATGAGGCTTTTCAGTATGTTCATGACCTGATTTTGAAGCTAAAGAACGAGAACAATGGTCGAATGCGAGCAATTCATTCAGACAATGGCTCTGAGTTTAAGAACTCTTAGTTCGTCAGCTTCTATAGTGATTAGGGTCTTGGTCATCAGTTCTCTGCACCTTACACTCCCCACAGAACGGTGTTGTGGAATGAAAGAACTGCACACTTATCGAGATGGCCAGGACGATGCTTGATGAGCATAGGACTCCTAGGCGCTTTTGGGCTGAAGCTATGAACACAGCTTGCTATCTAGCCAACCACATTTTTCTTAGGGCTTACTTAGGTAAGACGTCATATGAGTTGCGGTTTGGTAGACAGCCCAAAGTGAGTCACTTGCGAGTGTTTGGATGCAAGTGCTTTGTGCTCAAGAAGGGAGGGCATTTGGACAAGTTTGAGTCTCGTTGCTGGGATGGAGTCTTTCTTGGTTATGCTTTGCATTCTCGAGGCTTTCGTGTTAGGAACCTAGACTCTCAGCTGCTTGTCGAGACTTGTGAGGTTTTTCTTTTGATGAGTTCATGCCTTCACTAATTCTTTCTTTTGAGCTTTCTGGAGATGATGAGCTTGGAGAGTCCATCTTCGAGGAAGATTGATACGAGGATGCGCCCAACCTTCACGGCGTAGAATCAAAGATACTCGTGAAACCTGACAAGTCTTGTGCAGCCAACCGTTGCATGTGCAACAACCTGCAGCACGGAGTTCGCCCAACCTCACGTTGTCCACTCAACCAAGTCAAGCGGATTACAATCCTCGTTGCAATCACAAAGGGCTTGCAAGAACAACGGGAAGGAATGCACAATTCTTAGAGATGATTCAGCTAGTAGCTAGAACACTCAAGAACATGCATAAAGCATAGTTGTTTCATTCTCAAAATTCTGTTTTCCTACACATTGAGAAAGATCCTATTATATAGAAGGGATTGAGAGGGAGATGGAGAGGTTTTCAGGACGTTTTACATGGCATTAAGCCAATATTGGTGCGCAGCACCCTAATTAGAGCAAATGAAACGTTTGACATTTTCTGGTCTCCACATTAAGTCGGCGATAACTCTCTATTCTGGTGGAATTATTGGATGAGGCCAGATCCGTTGGAAAGCTTATGAAGTAAGCGTTCCAAGCTGTGGTCGCACACATTTATTGGATCTAATATGCGATTTCTATGAGCATTTTATTCCATACTGGTCACTTGAATCCGAAAGGGTCTTCATTGCATTCAGTGCTTGATTGATGGTTGTTGATGAAGTGCTGCTCCTTTGGCCACTCTTCAACGTTGTCATACCTAAGAATAATTAAATTACGGGCATTAGGTAGCAACTGATTTTCATGTGTAATGCTATTCTTATTTAGGAGCGAGTTCACCTGTTGATTTATTTGCTTTGCACGAGCGCGAGTTATTGCTCCCTCAAAATGATTTGGAATATCTTGATCATTGGGGGGAAGAAATGTTGTTGATGCTAGGCTATCCGTATCATCCTCCCCTTCCTGAAAAGGAGTCGTCCTCGACTCTATTTGTTCTGGTCCAAAGAATGGTGACAAATCAGCAACATTGAAAGTAGTACTCACATTATAGTTATCTTCAGGAAGCTCAATCTTGTAGGCATTGTCATTTATCTTCTCTAACACTTTGAATGGACCATCAGCACGTTGCATAAGTTTGGACTTGCGCTTCTCTGGAAAACGCTCTTTGCGTAAATGCACCCAAACTAAATCTCCTGGTTTGAAAAGCATCTTCTTTCTTCCTTTGTTTGCCTTTTGAGCAAAATAGCGTGCCTTCTTCTCTATAACTTCCTTGGTCTTCAGATGCATAGCTTTCACAAACTCTGCACGCTTTGTTGCCTCCATGTTTGCTCTCTCTTGAAAAGGAAGTGGCAGCAAATCAAGTGGTGTGATTGGCTTAAAACCATACACCACTTCAAACGGGCACAATTGTGTTGTTGAGTGAACAACTCTATTGTATGCAAATTCAACATGTGGAAGGCAGTCCTCCCATTCTTTCAAGTTCTTCTTAATCATTGTTTGCAGCAACATGGAGAGTGTACGGTTTACCACCTCTGTTTGACCATCCGTTTGCGGGTGACAAGTTGTTGAAAATAGCAATTTTGTGCCAAGCTTGACCCACAATGTCTTCCAAAAGTAACTCATAAACTTCACATCACGATCTGAAACAATGGTTCTAGGCATCCCGTGCAATCTCACAATTTCCCTAAAAAATAAATCAGCAATGTGTGAAGCATCGTCGGTCTTGTGACAGGGAATAAAGTGTGCCATTTTAGAAAACCTATCCACTGTTACAAATATGGAGTCTCTCCCCCTCTTTGTCCTAGGCAATCCCACAATAAAATCCATGCTAATATCTTCCCAAGGTGCACTAGGAACAGGAAGTGGAGTATACAAACCATATGGGTTAAGTTTGGACTTAGCTTTATGGCATGTGGCACAACGCTGCACAAATCGTTCAACATCTCTCCGCATCTTTGGCCAATAAAAATTATTGGACAGCATGGCCAAAGTCTTTTCTCTCCCAAAATGTCCCATTAAACCACCGCCATGTGATTCCTGCAACAACAGCAAACGTACAGACGAATCTGGAACACATAGCTTGTTAGCATGGAACAAGAACCCGTCATAAACATGAAATTTTTTCCAGCCTTTCCCATCATTACATTTAGTGTACGGTTCAGCAAATTCTTTATCTACAACATACAAATCTTTCAAACTTTCCAAACCTGGAACGTTAATATCAAGTTGAGATAAAAGAACAATCCTACGAGACAACGCATCAGCAACCACATTTTCTTTGCCATTCTTGTATTTCACAATGTATGGGAAAGATTCAATAAATTCAAACCATTTAGCATGTCTACGGTTTAGTTTAGCTTGCCCTCTCAAATATTTTAGTGCTTCATGATCAGAATGTATGATAAATTCTTTGGGCAATAGATAATGTTGCCAAGTGTCTAGAACACGGACCAAAGCATATAACTCTTTGTCATAAACAGGATAATTTAATTGAGCACCACCAAGTTTCTCGCTAAAGTATGCTACTGGTTTTCCTTCTTGTATCAAAACACCACCAATACCCAAACCACTAGCATCACATTCAATTTCAAATGGTTTGTCAAAATCAGGCAAAACAAGCAAAGGTGCTTCAGTGAGGCATTTCTTAAGTTCTTGAAATGCTTTTTCTTGTGACTTACCCCAAACAAACTCAACACCTTTCTTGGTGAGCTCATTTAAAGGTGCAGCGATGGTGCTGAAATTCTTCACAAAACGTCGATAGAACCCAGCAAGACCATGAAAGCTTCTCACTTGACTGACATTGACAGGTGTTGGCCAATTCTTGATTGCTTCAACTTTAGATTCATCCACTTCTACTCCCTGTGCAGAAACAACAAAACCCAAAAAGACAACCTTGCTTGTGCAAAATGTGCATTTCTCCTTGTTAGCATACAACTTTTCAGATCGAAGTACTTGCAGCACTTGTACAATATGGTCAACATGCTCTTCTTTGCTACGACTATATATCAAAATATCATCGAAATAAACCACAACAAATTTTCCAATGAATGCTCTCAAAACATGATTCATTAGTCTCATGAATGTACTAGGTGCGTTAGTTAAACCGAAAGGCATCACTAGCCACTCATACAAACCAAATTTTGTTTTGAATGCAGTTTTCCACTCATCACCCTCTTTCATTCTTATTTGATGATACCCACTACGCAAATCGATTTTTGAGAAAATACCAGCACCACTTAATTCATCAAGCATATCGTCTAACCTAGGAATAGGATGTCGATATCTAATTGTGATGTTGTTAATCGCTCTACAGTCTACACACATGCGCCATGTACCATCTTTCTTAGGAACTAGAATAACAGGAACTGCACAAGGACTAAGGCTTTCACGAACATACCCTTTTTCAAGAAGTGCTTGTACTTGTCGCTGTATTTCTTTCGTGTCCTCTGGATTGGCTCGGTACGAAGGTCTGTTAGGAAGAGATGCTCCTGGTATAAGGTCGATTTGATGTTCAATACCTCGAAGTGGGGGAAGACCAGCTGGTATTTCTTCTGGAAAAACATCACCAAACTCCTGCAAAACATTTGTGATGGCACTTGGAATAGAGGAGATATCATTAGTAGAAAACAATACATCTTTGTATACTAGCACAAAATGCACACAATTTGAGTTTTTATTTATTTCTCTTAGTTCTGATTTAGTGGCTAGCATAACTAACTTTTGTTTCTCACCCATTTTATTCTCATTCTCATTTGATTTGTAACTCTCATTTCCAGAATTGGCTTTCTCAGTTTTATTTTTCTCTTGCTCCTTAATACTTCCAACATTTACCTCATTTTTTTGCATTGTATCAGCATAAATTTGAGTAAGAGACATTGGTCGAAGGACAATTTCTTTGTTGTTCCACTTAAATGAATACTGATTAGTGCGACCATCATGTAGAATGCCATGATCAAATTGCCATGGTCGACCTAGCAGCAAATGACAAACTGTCATAGGAACAACATCACATTCTACCGTATCATTATACTCACCAATTTTGAAAGGAACCTTCACCATATGTTGAATCTTCACTTCTCCACAATCATTCAACCACTGTACATGGTATGGATGCGGGTGTCGTAGCTGTTTCAATCCAAGTTTTTCACACATTTCTTTGCTAGCTAAATTATGACAGCTTCCACCATCTATGATCACCTTACATACACGACCATTTACCTTGGCTTTTGTGTGAAAAAGATTGCAGCGTTGTTCATGATCTTGTTTTGGTTGTACACTTAACACTTTCTTTGTAACAATGAGAGATTGACCACTCTCAAAATCACAGTAAGTTGTCTTGTCATCTTCTTCTCCCATTTCAGCGGTTGGGTCATCATCATCTTCACTTGCAGATTCATACTCACCTCTCTCTGTTATTAGCATTGTGCGGTTGTTTGGACACTCCCTTGAGATATGTCCTCGACCCAAACACTTAAAACATTGAATAGCACTACTCTTCGCTGTAGAACCCACGGAAGAAGCACTTGCTGTTGTAGCTTGCTTCACTTTTGGGGTAGATTGCTCTTTTCCACTTCGAGCTGCATGGGGAATGGAAGAAACACTTGCACCAGAACTATTAGCTCGAAAAGAATTGAACCGAGAGGGGGATTTACCTGCTGTAGGTACTAGATTGTTTTGAGTTGATCGGGAGGTAAAAGAATTCTTTGTTACCTTCGATTCTTGTTGTACTTGTTGTTCAGCTTTGATTGCTTGATGCACTAATTCAACCACATTTTCATATGGCTGAAACTCAACGATGCGCTTAATAGGATGGTTCAAACCAGCCAGAAAGCGTGCCATGGTTTGCTCTTCATGTTCATATACGTTGGCACAGATCATGGCCATTTCCATCTCCTTGTAATATTCATCCACGGTACGACCTCCTTGCCTATGCCCCTGCAATTTATCAAATAGATCACGCTTGTAATAACGAGGGACAAACCTTGCTCTCATCTCAACCTTCATTTCAGTCCACGATGCTACAGGAGGTTCGTCATGATCCTCTCTTTGATTCTGAATTTGTTCCCACCAAATCAGTGCATAATCTTCAAATTCAAGTGATGCCATTGCAAGCTTCTTTTCTTCCGTGTAGTTGTGCATCCGAAAGATTTTGTCGACTTTTAGTTCCCAAGTTAAGTATTCTTCAGGATTATTGGTACCTGCAAATTTAGGCATAGAAAATTTAAGTTTACCAAACCTATGTTCATCATGATGATTGTTGTTGTTGCGATGATGGTGTTGATTTGCTTGATTGTGCGGGGGTATGTTAATATGTATTGGTTCATATGCAGCTCTTCCATGACCCACGCCACGACCACGCTCCCTTCCTGCATTATTATTATTATTTTCATCACCAACCCTTATGTTTCTAACAGGTGGAGGGTTTATATTAACAGCACGAGCCCTTCGAGCAGCGGCTTCCTCATCGGTCTCATTTATTAAAGGTTCTTGTTCAGCTTGTGGTTGTAGTTGCCGTACAATGTCAGCAACTATGTTAGTGTGGAATACGTTCAGTTGTTGATTTACTTCAATTCTTCTCTTAGCTGCTCATTTCCAACAGTGATTTCTCGTCGTAGTGTGTCTCTCAATGCACAATATTCAGTCCAGTTAACTGCGGCATCTGGAGCACGTCCACTGTTCCCTGAATTTTCACCTTGACCTGACATGGTTAGTTGGGAAAACAGCAAATGAAGAAAAAAAATATATATGTGTGGATAGTACTCTCAACCTCACTTATCCTTACCACCGAAGTTCTTACTTACCCTCTGCTGATTGATAAAGGAGTTCACACATGAATGGAGAGGCAGAACAATATGAGGTTTAGCGAACTCACAGCTGAGATCAAAGCCTACAACGCTTTTATTTGTGGAGCTTGGTAGGGGAAATTTTGTCCTACACAATCTGAATTCTCGATGTAGTCTTACTAAGTAGTTATCCACATGAGAACGCACAATCTAGTTGCTGAACACAAGGTTCGGAAGATAAACAAAAGCAACTCACACACAAAGATAATGGAACCAAATGCAATCAAAGGGGTGAGCCAACAGTAGATATGAGTTACAAAAAATGGCTCAATTGCAATGGTTATGGAAAGACGCTAGCTGATTAAACTGACTTAAAATAGGGCACAAGATTGCACCAACAGAACTGTTCTCCTAATTATGCAAAAAAAACAATAGCCCCTCTCTTCTTTTTTTTCACATAGTAGGATGTCTTTCTTTTTTTTCTTTTAGTATGCAAAACAGTAACTTCAGTTTTTTTATACTCTTGTCATCTCTATTGTGATTTTCAACACTGATTCATATCTTTCTTTTCTGTTACAATTGTGAGAACAAGATCACCAAGTGCAGCCCTATAGAACAGATCAGCTAGTCTTTATAGGATCAAAGTATTCGCAAAGGGTAGAATGGCTATCAAAAGAATTCAGGCTTTTCTTTTCAACAGTAAGAAGCCAATAATTTGACAACTTAGTAGGATTTTTTTTGATTTTCCAACAGAGATGGGAAAACAATAATCTGAGTTTACTTGTGGGAATTACTACTGATATAGTAAACTGATCAATGGGGATTAAAAATAAGTAACGCGAAGGACAATGAACCGTTCAGCAACAAGAACACGATCTCTTGGATTAAAACTTAGCAGAACGCACAAGAACAACAGATCGTAAACTATGGTTCAATATTTTTGTGAGGCCATTTTCAGATAGGACGAAAATAAAACTACAACTAGGGATAAAGATTCTACCGTGACAACTGAGGCTCTGATACCAAATGATACGAGGATGCGCCCAACCTTCACGGCGTAGAATCAAAGATACTCGTGAAACCTGACGAGTCTTGTGCAGCCAACCGTTGCATGTGAAACAACCTGCAGCACGGAGTTCGCCCAACCTCACGTTGTCCACTCAACCAAGTCAAGCGGATTACAATCCTCGTTGCAATCACAAAGGGCTTGCAAGAACAACGGGAAGGAATGCACAATTCTTAGAGATTATTCAGCTAGTAGCTAGAACACTCAAGAACATGCATAAAGCATAGTTGTTTCATTCTCAAAATTCTATTTTCCTACACATTGAGAAAGATCCTATTATATAGAAGGGATTGAGAGGGAGATGGAGAGGTTTTCAGGACGTTTTACATGGCATTAAGCCAATATTGGTGCGCAGCACCCTAATTAGAGCAAATGAAACGTTTGACATTTTCTGGTCTCCACATTAAGTCGGCGATAACTCTCTATTCTGGTGGAATTATTGGATGAGGCCAGATCCGTTGGAAAGATTATGAAGTAAGCGTTCCAAGCTGTGGTCGCACACATTTATTGGATCTAATATGCGATTTCTATGAGCATTTTATTCCATACTGGTCACTTGAATCCGAAAGGGTCTTCATTGCATTCAGTGCTTGATTGATGGTTGTTGATGAAGTGCTGCTCCTTTGGCCACTCTTCAACGTTGTCATACCTAAGAATAATTAAATTACGGGCATTAGGTAGCAACTGATTTTCATGTGTAATGCTATTCTTATTTAGGAGCGAGTTCACCTGTTGATTTATTTGCTTTGCACGAGCGTGAGTTATTGCTCCTTCAAAATGATTTGGAATATCTTGATCATTGGGGGGAAGAAATGTTGTTGATGCTAGGCTGTCCGTATCAAAGATGATGACACTCCTGATGGTGATGAGGGTGGGCCCTCTACACAGCCTGCAGACCCCACACCCTCTGAGACTTCGACTAAGGATGAGGACGGACCTCTGATCACTCCTTCTACTTCGATTGAGCCTCCTTAGCCGAGTCCAGAGGTGCCAGTTGCTGACTCCGGTGAGATGACTTCTCAACCGAGTCCAGAGGAGCCAGTTGCTGACTCTAGTGAGGTGACTTCAGATCACCTAGGATCCTGAGCAGTTCAGCGTGATCACCCCTCAGAGCTCATCATTGGTGATCTTACTAAGAGATCCTTACGTTCTTCAGTTGGTTCTCTTGCTATGTTTGTTGAGTCTGCGTTTGTTGCTACTTTTGAGCCCAGAGACGTTTCTCATGCTCTTTCTGATTCAAATTGGATAAACTCCATGCAAGAAGAGCTTGAAAATTTTGTTCACAATCGGGTTTGGACACTAGTTGAGCTGCCACCTGGATGCAAAACCATAGGCACCAAGTGGGTGTTTAAGAACAAACAAGGTGAAGATGGGGTTGTGGTGCGCAGCAAAGCTCGACTAGTGGCACAGGGTTTTTGCCAAAAAGAAGGTATTGATTTTGAGGAGACCTTCGCCCCTGTTCCCCGTCTTGAGTCCATTCACATTCTTTTGGCTTTTTCTGCTTCTAAAGGTTTTAAGCTTTTTCAAATGGATGTCAAGAGTGCTTTTCTGAACGGGTATATAGAGGAGGAGGTTTATGTTAAGCAGCCCCCCGGTTTTGAGAACCCTAAGTTTCCTCGACACGTTTTCAAGTTGCAGAAGGCGTTATACGGTCTGAAGCAAGCCCCAGGGCTTGGTATGATCGCCTAAAGCAGTTCTTGTTGCAGAAAGGTTTTGTGATTGGTTCTGTGGATAAAACTCTTTTATTGCTTAGAGATGGCTCAGACTTATTGGTTGCTCAGATTTACGTGGATGATATTATTTTTGGTGGTTCTACTAATGAGCTTGTGTCCAAGTTTTCTGAGAAGATGCACAGTGAGTTTGAGATGAGTCTCATGGGTGAACTCAAGTACTTTTTAGTGCTCCAGATCAAGCAGACCAAGGATGATATTTTCATCCACTAAGGTAAGAACATACGGGACATGCTGAAGAAAATTTGACTTTGGTGGAGAGCTGAAGCCTCAGATGACCCCAATGGGTACATCTGGAGGTCTGGACAAGAACGAGGATGGCGTCAAGGTAAATGTGAGAGTATCGAGGGATGATCGGATTACTGCTATACTTGACTGCGACGAGACCGGACATTCAGTTTGTCGTGGGTGTGTGCGCACATTTTCAGTCTTCACCATGCACATCTCACTGGTAGGCTGTCAAGCATATTTTTAGGTACCTTACTTATGCTCCTGATCTATGTCTTTACTATTCAGCATCATCATCTCTTGATTTAGCTGGTTTTTCCGACGCTGATTTCGATGGGTGCTGGCTGGATCGTAAGTCGACTTCCGGTACTTGCCAGCTTCTTGGTTCTTCGCTTGTATCTTGGTCTTCTCGAAAACAATATGGAGTTGCGCTTTCTACTACTAAGGCTGAGTATGTAGCTGCTGCTAGCTACTTCTCACAGTTGGTTTGGATGATTTCTACTTTGCGGGATTTTGGGTTGTTCTTCCCTTCCAGAGTTCCCTTGTTTTGTAATAGCACTAGTGCAATTAGTGTAGGGAAAAACCCATGTCTTCATTCAAAAACCAAACATATTGATGTGCGTTTTCACTTTCCGAGGGATCAATATGAGAAAGGGGTCATTGATCTTGTTCATGTTGATACCCATCAGCAGTTGGCTGACATTTTTACCAAACCCCTAGATCAGTCTACTTTTGAGCATTTGCGAGGGGATTTGGGAGTCGTGTATCCTTTTTAGGATACTTTGAGTCAATTTTTATTTCTTCTTTATTTTTTTATTGAGTCTTTTTGTGTGCGTTCATATCATGCATAATCATATATCACATTTTGAGCTTGCTTCTGTTATATGATTAATCTGCTTTACTTGCTCTAGCTAGTATATGTTTTTGATTACTTGTCGATGATCATGTTCTGCTTCAGTTCATATGATATATCTTATATTTGTCATATGCATGGATTTAATGCTTTAAAATTAAAAATGATCACCATTGCTTCTGGTAACTAGCATGTGTAGGCTGAATGCTTTCACTATCTTTTACATGCCTAGTAGCTAGATCCTTACTTAGATGCAGATATGCAACTTGGACATCTATATGCTTTAAACATGAAAAATGTGCTAGAAAAATGATAAAAATTCAGAAAAATGAAAAATTCATGCCCTTTTAATGGTTATTTGAAAAGATCCAAGTGGGTTTGCTTTGTCGCATTGCATTGTTCTGGACTGCTTACCATAGCACTTTGGTATGAACTAGGATGGTGTAATGTATGCCAAGACCAATGTCTTAAGCTTCTGATGGTCCAGTTCTGGCCTAGTCTTGACTTGGTCGGTTAGCATAAGGTTTGACATGCAAATAACCCCTGGTAGAAATAAAAAGGGGGAAAAATAAAAATTCTGAAAAATTTAAAAAGATGACAAGTTTGCTGAAGCACTTTGCTCTGGACAATGCTTATCTTGGTAGATATCAGTTAGCTTTTGGATCTCATGCTTTACTTTGCTTGTCAACTAGAAAATGTGGTGATGATTTTGTTTGCAAAAATCGAAAAATGCGTGCTAATGACTCTCTTTAGATATCATCTGTTTCACTGATCAAGTCATGTATCTTAGACAGTATATCTTTTGCTATACCTGTTAGATGTGGTAATTGCAGTTAATCATATCTAAGAATCATGCTTTTTACACTCCACCTGCACCCTGTCTGCATTCATGGCATATTTAGAGGGGGAGCTGCATTTCAAGGGGAGTTTGTGTCTATGTCTCTTTAGAAGTGCATTTAGTCTCACTTGATGAGTTCAATTGTTAACGAAGGGGAGAAATTTTGGAGTTTAAGGGACATTTTTGGCTTTCTCTGGGATTTATTTCAAGGGGAGTTTTTCAGTCTTTGCCTTTACTCTTTATATCCTTGTTGGTAGTTCTGAGATTGCACTTGTTTTTGAGTCTTTATTTTTTTGGTTAACCATAATGATCGTTTTCTTGTTTTTGTTTGGCTTTTGATCATTAGGGTTAAACCTTTACTTTCTTCTCTCTATTTTTTTGTTTTGTTTTCGTGTTTCCACATGTTTTGCAGGTTTAGAAGAATTGCTGAAGAGGGTGTTGACAATGCACTTATCAAGGGGGATATTGAGAAACCATGTTGAAGAACATGGGTCTTATGCTCCAGATGTGATGAGTGATTGTCAACGGAAGTCAAATAAGAGACATGAAGACCTGCCGTGTCTGAGGCGCATGTGACTCAGGTACATGGGCAGCGAGCGACAGCCGGGCAGAGGAGCCGCGGAGTCGGGCTGGCCTAATCCGAGTACATGGACTAGGAGCGGCAGAGGATCCACTGGTCTATTGACCGGGTTTGACTCAAGTACACGGGTGGCGAGCGATTGTTGGGCTGAGGAAGCTGCGGGATCGGGTCTGTTGGGACGACGGATCAAACCAGCAGGTTTTTCTTAGTGGATGGAAGTAATGAAATGCTGTGTGCTCTATATTCTGGGATCGTGTGTCCCTTACAACTGTAGCTGGGGGGGTATTTATAGGGTGACCCGCCCTGAAGGGCAAGGTACCCCAAACTGCCAACCGCTACTCGATCTGACACCGGTCAGTAGTACAGACAAAATGGACTCCGCGTAGTACAGACAGGAAGATTCGACCCTGACAGCGTATCGGCCGTGTCGGGCACTGCAAAGGCCGCCCGACACGGTGCAGGTGATCACGATCTTGTCCCCCTACGGACTTGACTGGTCTTCTTAGCGTCCGGCCTCCTTCCGGAGCCTCAACTCGGTCCGAAGGGTGGCCTCCGGCACCTGGCTGATCACTCCTCCTCCGAAGACCCCCCCTCTGGCGCGTCTCGGAGCCTCCGAAGGCCTCCGGCTTCTTTGCTCGGATGTCTAAGTACCTCCGGCGCTGGGCTTCGGGTCTCCTGGTTGTGGTCTTCCTTCGGAGTCGTACGGGCCTTCGTGCTCCCATGCTATCATCGGGATTATCTCCCCCAACAGTAGCCCCTCACTTCTTTCCTCTTCAAAAGTCCTGCGTAAGAGAGGGTGGAAGCGCACATGATAATTCCGATAATCTTTATAAGAAATCGACTTACATAAAGATGCTGAATCTCGCTGCGGGGTGGCCTGGACTGGCCATTCCAGAGACGCTTGGGGGCCTCGAGGCTCCCTAGGGTCCGGAGGCCGAGGGCTGCCTTCGGAGCGCCCCCGACTGGCTATTCGCTCTTCGCTCCTTCAGAGGAACAGGCCTGACCGTTCGCCGGACACCGGCGCGGCTTGGACCATCGGGTTCCGTTACCCGAGGAGATGAGTTAGCACATTACTGGACACAGTAAATGCGGCGGGAGCGTGGGCGGCGCAAAGAAGGTGGACCGTCGGAGACTGGCACGTGCAAGGCGCCGGTAGTCTTAAATGCGGGCGTCGCGTGACCGTCGCGAGCACACGTTTGAACGGCGGAAGGTGGACCGGCGACCGCCCCCGTGCTTAAATAGCCACGGCTAGGCCAGCCATTCCCTTTCCTGCTCGCTCCAAACCCTCAACTTCACTCTTGACGGCGAACGCTCGCTCTTGCGCCCCTGCCTTCTCCTTGTTCCTTCTTGCCATGGCGAAAGAGAGTGCTCCTACCACGGCGGTAGATCCCCGGTTCCTGCAGTGTCAAATGGCGGCGGCGGCGGCCGTGGCGGTGACCGCTTCTGGTCTGGCCGAGGTGCGTGACTCGCGGGAGCTCCGTCCCGCCTCGGAGCGGTTCAGGGAGCAAACCGTGGAGCTTGGGCCATCGGCATGCACTGACGCTTCCATTGAGCAAGCGACTAGGGGCCACCTTGGCCCCGAATCGCCGGCCAAGAAGCCAGGCCGAGAGACGGTCCCAGAGCCATGAGAAGGGGAGGTCGTCATCTTCAAGGCCTTCTTCGACGCGGGGCTAGGGTTCCCCGCTTCGGAGCTCCTAGATGGAGTGTTGGACGCCTTCCACTTGGAGCTCCCGCAACTGTCTCCGAACGCCGTGCCCTGCCTCGCCATCTTCGAGTGGGCCATGCGCGCCGAGGGCTGTGAAGGGAGGGCGGAGGTCTTCGCGCGAATGCACGAAGCCCTTTGCCAGCCGAAGAAGAAGGACGACCATGTATTAGCCTTCGAGAGCATCAATTTCCTGCTCCGGAGGAAGTACACAGACTCCTTCCCGGCGAAAGCCATCAACGAGCGGTGGTACTCCAAGTGGGTGAACCGCTGGTTCTATGTCCACGTGGGGCTCAACTCCAGCTCCTCCAAATCATCACCCGCCGGATGAGTATGCGGGACCTGACGGAGGAGTTCGTGGCCCTCGAGATCCCACCATTGAAGGAGGAGTGGCCGGTGTCGCTTCGGAGCAGCCGAGATGAGTCGACCTCGACGAAACTCTCTCGCCAGCTCGGTAAGCATCTGCGCTCTCTTTTGGCTTCACCTTCTACTGCGCTCGGAGGGTGCCCGACCCTAACCTCTGAATCATAGGGTCGCTCGTCACCAAGACGCCAGAGGAGGTTGCCCGCATGGCGGAGAAGATCCTCGGGGCTCCCACTCCAGCCGAATACACACGGCGGGTGGAGCTGGTGGGGTCCTAGGGGCGATTCAACCAGGTGTGGGACGCACTCAAGCTCTCGCCCCCACCTCTTCTGGAAGGGGACGTCCTCCGCACCACTTCAAAGAGGAAGGTGGCCGACCCTGATGGCGGACTTTCTCCTCGGCGCCCTTCGAAGAAGAAGAAGATGGTGAAGGGCCCAAGGAGGCTCTCCCCGGCCCACTCCTCCACTTCCCACTATGAATGGGGGTATTCCAGTGAGGGGACCGGGTCAGAACCAGAGGACCCTCTGGCGGTTCCGGACCCGGTCCAGCCAGACCGATCGAGCACCGAAGGAGCCGGGGGTGCTCCCTGTCCCTTCGAACCCTTCGGAGCCTGCTCCGAGGACTGGGCTGGAGGCGCCGGATACTGAAGCAATGTCGTCCCCCAAGACTACTCCTCCACGCGATCCAGCCTCGGAGGGGGCCACTTCCAGCTCTAGGGGGAGCCGGGAGACCGATAGCCTGGACCGAGGGGGGCTAGCCGACCCCCTCGGTGCTGTCGAAGGAAGTGCTGACGTCGAGGCCGAACTGGCCGTGGCGGCGGTGGCTTCTCCGGTAAACTCAATAGACGACCTGTTCTTTCAGCCTTCGGAAGTATTCGCCGAGGCCGTGGATGAAGGTATGTGAACCTGTCCGGCCTTTACTTCGAAGCACCGGGCCCTTTCATTCTTAACTTCTGTTTCCTCCGAGCAGGTACGTTCGTTCGAGCTCCTGACCAAGCTTCGATTCCTTCCGAGGATATCGCCAACGCGGGGTCCGGAGTCCCCGCCAATGTGACAGGGGCTTCGGAGCCTCGTGGCGAGGTGGAGCCAGAGGGAGCCTCTAGAGAAGCTTCCCCGATAGCCAAACAAGGGACCGAGGTTCGGCCTCGTCCACCTTCCAGCTCGCGGGGCGCGCGCTCTAGCGTGCCCCTCCTATGCCCCTACTTGGCGGAGGGCGAGGATTTTGCGTCGAGGGTGGCCCCGGTCCACGACTAATATCTTCGCTTGCGAGAGGCTCCGGTGATAGAAGAGCTCAGCCTGTCGGATAGTCTCGAGCTCGGCTGGGCCATAGAGACCGCCGCAGGTCAGGTACCCCCTCGGAGCACCCTTTGGCGAGCCCCTAGCCCTCATTTTCTTGATTCGCCATTTCTTGTGCAGGTAGTCACGCTAGCGTAGGGATCGCTGATCTCCCTGCTTTTCGAGCACCACCGTCGTGAGAACGATGCTTCGGAGCTCTCCGGCCGAGCGGATGCCACCGATAGGTTGGTCCGCGAGCAGGCGGTGGAGATCGAAAGCCTTCACCTCCGGGCCGCTATAGCCGAAGCGCTCGAGGCCCGGGTGGCAGAGATCGATTCCCTCAAGGCTTAAGTTGCTGAGCTGGAGGGGCTCTGGGCTCGGTCTGCCCGAGCGGACGAGCTCGAGGCGGTGGTTGGCGCCCTTCGGGTCCGGGCTGCCGAGGCGGAGATGCTCCGGTCTCGAGCCGAGGACACAGAGGGATAGGTCTTCATGCTTCAGGCCCAAGTCTCAGAGATGGATGAGCTCCGGGGAGCAGCAGCCAACGCCGAAGCTCTCGAAGCCCGAGTGCTTCAGCTGGAGCGGACCGAGGCAGACCTCCTGGCTCGGAACGAGGAGATGACCGAAGCACTCGCCCAAGGGGAGAAGACGGCGGCGGACACTGTGGTGTCTCTCCGGAGGGTGCTAGCGCGCTATGGCCCCAGATGCACGGCCTTCGACGTTGCCCGAGAGCCCCTCGGCCGTCGGCTGAAGTTCGTCCAGTCCGCCGTCCGCCAGATAAGCCTCACCATGTCAAAGTATGGTGAGGTATCAGCCCAGGACGCCGCCTTCGGGATCCTCCGGCACCTTGAGTTGTCCAGCCTTCCCCTTCCTTCGCCTTCGAGCTCCCATCCCGTCGCCTTCGGGGGGAGCCATCTCCGGTCGCCGAGTTCGGTGGTGGCTCAGTCTTGGAGAGTGCTCAGGGCGACCTGGCAAACCGAGGGCGCCGAGGCGATCAGGGCTTGGCTGGAGGAAGCCCTTCATTCCAGTGAACCTCCGGCCCCTTCGAAGCCTTCGGCCACGGTACGACAACCAGACCTGAAGGTGTAATTTCCTTAGGATCCCTGCGTTGCACATCTTGTAATAGCTTTAGAAACTTATCTATGCAATTAATAAAAAATACTTGCTTTCCGGGGATTATTCAGGGTGTCTATGCCTGCGATTGCGATATTGAGGACCACACGTTTCCCCCGATCCGGCACGTCTTCGAGATTGGGAGCCTGGGCCCGGCCGAACTCCAGGGCTAGGCACAGGACCTCTGGTTCGTCGTGGCATCCGACCACCTGGACGCTTCTGGACGAGGTACAGGGTTCCCCCTGTCGATGGAACCATGGCCGACATTTCGCTCGAGGTAGTCATTCCGGAGGGCGAGGATGGTCCGGTAGGAATCGGTGTCGTGGCTCCGATTTTCGCCGTGGACGCTGCAGTAAAGCGTGGCCCCTCCGGAGGGCGCCCGTGACAAAGCTTTGGCCCCACCGAAGTGACTCCCGCCGGACGTGTGCTGGTGTTTAGCGGGGACTCGATGTGTGATGCTGAGGACCTCCCCCCAAAGATGCTTCCGGCGTCGCCGGGAGTCTCTGTGAATGGAGTCTTGCCGGCCGGAGTCTTGGCGGCGGAAGTCAGAAGGAGGGCAGGCTCCTCGGTCGGGGTCCGGCGAGGCTTCATACGCCTTTGCACTCGTGGCTCGGACAGGGACTATCATCGCCTGTCAGCGTATCTGGCCTTCCTCGGACCGGGCGTACTCTTCTAAGTACGTAATGAGCTGCGCCACCGAGGAGATAGGCTTTCGATGGAGCTTGTCGAGGAGGCCCGGGTGGGTGACACCTTCCCGGGCGGCGTCTATGACCGAGGAAGCCGAAAGCCCCTTGATCTAGGCCTTGGTGTGCGCGAAGCGCTCGGAGTATTGCCGCAAAGTTTCTCCGGGTTGCTGCTTCACTTGGAAGAGACTACCAATGGACATTGGGGCCACAAAGGTTCCCTAAAAGTTGTTGACGAACTTCCTCCTTAGCTGGTCCCACGAACGGATGATCCCAAGCCAGAGCGACTAGAACCACCGAAGGGCAATCCCCTCGAGCGCTAGAGGGAAGCATTTAGCCATGGTGTCGCGGCTCCCCTCGGACGCTTCTATTGCTAGAGCGTACGAGCGGGAAAACTCTCTGGGGTCAGAGTCCCCGGAGTACTTGGGAAGCTTGGCGGTGCGAAACTTCGAGCCGAAGCACACCCTCTGAAGATCTGGGTGCAGGGGAGACTCCTCGTCGTACGACGCATTTTCCTCCTCCACTTGATCTTCATCGTCGCTCAGGGCTACGGCCGCGACCCTCACAGCGCGGGTGGGTTCAGGAGGACGGAGCGACGCCTCCTGGCACCACTGGGCCAGTTCCGCCTTCAGCCGGGCGTTCTCAGCGGCCAGAGCATTGGCCTGACTCCCGCTTCCTCATGAGGCAGTTTCAGGGTCTTGCGAACGGACGTAGTCGGTCTGGAGGGCCACCACCGGGGGCCCGCTCGGAGGGTGCGCCTCCGGCGGCCCCTCCGAAAGCCCCGCGAGATTGACGGAAGCTTGCTCCGGCCCGCCAACAGGGCCCCGAACCTCCGGCATCCCCTCCGGGGCCTGGATTGGTTCCACGGCAGGCGCCCTTGCGGACGCAACGACTAGCTGGTTGGGAACTGCGACTAGGGTGGGCTCGACTTCAGCGGTGCGAGCTGACCGTCGCAAAGGAACCGCGCTTGCGCCCTTCCGACCCGACATGCTTTGCTGACTGGATGTAGAGGACGCTAGCTTCTCGAACTAACCTCCCCATGGACGGTGCCAACTGTTGGGACGACAGATCGAACCAGCAGGTTTTTCTTAGTGGATGGAAGTAATGAAATGATGTGTGCTCTGTATTCTGGGATCGTGTGTCCCTTACAACTGTAGTTGGGTGGGTATTTATAGGGTGACCCGCCCTGAAGGGCCAGGTAGCCCCAAGCCGCCAACCGCTACTCGGTCTGACACCGGTCAGTAGTACAAACAAAACAGACTCCGCATAGTACAGACAAGAAGATTCGACCCTGACAGCGTATCGGCCATGTCGGGCGCTGCAAAGGCCGCCCGACACGGCGCAGGTGATCACGATCTTGTCCCCCTACGGACTTGACTGGTCTTCTTAGCGTCTAGCCTCCTTCCGGAGCCTCAACTCGGTCTGAAGGGTGGCGTCCGGCACCTGGCTGATCACTCCTCCTCCGAAGATCCCCCCTCCGGCACGTCTCGGAGCCTCCGAAGGCCTCCAGCTTCTTTGCTCCGAGGTCTAAGTACCTCCAGCGTTGGGCTTCGGGTCTCCTGGTTGTGGTCTTCCTTCGGAGTCGTACGGGCCTTCGTGCTCCCCTGCTATCATCGGGATTATCTCCCCCCAACAGGGTCGGCCCAATCTGAGTACCCAGTGCGAAGACGGTGGACGCTTTGTCAGTTTCGGCGCAAAACTAACAACTGATGATTATTTTATTTAGGATATTAATATTCAATATTTAAGTCCAAAATATTTGTTATTTGAGTCCGTTGAATTTTTTAAGGGTATTTTAGTAATTTCGAATTTTATTTTAGAGTTAGTGTAATTTACCTTAGGGGTAAATTAGTCTTTTCCTGTATTAGTGGGCTGCCTATAAAAAGGCCCAAACCCCCTAGGATTAGGGTGACTGTTTTTCTCGAGATCAATCTACAGTCCACTTTTCGTTTCGACCGCTGTTAGTCTTCCATCGAAAGTTTTTCATCTACAAACTTTTTCACCGCCACTGCAATATTTTTCCACTACTTGCCCATCAGCGTAAGGCAGCGACAACTTTTCTTGCGCGCGGCAGAAAGTGGCAGCGCGTGGGACCCACCAGCGCAGGATTTCCACGGCTGTGTCAGGGTGCCAGTTTTTCCTCTCCTACCGGTGCAGCTTCTACTTTCTCTTCAGGCGCACGGTGTTTGAGACCAAGTAGCGCTGGCGTGCAGCGCAGGGCCACAGGCGGCCAAGCTTTGTTCACGCATGCGTGGGACCCACAGTGCCTCGGCTTGGCTGGCGCAACGCAAATCTTCGCAAGGCATCCATGCAGCACGGGCACACGACTCGAGGAAACATTGTGCAGGCTTGCCACGCGTGAAGTCACATCTACACGGCAGCAGTGTAGCTTTGGCAGCGTAAAACGCGTGAAGACGTTGCACGGCGCATGCAGCAGATTTGCCCCGGCGGCAGACGGCATGAGGAGAAGTCAACGACGAGATGCAGGTTTGTTTTTTTATCTTCTAATTTTCAGTTAGATTAAACCTGTTAGGTATTTCGTAGGTAATTTTATCTGCTAGATTTTATTAGTATTAGCATATTATTTATTTAAGTTTTATTCTGTCCGTATAAAAAAAAGAAAAAAAATATTATTAGTCGCGGTAATATTTTTATTCTAGATTTACGTGCAATATTTTAAGTTTATATCTCAGTTAATTTTTGGATGATCCATGTTTTATTCGTTTGATTAGTATTTTATTTTTAGGCTGCAATCCGAATTATTATTGATTTATTTAGGTATTTTTCCTAGGCCATTAAATATTTCTAGTACCCATTTTTATTCACTGCAGTTATTTTATTTAGTTTAGTTTATTTTTGAATATCAATTTATTTAGGACACTGGTCATTTTAGGCTAGACAATTTTAGTTCCTGTAATTTGCTTTGCTACTGTTGTTTGTTTTATTGTGGTGCGTTGGGTGTTGGGATTAGGTCTTTATTTAGAAGAATTTTTTAGGCGCCCATTCACCCCCCTCTAGTCGCTACTTTCGGTCCTACAGCTTGAACCCTACTTTTTTGTTTCCATTTTTCTGATTTTTTACTACAAATTAAATAGCAGGAATTTAAGGTGTCTTGATTGATCTAATATTATTATAGTTTGTATTACATTGCATAATTTCATGAGATAATATGTGGTTGTCGGTTACTTTATGAGATGAACTATGCACTTTTTTATTTATCTAATATTTTTTCCAATTATATAGTTGCATCAATGTTGATTGTTTCCTATTTATATATATGTATAGAATATTATAATGATGAAAGTTATGTAAGTTATAAAAAACATTCAGCTCACAACAGTTTTTTCACAGTAGATTCAACCAAACGACTTTTAGCTTTTCTACAGTAGACAACTCACTGCAGTTTTTTCACAGCAGACAATTCACAGTAGTTTTTTCACAGCTCACAGCAGAATCAAACACACCCTTAGTCTGCCCACAAGTGTTTCCAACTCAATCACTTAAATTAGGGATTCCATTATTCCATTTGTGATTTGAGTTCTAGTTGGTGTTTTTTCTCTTCCATGCCGCCGTCGGCCATTGTTCCCTGCACTGCTGGTTCTTTTGGAATTTTTCCTAACCACCGCTTGTTTTCTCTCAGTACATATGTCGTTGTTATCTTCTTGCCATCGCTGTGTGGGAACCAGAGAATATTTTGTTTTGTTTATCATTGTTTCTTCGCAGGCTTCTTCTCCCAAACGTAGTACTACTTTCAATCGCTGGCTATGATATATCGTGTCTAGGCATTTGTGTAAGATTTCTTATGGATTTGTTTTCTCCTCAGTGCGTGCGTCGACCAACACTCGCTGCACGCGTTCGGTATTTTATCTCGCTGAGTTGTAGGATCAATTTTGTAAACTTTGTGTTAGAAAACAGTGCACGTCACACGAGCTGATCTCCATCGATCAATCCTTGTCGCCGCCTTAGTTGCTCTATGATGGTCCTGCGTGTACATGCAACTAGGGATAAATATGGATATCAGAATATTCGATTATCTGTATTCGTATTTAAATAACTTTAAATATGGATATCTGTATTCGTATCCGAATTAATTATAGATGACATTCAGAAACATTCGAATTCATTTTACAAATTTGATATGAAAACGGATATCCGAATTCTGCTAAACGTGGATATGAAAATGGATATATCCGTATTCGTTTTAGGATTTCACACAGGTTAAACTTAAACTCAAAATGATATATTATCACTATATTAATGGTTTATTTATTATTTATATAATTATGGAATACTTAAGTTAGTGAATATTAATAAGCTATGGTTTAAAGTAAATTGATGGTTAAATATTTTTTTGAACTTGAAACTCTTTTTATAATCCAAATACAACATATCTCATTACATATAATTTTTTTGTATTTTTCTAAATCCATTTGCTATTTTTAGACCATTAATTGTGTTTCTAGGATTTAAATTGGAATATGTGAAATTTGAACTGAAAGTACCTAAAATAATGCACTACAGTTTATAGAAAAATCATATTCACTATTTTGTGTCTATTTTAAATTCTTATCCAATAAATTTAAAGAAAAGTTAAAAAATCGATATTACGACACTTCATCGGTAATGTGGAGCTTAAGGGTTTTTTAATTATAAACAAATCAAATAAAGTCTGAAAAATACGAGACTTGTCATGGCGTTATAATATTATAAGTAGATACTAAGATAAAATTTTAAAAATGTTTCAAAAATTTATCATATAGGATGTTAAGAAATTTGAGATTTTCTAGAGAGGAATTAGAGTTTTGAGAAGTAATAGGTTATGGTTTAAACTAAAATGATGTTTAAATGTTTGAACCTGATACTTTTTTTGTAATCAAAATACAACATATATCATTCCATAAAATTTATTTGTATTTTTCTAGATCCATTCGCTATTTTTAACTCATTAACTATGTTTTAAGGATTTAAATTGGAATATGTGAAATTTGAATTGCATGTACCTAAAGTAATGCACTAAATTTATAGAAAAATAATATTCACTATTTTGTGTCTATTTTTAGTTCTTATACACTAAATTTAAAGAAATTGTAAAAAAATTATGTTACGACACTTCATCGGTAATGTGGAGCTTAATGGTTTTTTAATTATAAAAAATATCAAATATTGTCTGAAAAATATGAGACTTATCATGGCGTTATAATATTATACGTATATACTATGATAAAAATTTTAAAATGTTTCAAGAATGTTATCATATAGGATGTTAAGAAACTTGAGATCCTCTTGAGAGGAATTAGAGTTTTGAAAAGTATTAGGCTATGGTTTAAAGTAAATATGTTTAAATGTTTGTTTGAACTTGAAACTATTTTTTAATCAAAATACAACATATCTCATATGTTGGGGGAAAATATTTCATCCTCTAGAGGTCCGAGAAGACTCCACATCAATACAAGCAGAAGAAACGAAGTCAGAAACATTAGTCTCTGAATATGCTAAAAGCGTCAAGGCTTCGCTGTGTTCGGAGCTCTCTACAGTGAAGGCCTCCATCAAGAGTTCGGCGTGACGAAGCCTCCCGGAGGCTCTTCACCCAAAGGGGTACTGTTGTAGCAATTGTGGCTGCTACAACAGGTTTTTCTGTATTAGTGTATGGTGTACAGAATGAACCTCAAAGGATTCTTACAGAGGGAGAAAGAGTTTATATTGGTTCAGGCCTCCCCGGAGGGATAATAGCCCTACGTCCACTTTATAGTGGATTTGGCATCATTTTGCCTCTACTGAACATGTCCTGAAGGGGTCTTGCCCTCCAGAGCCGATCTCCCATTCTTACAAGGGCATGGCCCTGCTTTTATAGGCACGCAGGCCAAAGGAAAAGACCCAATTGCCCTCTACAAGCCGTAGGCTTTATAGGGGCAAGAAGAGAAAAGGCTAGACTACTGTACATTTTACTTTACAGACGCAGTAGATAAACATCACTTTTGGAGCAGGTATACAGCATACTAGGGGCGAGGGGCCCCAGTATGGCTTTACATTGTAGCGATGCTTGGATATTTCTCCTGTTCCGAAGTACTTGCGGAGTTCTTCAGTAGGAGGCAGCTGAGGGGGCTCCGAATGGCACTTCGAGGCGGACCCCAAAGAGGGCTCCGAAGCGAGCTCCGAAAGGCTCTAGAGTGGGCTTCGAAGGCGACCGGATGGGTCCCGGAGGCTTGGCTCCGAAGGGGACCAAAGGGGTCCCGGAGGCTTGACTCCAGAGGGCTCCGGAGGGGCAAGTCTTGGCTATTCTTGGAGTTGACTTCATAAGAGGAGGCTAGAGCTCATCTTCAGGCTTCGCTAGTTCACAGGCTCCGGACCCGAGGCCTTTGGAGGCTGACGTCATTTGGCTCCTGTTTAAGGGAAAACTAATTCCCCCAACAGTAGCCCCTCACACGTAGCCCTTCGGAGTGAAGGGGTGTGTGCGCCTTGGGGAAAATAACCTAGAAGCTTCGGAAAAGGCAGGCCTTCGGAACTTGGACCGAAGGCTGGCTTCGAATAGCACAGGCAATAAATGCCTGTTCAGATTGATGGGATGTCCTCGGGGAGCCCGAGTGACCCTGCAACGGTCAGAAATCTGGCTGTTGCAGCGTGGGGGGCACGATGGTTCGCTTCATCTTCTCACCGGTGAAAAAAGGCTTTGGTGCGAGGCACGTGGTTACTTTTTACCGCTTATAAAAAGGGCCCTAAAGTACCACGGCTCCGCTCACGCTGTCATTTGTCTTCTGCTTCAACCCCTAGCATCCTTCGCTCTCTTCTCTCCACCTTCAGCTTTGCGTGCAGCCAGTTGCGAAGCTTCTTAGCGCCCTTCACACCGAAGCCCTATGAGATGCCGAAGAAGGCTGCGACGAAGAAGGCCTTGGTCTCGGGCGCGAGCTCGAGCTCCGTCCAGGCCCAAGTGGCAGCGGCGGCGAAGCCAGCTGCAAGGCGCCTAGATCCGAGGGATCTTCGGTCACCGTCAGACAGGTTTGAGCAGACCTTGGAGTTAAAGGCTTCGGCCTCCATGGAGGAGTCCGTTTGGAGGATTTGCGAAGGGAAGATTTCTGAGGGCATCTAGTTTCGAGTGCCCGAGAAGACAGAGACCATCCCGAGGCCTCGGCCTGACGAGGTTGTTGTCTTTGAGGACTTCTTCGAGGCGGGCCTTGGAATGCCGATAGTGGATATACTGAGAGAGGTGCTGAAGGCATGTAACTTCGAGCTTCCTCACTTGTCCCCGAATGCCGTGGTGAGGCTTGCAATCTTTGAATGGGCCATGAGGGCCGAAGGTTGCGAGGGGCACATAGACGTCTTCATTTCCCTTCACGACGCAAGCTGTCAGCCGAAGCGAAGGGAGCGGGCAGATGGCGTCGAGAGGGCTTTAGCCTTCGGGAGCGCCAATTTCTAGCTTCGTAGAGAGTTCCAAGATGACTTCTCGGCGAGGGCTGTCAACAACAAGTGGTACTCGAAGTGGGACCAAGAGTGGTTCTATGCTTTGGTGGGCGCGGACTCCCCCCTTCGGAGTACCAACGCACTCATTTCTTACCGGCGTGAGGGCGCAGTGAAGTTGAGCTTCGAGGGCATCCAATCGAGGATCCTGCTCCTACGAAGGGTGGCCTCAAAGATGAGCATGAGGGACTTAGCCGAAGAGATCATCACCCTTCGGCTTAGTCCCCTCACACTCTCTTGGCCACAGAACTTATTCCAGGCTTTGGGCTCGGAGGGACCGAGCGAAGTATCTGCGGAGCACCTTGGTAACACTTCGAAGTTCTTCATCTTCATACTTCGCAAAATTAACTTGTGCTGACTTGAAATCTTGATGGAGTTGCGCGCGACGTGTGGCCTCCAGAAGAAGCAATTGTGGCTGCCGAGCGCGTCATTGGGGCTCTAACACCGGATGAGCAGACCCAAAGGCTTGCTCTAGTGGGGTCTTGGGAGCACTTGTACCGGGTGTGGACCTGGCTTGGCGTCGAAGGGGTCCAAGTGCTCCCAGACTTTGCCAGCTTGGCACCTTCGGCAAGTAGTTCCAAAAGAAAGAGAGTGGATGACGAGGAACCCAAGACCTCGAAGTCCGCGGAGTCCTTGAGGGTTCGCTCGGAGCCTTCAGCGGACAACACCCCTGGCATGGCGGAGCGTGCAGCCGCGGACCTTGACGCTGAAGTGGATCCTGCGGATGCTCCGGTTGCGACAGGCGAAGGGGTGGCGCCGGAGGCTACAACGGCGACCGAAGTGGTGGCGTTGGAGGCTGCGATTGTGACCCCTTCGAGCATGGGGCTGGGGCTCAGCCAGCCTAGCGAAGGGACTGGGGAGCGCACATCGCTCCCACATCCTTCGAAGCCATCTCCTCGAGCGAAGAGGATGCTGACGGAGGTAGACACTTGATCATCCTTATCTTTTAAATTCATGTATATTAACTTGTACTTTTCTTCATGTGCTGGTGATGACATGAGGCCTGTCGTAGAGGAGCCCGAGGGGACCTCCGACAATAGCGGGAGCAGCAGCAGCAGTTAGGAGTCCAAGAGCTCTTTGTCTGAAGAGGATGAGGGGGACAACCATGGCGGAGGAGGCCCTCAGGAGCAAGTCGAAGAGGTAGTCGAGGTAGTAGACCAGAGCCCGACTCTGGTGGAGCATGTGACGGAGGCCACCATCAACTCCTTTTATGAGGGCTGTGTTGCTGCAGCGGAGGGGGACTTGGTGGCATATCTTAGCCGCGCTAGCCACCTCGATCTCTTTGCAAATGCACATGAAGCCCTCGTCCTGGTGAGTGAAGCATCACATGGCTCCGAGTGGTACTGAGATTTTTCAATCAATACTGAAGATTTTCTTGAATCTTGCTAGGCCTTTGCACTGAACACTACGGCAGAAGCCTCTTTGGATCATCGGTTGACCCTTTTGGTGGAGGATAGGGACACCCTTTGGTGCCAGACTTCGGAGGAGTCCGAGAGGCAAAGGAAAGCTAAAGCAGCGGTAGAGGCGGCGAGGTCCGAGGTAGTCAAGGCAAGAGAAGCCTTGGCCTCAGAGACCAGAGCGAAGCTGGTGGTGAAGTGCTCTGATCTTCGCGCAGCCAGTCGATCTTTGGAAGACTTTGTGGTCTGAGGGGTCGACAAGGCTGCCTCAAGCTTGTCCGAAGTCCTTGAGCACCTGGGGACCGAGTGCTCGGCCCCAAATTTCAATCCTCAAGATCCAGTCGGGGACCGCCTCGAATTCCCTTAGACAGCCGCGGTGACAGCGGAGGTGTCGATGAAGGGCTTCGCGCTGATGGGCGAACGAGTGGCTGGCCAAGGGGTGTTGCAAATGCTTCACAATGCGGGGTGCAACCACCTCGAGGCAGTGACTTCGGCCATGCCGGTGGCCTTTGGAGGCCCCCACTTGGTTTTTCCATCCTAGGCAGTCCACGGAGCGTGGCGCCGGCTTCAAGAACCCTGGAAGGCCCAAGGGTGAGAAGCGGTCCTCGATGTGCAACGGGTCTCCCGCCTTCGTCGAGCAAGGGCACAAGCCTCGCCAGCTCAGCCTTCGACGTCGAACACTCTGCCACGAAGGTGTAGACCTCAGCCTTACCAGTTTATTAATAGAAATGCGGGGGTACTTCATACCTGCCCAGGCTTAGCCTTCAGATGTTGACTTCGAAATGCTTGAGGACTCAGAAGAGCTTCACCAACTTTGGGTGGTGCTTGAAGTAGCTAGGTCTGAAGGCCCCCCTCGGTTCAAACTTCCGAGGGGTCCTTGGGACGAGGCTATTCCCAAAGTAGCTTAGGAGCTGCCGACTACGATAAAGACGGAGCCCCTTCATAGTTCTTTATCTTCACCAGACTTAAGTTGTTTTGACGTAGGCTTAAGTGGCAAGGGGGTGCAGTCTTCGGGTACGGCCTTACAAGGCGATGAAGCCCTAGACTTTTCTGCCTTCGATGCTGCACTGCCTGCGTCTTAGACTTGGACTAACCTGCAAGGCGAAAGATGAGATCTGCGGGCTTCGGAGTGTGGACGGTCCGGCCACGGGAGGTCAGGCTTCGATGGGGCTTCGTCCACCTGAGGGGGCCCTGCCCAGAAGAAGAACAAGCGAGGGCCGAACATGTCGGGGCCTCAAGCTTGCATTTTCCTAGGCTTAGATACAAATTACTCATAGCTTTTTAATTTTAGAAATGTACCTGTAGCATACTTCGCTTTTGGCATTCAATGAATGGAATTTATATTATATTTGCATACTTCGTTTGCATGCTTCGCACAAATTATGTATTCCGAACGTTTAGCTTGTCATGCTCGTACTACGCATTTCATTCGCACACTTCACATACATACTTTGGTCCGCCTTGCGCATGGTGGTTAGGGACTTGGGCATTGCCGGTGCGCGCAATTATAAAATGTGAAGGGGTGCGCCTTTTGGCAGATTCAGACACTTATATCGCGTCGATCAGAGGCCTCTTTTGGGCTTCGATTGCTTTAATTTGAAGCGAAGCAAGGCTTCAGCGTACTCAAATTAAGCGAAGCATGGCTTCGGCATGCTTGGTTTTAGATAGTAAATATGCGCGAGCAGGGCTCCGAAGAGCATTTAAATTTTAGGCAAAGCATGGCCTCGGTATGCTTAAATCTTAGATTAGATTTTGACACGCAAAGCAAGGCTTCGAAGCATGTTCAGATAGCGAAGAAAGGCTTTTGAGCTTGATCCTATAATGAATGAAAGGAATGGGTGGTGTGGATTCACCGAACCTGTGATAGGTTGAGCCACCTACGACTCTGGGCCACCTTCGACCCTGGGATGTATCAGGCTGGAGCCTGGAATCCCAGACACATCGAGCCGTCGCCCGAGGGAGTCCTATAGCCCACTGCTACGGGCCTTGAGGCGTTGTGTAGCCTTCGGAGGAGTGCTCTAGTTTTTACAAGACGAAGCGAGGCTTTAGTTTTAAATAAGGCGAAGCAAGGTTTCGATTTTCAATAAAGCGAAGAGAGGCTTCGATTTTAAGGCGAAGCAAAACTTCGGTTTTCAATAAAGCGAAGCAAGGCTTCGATTTTAAGGTGAAGCAAGACTTCAGTTTTCAGTAAGGCAAAGCAAGTCTTCGATTTTAAGGCGAAACAAGACTTCGTTTTTCAATAAGGCAAAGCAAGGCTTCAGTTTTAAATAATGTGAAGCAAGGCTTCGGTTTTAAATAAAGTGAAGCAAGGCTTGGGAGGTTTAATGAAACAATTTCTGCTTCTTTGTTGAACGAAGTAGAGCTTCGAGCCATGTACATACCTTCGGAAGCTTGACTGATCCGGAGACTGAGCAACTCCGCGTGGTTGAATAGAGCTCGCCTCGTAGCCCCTAGGGCTTCCGAGGCCTTCGGCGTGCGCCCGGAGCCACTTGCCGAAGGGTGCACTCCGAGGCGCGAGGGGTGGTGGAAGGCGAGAGAGGCCTTTGACCTTTATTTGAAGTCTCTTGCCGAAGAGTGCATGGAATCCTAGGATTCTGAAGCTCCCTCCGCAAGAGTACTTCGAAATACACGTTGTGGCAGAGAACTTAGCGTTTTGTACAATAAGCTCCCCACGGACGGCGCCAACTATTGTAGCAATTGTGGCTGCTACAATAGGTTTTTGTGTATAGGTGTATGGTGTATATAATGAACCTCGATGGGTTCTTACAGTGGGAGAAAGAGTTTATACTGGTTCAGGCCTCCCTAGAGGGATAATATCCCTACGTATAGTTTATAGTGGATTTGGCATCATTTTGCCTCTAATGAACATGTCCCGAATGGGTCTTGTCCTCCGGAGCCGATCTCCCATTCTTACAAGGGCATGACACTGCTTTTATAGGCAGGCAGGCCAAAGGAAAAGACCCAATTGCCCTCTATAAGCCGTAGGCTCTATAGGGGCAAGAAGGGAAAAGGCTAGACTACTGTACATTTGACTTTATAGACGCAGTATATAAACATCACTTCTGGAGCAGGTATATGGCATACTAGGGGTGAGGGGCCCCGATATGGCTTTACATTGTAGCGATGCTTGGATATTTCTCCTGGTCCAGAGTACTTGCGAAGGTCTTTAGTCGGAGGCAGCCGAGGGTGCTCTGAATGGCACTCTGAGGCGGACCCCAAAGAGGGCTCCGAAGTGAGCTTCGAAGTGGGCTCCGAAGCGAGCTCCGAAACGCTCCGGAGAGGTCTTCAAAGGGGACTAGAGGGGTCCTGGAGGCTTGGCTCCGAAGGGGACGAGAGGGGTCCCGGAGGCTTGACGCCGGAGGGCTCCGGAGGGGCAAGTCTTGGCTGTTCTTAGAGTTTACTTTGTCAGAGGAGGCTAAATATCATCTTCAGGCTTCGCCAGTTGACAAGCTCTGGACCTGAGGCCTTCAGAGGCTAACGTCATTTGGCCCCTATTTAAGGGAAAAGTAATTCCCCAACAAGTACTGCCAGCAAGGACATAAGAATTATCTTCTCACTGATTAGACTAGTATTTTACTCTTTTAACCCTATGAAGAATATTAAACATTATCTTCTTAGTTGGTTGTAATTAGAGGGTAAAGGAGTATTTTCTCAATGTATTATGTCTATAAATACCCCTCTTCGCTTTGTAAAGGGTATCGAATACTCAGATATTTAATACACACTTCGAACTATCTCAAGCTATTATCCTATTCGAAGGCTTGTAATAGTCTTCTTAAACAGATACTCCGTTTGTTAATCTTTCTTGTTCTTTAAACATGTTAGCGTAATCTTTTACACTAACAGTTGGCGCCATCCGTGGGTAGCTTAGTACAAAATCTTCGTTCTCTATCAATCCTTTCCTAGAAGCCATGCCTCCTAAATGGAGCCTAGGCACTTGTCCCCTCTGGAGGTCTTGTCGGACCTCTAGGTTGAGGTTTTCGAACACCACAGAGGTCGGAGGACCCTCCGTGGTCCCCCCACCTCAAACTCCCTAAACAAATACTCTTCCTTGAGCATACGGAGCTCCTCTCACGACTCCATCCATGCTCCAAACTAACGGAGCCTCTCCCACGGCTCCGTCCGTGCTCTGAACTGACTTCTTTAGTTCTCAAGACCCGAAGGTCCCCTCCGAAGGAAACGAAGACCGTCCTGATGGTGTGGCGACCCAGATGTCTCGTCTTCAGGCCGAAGTAGGAAGATGGAGGCAGGAAGCCGCCAACAGGCTTCACCCTCAGGCTAGCCCTGTTGTCCCGAAGGTGCCTCTAGACGATGGCCCTATCTACTATCCCGAAACCTCCGAGATTCAGAGAAGCACCGAAAATGCTTCTTTCGATGATGAATCTCCGCTACACCCAGACTTGCAAAAGGTGCGCTTCGATCCCAAATTTAGGACTTCGAAGTTGTGCAAGTACTCTAGAGAAGAATATCACAGGGAATTCTCCCGCTCTTATGCTCTAGCAATTGAAGCCAGCGGATGGGTTCGAGACACAATGGCGAAGTGTTTCCCCCTTGCGCTCGACGGAGTTGCTCTGCATTGGTTCTGGTCGTTGAAACCAGGATCGATTGGATCCTGGGAGAAGGTGAGAAAAAGTTCGTGAGTAATTTCCAAGGGACCTTCGTGCCGCTTATGTCTATAGGGAGTCTTTTTCAGGTGATGCAGCAACCTAGAGAAACTCTATGGCAATTTTTCAAGTGATTTGCTCATATGAAGTTGTAGATAAGAGGATTGTCTACATCATCCATAGTTGATGCAGCACGGGAAGGAGTCACGAACGTAGGCCTCCTCGACAAGCTTCACCGGAAGCATATTTCCTTAGTAGCGCAACTAATGGCCTACTTTGAGGAATATGCTAGGTTGGAAGAAGGATGGCTCTGAAGGACGGCTTCGTCTTCGCCAACCGTCCTTCAAGAAGTCAAACTTGAGGTGAAGACTTCAACTCCACCACAGGGGTACCGCTTCGACAACAACCAACATGACAGACGAAGAGGGCAAAAGCATTGTTGGACCGGAAACGGCGACCAGAGGGGGGGTGAATGGGAGCTTTTAAAAATTCGGGCTAAAAACTTAGCCTTCGGTTCTGTTCTGTCTTCTGCGGAACAGGCTTCGAACACTACCTTCGAAGGTCTGGTTCGGAGGTACTTCGACAGCTCCGAACACAGGCTTCGCAGGAGCAAAAGTTCGAAGCCAAGAAGACTTCGCTCCACGAACAACCCTCGAAAATCTACTCTGCTAAGTCAGTGCAGGCTCCGCACACGAGGTGCTTCGAGCAGGCTTCGCACTTCACCCTTCGCAAGAGTGGACAGCCCTCTGAGGACTTCGACCAAGTACTTGGCGACAGCAACTGGTGCCGGGCTTCGTACGCGAAGGTCTACACGCACACAAAACGGACCACGCTAAGGGCTTCGACACAAGAAGCACTACGGGAAAAGATCAGGGCTTCGCTAGTAAGCAGCGAGGTCTTGCCTCGAGTTACACAGAGCGACAGCACACTGTAAAACACACTTCGCGAGAAAAGCACCCTTCGCCAAAACAAGCTTCGGTTCACCAAGACTAGCGAGGTATGCTACGCGAGTTCAAGCAAAAGCACACAGAAGCAGGGCTTCGCCGCTTGAACAAGGAACACTGAAATAAAATGAACTCAGAATGAATATAGCGAGGTCTGTGTACAGGAGCTCAACAGTAAGTGCTCAAAGTGTTAAATGTTACCTACCGAGCCCCCATATTTATAGCCCATGGATTCATCCTAAGGAAGTGACTACTTTACCCCTAGGGTTTACATTCATTTTGACTCTTCAGAACTAAGGGGTACAAAAGGTAGTCCACCTTTATTTTGGAGGCTTCTCTGTCAGCTGCAGAGGGGACAGTGTCAGCCTTTTTCAGAACAGACAGTGTCAGCCTTTACAGAGTTGACTTCTGGAACCTCCCTTCGCACCGGAGGGTGCGGTAGCTTCGGCGAGAAGCCTGCAGCCTGTTGGCCTTCGCTCCGCCGAAGAAGTCCTTCGATACAATGACGGTTTTGAGCCGAAGCCGTCAAAGCCCTTTGGGTCTTCGCACCACCACCTTCGGAGTGGACCTCCACGGCTTCGCAGCTACTCCGAGCTCAACCACCGTCCGTCCGTGTACCGAAGCCATGCATGGCCGAAGCACCACAAGTCAACCTCACTCCGAAACCCCACCTTCGGAGTACCACCCTTCGAAGTCCCTCCTTCGTCCAAGGCCTCCGCATGAAGCATTCCATGAGCACTCCGTCGCAGTGCCTCTTCCCGAGCACACTCCTCGACGAGCCTCACCCGGACCATGCCTTCGATGCGCCTCGACTTCTGAGACCTTCGTCGGGTAACCTTCGAGTGTCTCCCTCCGGAGCACACTTCGAACACCTTGCCTCCGCAGAGGACTTGTTCCACCAACTCCGAAGTCACTCCAATCGGAGTACCTTCGAAGTGCCTCATGTCCGAGGACTTTATCTCGGAGTACCTTCAGCCGGAGCCACGCTCCGCACTCTCTGCCTTCACCTGGCACGCCTCGACCCGAGGACCGACCCGGACCACCTTCGCAGCCACCGTGACGGAGCTCCCCGCTCCCCTGGCATCAAGCCTCCTGCTTGACCCAGGTTCACCCGGCTCGAACCCTGTCCGTCGCCTCCGAAGTCCCTGCGCACCGTAGACAAGCAAACAAGTGTATCCAGTACTCCGGAGACCTCTCCGGGTTAGCAACCTTCGGCACACACTCCGGTGTACTGCCCAAAGTACCGAAGCCTTCGGTACGAACCCAGTCATCGCGTACTGTCGGACCCCTCCGACGAGTACACTCCGCTGCAACAGCTGCAGCAAGCAAACACCGAACACACTCCGGTGATACACCTCCGAACACCCTTCGGAGGTACCCTTCGAACAGAGGGTAAATAAACCTGTCAATCACTCATCACATACACCGAAACCAACCCTTGGTTTCTCAATCTCCCCCTTGATGAGTGCATTGACAACCAAATCCAAGTTCAAGAAAATTTAAAAATTTCAGCACACAAGTGACCATAAAAACTCAGAAAAGAGCCAAAGCATGTCACTTGAAAAAAGAAATTTTCTCCCCCTTTGTAAAAGATTAAAAGCCCCTTTGGCAAATCTCCCCTTGAAAAGAACTCCCCCTGAGTTGCAAATTTTCTCCCCCTTTATGTCAAAAATCTCTCCCCTTTTTCGAAATTATGCCTTCTTGCGGCAGAGAACATAGCAAATCTCTCCGGAATTTCTCCCCCTTTGGCAATGCAAGCATCAAGGAGCAGTCAAAAGATGCAAAGCTTCGAAATGAATAGAATTGCAAGGACATATAATGCAAAAATATGCCAAAATTAACACAAATGATCATGTGCTCAGCTCAATTTAACAATCTGTGAAACAAGATGATGGCATGTGGTTTTGTCAGTTTGAAGTAAACGCATCACCACGTAATCACAGCAGCTAGCCAAGAGAAGGCAAAGACTGCGCAAAGCTAACAATTTCTATCCTAGACAGACAATTCTTGTTCAAAAGGAGCTTTGAAAGCAAACTTGATGAGCCATTAAATTTGTTGTACTTTTCTTAATGCCAGGGGTTATTTGTTTGTCCACCTTATACTTTCCAATCAGGCCAAGCCTAGGCAAGAAAGCCATCTGAAGCTTAAGGCGGTGATTTTGGCATACACTACACTATCCCAGTTCAGACCAATGTGCAATGGTAAGCAGTCTAGAATAGAGTAGTGCGACAAACAAACCCTCCTGGATCTTTTCATTGAAACCAGGCAAATCATGGATTTTTGATTTTGATTTTGATGACTTAAATATTTTGATGAGTATCCATGAATAAAGAACACATTTTGCAAGTTGCAAATTTTAGCATCCATGGAACAGTGTCTTGCTGTCAAGTAGATAAAAGATAGCGAAAAGCAGTCCAGCCTAAACAAGCTAGATGCAAGATTGTGCGGTGAGCAAGTTTTGATTTTAGAAAATAAAACTGCATGCACAACCAATGTTCCAGATATATTTCATAGAGCTGAGCTGACATGATTTCTTTGAATTCAAAGCAGGCATATAATAGCAAAAGATGTAAATGCAATTCCACACATAATGAGCATATGCAAGACAATTAAAATCAGCTCCCCCTCACAAAATACCGTAGGGATGACAAATACCAAGTTCCCCACGCAAGTAAGCAAATCGAGATGCATCGAGGGGTTTTGTAAAAATATCGGCAAGCTGGTGTTGGGTATCAACATATTGAAGTTCAATATCACCCTTCTCATTGTGATCTCTGAGAAAATGATACCGTACATCAATGTGTTTGGTTCTGGAGTGCTGAACCGGGTTGTTTGCAATACAAATAGCACTAGTGTTATCACAGAAAAGTGGAACACTCTTATAATCTAACCCGAAATCCCGCAAAGTGGAAACCATCCACAAAATCTGAGAGCAACAGCTAGCTGCAGCAACATATTCGGCCTCAGCCGTCGATTGTGCAACACTAGACTGTTTGCGGGAAGACCAGCAAACCAGAGACGTACCCAGAAAATGACAAGTACCAGAGGTACTCTTCCTATCAATTCTACACCCAGCAAAATCCGCATCTGAATAACCTCTAAGACATAAAGATGAAGACGATGAATACCATATGCCAAATTCAAGGGTATGTTTGAGATACCTTAAAATGCGCTTAACCGCTTGGCGGTGCGAAGCTCGTGGTGAAGCCTGAAAACGAGCGCACAGACATACTGCGAAGTGTATGTCCGGCCTCGTGGCAGTCAAGTAGAGGAGGGAGCCGATCATGCTCCGGAACTCCTTCTGATCTACGGCTTCTCCATCTTCGTCAGGGTCCAATGCTACAGATGTAGCCATTGGAGTGGCGAGGGGCTTCGCATCGGACATGTCGAACTTCTTGAGCAGGTCCTTGGTGTACTTTGTCTGGTGGACAAAAGTACCTTGTTTGCTTTGCTTGATTTGTAAACCAAGGAAAAAGGTGAGTTCACCCATCATCGACATTTCAAATTCCCTGCTCATGGTATCTGCAAACTCGGCAACCAAAGCATGAGAAGAGCCACCAAAGATGATATCATCCACATAAATCTGTACTAGGAGGAAATCTTTGCCATGCTTGAGAGTAAACAAAGTTTTATCAACAGAGCCCATCAAATACCCTCGCTCAAGCAGAAAAGACTTAAGTCTATCATACCAAGCCCGAGGGGCCTGCTTGAGTCCATAAAGAGCCTTATGAAGTTTAAGGACTTTATGTGGGTACTCGGGGTTTTCAAAACCAGGGGGTTGTTTTACATAAACATCTTCACCTATGAAGCCATTAAGAAAAGCACTTTTGACATCCATTTGATAGAGTTTGAATCCCCGGGATGTCGCAAAGGCAAGCAAAATCCTAATGGCCTCAAGGCGAGCAACAGGTGCAAAAGTTTCAGTAAAATCAATCCCTTCTAGTTGAGAAAAGCCCTGAGCTACAAGTCTAGCCTTATTTCTAACAATTGTTCCATCCTCCCCTTGTTTATTTTTGAAAATCCATTTTGTTCCAATGAAATGAACATTAGGTGGAGGATCAACTAAAGTCCAGACTTGGTTTCTTTCAAAATTCTCAAGCTCTTCATGCATGGCATTGATCCAACTAGAATCAGAAAGTGCATGACTAACATCTAAGGGCTCGAAAGAAGCAACAAAAGCAGCATTAGTAAAATGAGCGTGAGAACGTGTTACCCTTTGATCAAGCTCACCAATGATCTGCTCGGGAGGGTGCATCCTTTGAACATGATGTGGAGCCTCGCGGCGGGATGCAGTCTCCCCCTCAACTTGTGCGTTGGAGTGGTCCAAGATGACCGATGTTGAGGTAGTCGCTTCGGGACCTCGTGCCGAAGTAGTAGAAGCGGGGTCAGCTTCGGGGGTTGACGTCGAGGGTAGTAGGGGTTCATCCTCGAATTCTCCGGGATCTTCGTCTTCGAATAAGGTCTGTTCCATGTCGTGTTCATTAGCCTGTTCAAAAGCAGAACTAACAGAGGGGGTTGATTCATCAAAAGTCACATCACATGACTCGATGACAGTGTTAGTTTCCAAGTTATAAACACGATAAGAATGACCATGAGTTGTATAACCAAAAAAGATCCCGTCAGAAGATCGCGACTCAAATTTATCCAAGTTACCACGTTTTAGGATAAAGCAGCGACAGCCAAAAACTCGAAGATGAGTAACCTTGGGCTGTCTCCCAAAACGCAGCTCATAAGATGTCAAGTTTAAAATTGAGCGCAAGAAGATTCGGTTTGAGATGTAACATGCAGTGTTCATGGCCTCAGCCCAGAATTTTCTAGGAGTCCTATGCTCATCAAGCATCGTCCTAGCCATCTCAACCAAGGTGCGGTTTTTCCTCTCAACAACACCATTCTGTTGAGGAACTCGCGGAGCAGAGAATTGATGTTCTATGCCATGCTCCATGCAAAAGTCAACAAAGAGACTGTTTTTGAACTCGGTGCCATTATCGCTTCGAATGAATTTTAATGCACCAGGGAGTTCTGTGAAAAGTCTCAAAGCCAAGCTCTGAAAGTGTGAAAACACTTCATCCTTGCTGGCAAGAAAGAAGACCCAAGAGTAGCGAGAGAAATCGTCGACAATAACAAGTACATACCACTTGCCGCCTAAAGAACTAACCCGAGAAGGACCTACAGTGTCCATATGGAGAAGTTCTCCGGGCTGTTCAGTCATCACTGTGGTGACTGGCGAATGCGAAGCAGCAATCATTTTTCCATGTCGACAAGGAGCGCAAACTAAATTCTTCTCAAACTTGAGCTTGGGCAATCCTCGGATCAGGCCTAGGGCGCTCAGACGAGCGAGCAACTCAAAGCTCATATGCCCTAGTCTCCTATGCCACTTCCAAAGCTCAGAAGTCGAATGTGCAACAAGACAATGAGAAGAACCAGACGACTCTGAAAAATCAGCTCCAAAAACTCTCCCAACCCTAAAGATCTTACACACCACAACGCCATCTGAATTGAGCACTTGCGAAGTATTGCGATGAAATCGCACTTCGAAGCCCTCATCAAGCAACTGAGATACAGACAGCAAATTGTATCCCAGGTTTTCAACCAAAGCAACATCTTTGAGAGTGAAGTTTGAATTAATTCTTACCACACCTTTACCTTTCACTCTACTCCTTCGATTGTTTCCGAAGGTGATATGTTCCCTTTGCTTGGTTGTGGTGAGGTTGGAGAACCAATTTGCATCTCCGGTCATGTGGCGCGAACAACCGGAGTCCATGATCCACGTGCCCTCCAAGCCTCGACCTGTCGCCTACACATGATGAAAACGTCTCGATCGCTCAGTGCTGGGGTGAGTAAAATAATGTCGAGGCATCCAGCACTGAGTGACACGAGTAGTAGGCACAGTAAAAGTAGACGGTCTACGCACATAATAATCAGAATGATGCAAAGTGCGAGGTCTACCTACATGCAAAGAACGCAAAGCATGTCGAGGTCTCCTACTCTGACGAGGTACGAAGCTACTCGCCCGAGGTCTACCACCATATGGAACATGGTGAACACCTCGAGGAGCAAAACCTCTCCGAGAAGCACGAGGAGCCTCAAAAGCAGGGCGATAGTACATCTCAGACTCATGCATACCTAAAGATGGGTAATGCATGTCCTGGTAACTCATCGCCTGTGCGTGTCGCTCATCCTTGATGCGACGAAAACAGAACCCAACCAAATGACCCGCCCGCTGACAATAAGAACAGTGAAACACTCTCCTGGGGGCACTCTCATGGGTCATAGGAGCAACTCTCACAGGCTCCTTGGGTTTCTTCTGTGTGGTTTTCTTGGGAGGATTTTTCTTGGCAGGAGGAGTGGTTTTCTTTGGTGGATGGGTAGGCTTTTTGGCTGGAGGGGTGTCCAACAGAGCTCTCTCTTTCTCTAGGGTGGTGGGAGAGGTAAAAACAGTTTTGGTCTTATTGTCTGAAGCTATCCTCTCAAAACCCAAACCTAGAGCTACCCCGGCTCTGTCAGCACACATCTTGGTCTTGGCCAAGAGCAAATCCATCCTACCCTTCCCCTCAGTGCATTTGTTCACCACAGAAAGAAGGTATTCATTTTCTGACATGAGGTTCTCGGCTCGCTCTCTAACAGTGCCTAGCTGGTCCTTAAGGGTAATGCATGTGTCACACACAGGCTGCACATCCTTAGAACTACCGGCCCTCTCCAATCTAGCCTCTAAATCATGAACATGCTTATCACGTAAATTAATGCTATCGCGTAATAAAGAGCAGTTCATGCAATCAATAACATCATGAGGTCTAGAATCCACCTCCAAAAGCTGCTTCTGTGCAGTCTCAAGCTCAGAAAGAGTTTGAGCATGAACAGAACGCAACTGAGCAAGCTCACTCATGACAACAGAACATGATTCACATTCAGCATCATCAAATTTAGACTTAAGCATGGCATATTCAGTAGAAACATTTTCTAGCCTAAGTCTAAGGTCTTTTCTTTCTCTAGCGGCTTGCACAAGTAATCTATCCTGACCAAGCACTACTTCATTCAGCTCATCTAATTTAATTAGTAGCTGGTCAGATGATAGGTTTACCTCAGATGAGTCAAGCTCATCGCCGCTGTGATCGCTGTCGGCCAGGAAGCAAAGGCCGGTGAAGTCACGTCCCTTCTTGTCCTTCTTGTCCTCCTTCCTTGGGGACTCCTCCTCCTCAAAGCTCGACTCCTCAGTTGAGGATGTGTCGATGTCGCTGAGAGCAGCAACAAAAGCTCTGGAAGCGGCCTTGGCTACTTTCTTAGCCATCTTGCCGCGCTTGCCCTTCACAAAGGGCTTCCTCTCCTTTTTGTGGAATTTGGGGCGGTCACTCTCTTCTCTCTTCTTGACCTTGGGGCAATTTGCCTTGATGTGAGAGGTGTCGCCACATTCATAGCAGCCACTAAAACCACTTCTCCGCTGATCCCGTCTCTCATGATGAAAGCGGGTGAACCTCCGGGCAATGAGAGCAAGCTCGTCATCAGCTAGAGTATCCACCTGCTCCTTTGTGACGGAGACCAGGGAGGATAAAGCAAAACCATCTGCAAGAACACAAGTGCCTGATGTGCTTGGTTCTGCAGTGGTGCCACGGCTAGTGCTAGAAACCAATGCCAATGGCTGTGGCAAAGAGCTTCTGTGCACTGCAAGAGATGCCTTGGCAATCTCTGTGGACTTCAGCTTGCTAAAGAGTTCGTCACAGGTCAAAGTGTCATAGCCTGTGGACTCCTCAATGCTGGATATCTTTACTTCCCATATGCTACGGTCAAGAGCATAGAGAAGCTTGATAGCCCTATCGTGATCACTGTAAGCAAGCGTCCCGTTGGATCGCAAGTTACTCACTATAGCATCAAAACGCGAAAACATGGCATCTATAGATTCACCAGGTGCCTGCACAAACAGCTGATACTGTTGGTTGTAGGTGCTTTGGCGCCTGGCCTTGATTTGAGCAGAGCCCTCATGAAAGACAGTGAGTGTTGTCCAAATTTCCCTAGCAGTCCTAAGGTGCTGCACCCTATCAAACTCACTCCGACTCAAACCAATGAACAATATGTTCCTTGCCTTCGAGTTGGCAATGTACTGATCTTTTTCGGTTTGAGTGGTGCGGGTATCAGGGATGGAGTATTGTGAGTCCACAATCTCCCAAATTGCATTTCCTTGGCTTAACAAGTAAGCCTCCATGCGCACCTTCCAGTACGCAAAATCTGTCCCATCGAACAGAGGAATTTTACTGCCTCTATCCATGTCGCCAACAGATCACAAAACCGGTTAAGGTCAACTGGTGATCTTAACCCGCTCTGATACCAATTGTTGGACCGGAAACGGCGACCAGAGGGGGGGTGAATGGGAGCTTTTAAAAATTCGGGCTAAAAACTTAGCCTTCGGTTCTGTTCTGTCTTCTGCGGAACAGGCTTCGAACACTACCTTCGAAGGTCTGGTTCGGAGGTACTTCGACAGCTCCGAACACAGGCTTCGCAGGAGCAAAAGTTCGAAGCCAAGAAGACTTCGCTCCACGAACAACCCTCGAAAATCTACTCTGCTAAGTCAGTGCAGGCTCCGCACACGAGGTGCTTCGAGCAGGCTTCGCACTTCACCCTTCGCAAGAGTGGACAGCCCTCTGAGGACTTCGACCAAGTACTTGGCGACAGCAACTGGTGCCGGGCTTCGTACGCGAAGGTCTACACGCACACAAAACGGACCACGCTAAGGGCTTCGACACAAGAAGCACTACGGGAAAAGATCAGGGCTTCGCTAGTAAGCAGCGAGGTCTTGCCTCGAGTTACACAGAGCGACAGCACACTGTAAAACACACTTCGCGAGAAAAGCACCCTTCGCCAAAACAAGCTTCGGTTCACCAAGACTAGCGAGGTATGCTACGCGAGTTCAAGCAAAAGCACACAGAAGCAGGGCTTCGCCGCTTGAACAAGGAACACTGAAATAAAATGAACTCAGAATGAATATAGCGAGGTCTGTGTACAGGAGCTCAACAGTAAGTGCTCAAAGTGTTAAATGTTACCTACCGAGCCCCCATATTTATAGCCCATGGATTCATCCTAAGGAAGTGACTACTTTACCCCTAGGGTTTACATTCATTTTGACTCTTCAGAACTAAGGGGTACAAAAGGTAGTCCACCTTTATTTTGGAGGCTTCTCTGTCAGCTGCAGAGGGGACAGTGTCAGCCTTTTTCAGAACAGACAGTGTCAGCCTTTACAGAGTTGACTTCTGGAACCTCCCTTCGCACCGGAGGGTGCGGTAGCTTCGGCGAGAAGCCTGCAGCCTGTTGGCCTTCGCTCCGCCGAAGAAGTCCTTCGATACAATGACGGTTTTGAGCCGAAGCCGTCAAAGCCCTTTGGGTCTTCGCACCACCACCTTCGGAGTGGACCTCCACGGCTTCGCAGCTACTCCGAGCTCAACCACCGTCCGTCCGTGTACCGAAGCCATGCATGGCCGAAGCACCACAAGTCAACCTCACTCCGAAACCCCACCTTCGGAGTACCACCCTTCGAAGTCCCTCCTTCGTCCAAGGCCTCCGCATGAAGCATTCCATGAGCACTCCGTCGCAGTGCCTCTTCCCGAGCACACTCCTCGACGAGCCTCACCCGGACCATGCCTTCGATGCGCCTCGACTTCTGAGACCTTCGTCGGGTAACCTTCGAGTGTCTCCCTCCGGAGCACACTTCGAACACCTTGCCTCCGCAGAGGACTTGTTCCACCAACTCCGAAGTCACTCCAATCGGAGTACCTTCGAAGTGCCTCATGTCCGAGGACTTTATCTCGGAGTACCTTCAGCCGGAGCCACGCTCCGCACTCTCTGCCTTCACCTGGCACGCCTCGACCCGAGGACCGACCCGGACCACCTTCGCAGCCACCGTGACGGAGCTCCCCGCTCCCCTGGCATCAAGCCTCCTGCTTGACCCAGGTTCACCCGGCTCGAACCCTGTCCGTCGCCTCCGAAGTCCCTGCGCACCGTAGACAAGCAAACAAGTGTATCCAGTACTCCGGAGACCTCTCCGGGTTAGCAACCTTCGGCACACACTCCGGTGTACTGCCCAAAGTACCGAAGCCTTCGGTACGAACCCAGTCATCGCGTACTGTCGGACCCCTCCGACGAGTACACTCCGCTGCAACAGCTGCAGCAAGCAAACACCGAACACACTCCGGTGATACACCTCCGAACACCCTTCGGAGGTACCCTTCGAACAGAGGGTAAATAAACCTGTCAATCACTCATCACATACACCGAAACCAACCCTTGGTTTCTCAAGCATCCTCTCTCCGTAGTTTTAAATATTGCTCCCTCTTCTTAAAAATTGCCCCCTAAAAATCCACGAGCTCCAGGAAACAAGGTCAGTGGTTGGAGGATGCCAGGGAAGCCGGCTTGCTGAGGCCAGACCTTCTTTTGCTGTGTACATGGTGAAAACCGAAGCCATGCTACCGACGCATGCAAGTCTATACTAGCTCCGCGAAGCGAGTATCTCGAGAGGATATCCGGTCGAGGCACTACTGGCCGAGCCCCCCCGAGACACGTCCGAAGCCGGTGTAGACTATAAGACGCATAGAAAGCTTTGAATCCCCAAGATAGCCTTTGGTGGCCAGTGTTATGCCACCTCCAAAGCATGAAGATACACAAGACCGCGGCAAACGAGTAGTTCTCCCCATCTCCGGAGGAGGGACCTTGGGCGGCATGTCAAAACAATAGCGAAAAGAATATGTTCGGGAAGTTGGGCATATAGGGACCTCCTCGTCGGCGGCTGAAATGCCCGAGTGGTCTCACATGCCCATATCCTTCTCCGCAGCCGATGCAGCTAGTATTAACTTCCCTCATGCAGACCCTCTTATTATTACAACTAACATTGCAGGAACAAAGGTTCAGAGAGTGCTGGTTGATGGCAGAAGCTCCACAGATATTATCTTCATCTAGGCCTTCGACCAATTGTGCATCCCGTGGAAGCATTTACTTCCATCAACACGCCTGCTTCAAGGCTTCACAGGCTCTCCTCTCGATGCCCTCGGCCAAATAGGCCTCGAGGTCACCTTCGGAGAGGGGCTCCTAGCTAGATCGGAGGAGGTGATTTTTGACGTCGTCGACGCCCCTTATGCCTATAACGTTATCTTTGGAAGGGGAATGTTAAATCAATTCGTAGTTGTGGCACATCATAATTATTTATGCCTAAAAATGCCCACACAAGGAGGAGTGCTTACAGTCCTCGGCGACCAAGCTGCGGCGCGGAGGGCGGAGTGCGACCATGGTCCACCTCTTGATTCTAGGCAAATAAATAATGTACAAGATCATTCGGAGGATGCTCCTGCATCAAGTGAGCCCTCGAAGATATCCTCCCACAGGCCAAGCCCCGAAGGTGAAATTATAATGAAGATCATTGTCAATGACGACAAAGACTATCCCATCCTGTTTAGCAAGGAACTGCCTCCAGAAATTGCCACTTCGCTAGAAGAAGTAGTTAAAGAAAACCTAGATGTTTTTGCCTGGTCTGATGAAGATATTCCCGGAGTCAACCGAAGCATCATTGAGCACATCCTACTCGTCAACCCAAGGGTTTGACCTATTCGCCAGGGGCTCCATAAATTTTCAACAGAAAGGGCGGACCTTGCTAAAGCAGAGGTGGAGAAGTTGTTAAAGGCCGGGATCATTAGAGAGGTGGCCCACATGGAGTGGTTAGCCAACCCCGTCTTTGTCAAGAAAAAGGCCTTCGGTAAGTGGCGCATGTGCATTGACTTCACATCCCTGAATAAAGCATGCCCACGTGAACCCTACTACTAGCTCTGAGCTTTTAAGCTTCCTCGATGCGTACTTCGGATATCATCAAAACAAAAACAAGCTTTATAACTCCTTCGGGAGTCTTTTGTTATGTTAGAATGCCCTTCGGCTTAAGAAATGCCAGGGCAACTTTTTCAAGGTTGATTGCTAAGGCTCTAGGTCACCAGATAGGTCACACTGTCAAGGCCTATATGGATGATATTGTAATAAAGAGTGCTTTAAAGCACCAACATAGTCTAGACTTAGTAGAAACTTTTGAGAGCCTCCAAGCATGTGGAATTCGCCTCAACCCTGAAAAATGTATCTTCAGGGTTCAAGCTAGAAAATTTCTAGGATATTTAGTTTCGAGCAGGGGGATCGAAGCTAGCTCAACACAGATAAGTGCATTGCAAAGAATGGCTGCGCTCGAAAATTTGAAGCAAGTCCAGAAGTTTGCTGGACTCCTCGCAACCCTTAGCAGATTTTTGGCAAGGTCCGCAGAGCGGAGCCTCCCAATATTCAAAGCCTTAAAAGGGTCTGAAGATTTTGCCTAGACATCAGAGTGCCAGAAGAGTTTCGATGATATCAAGGACTATCTCAGCAATCTTGCAACACTCACTATGCCCCTCACAGATGAAACTCTTCTTCTCTATCTTGCAGCCATAGGCACCGCTGTTAGTGCGGTCCTTGTTCGAGAAATAGATTTCAATGGGAAGTTGGTACATAATCCAATATATTTTGTATCAGAAGCCTTATCCGGAGCAAAAACTCGGTACTCCGAGCTAGAGAAATTTACTTATGCTCTGGTAATGGCTTTGAGGAGATTACAACATTATTTTTCGGCACGTAATATAATTGTACCAACTTCTTATCCTCTCGAAGATATGCTCCGAAGCAAGGATTCTATGGGGAGAATTGGAAAGTGGGCCGTTGAGCTAGCCCCCTTTGGTATCTCTTTTGTAGCAAGGACAATAATCAAGTCACAAGTGGTGGCTGATTTTGTAGCAGGATGGACTCCGTCTGCAGTATGGACTCCGGGAGAATAAAATTAATGCATTTGTACCATATACTCTAACGGAGCTTTTCAAGCATCCGGAGCAGGTGCCGGAGTGATCATAATTTCGCCTTCAGGGCAGAAAGCAATGTACTCCGCAAGGCTCAACTTTAAGTCCACCAATAATATTGCGGAGTATGAAGGAATTTTGCTAGGCCTTCGCAAGGCGCGTTCCTTTGGTTCTACAAGAGTTGTTATAAAAACAGATTCCCAGATTGTAGCAGGGCACATTGATAAAAGTTTTTAGGTTCGACATCCACAACTTGCTAAATATTTGGAAGAGATCCGCAAGACCGAAGCAGCATTTAAAGGAAACTCTGTCCGAAGGATCCCACGAGCCGATAACTTACAAGAAGACATCCTAGCAAAAGCAGCAGTCGGAGCCCTAGACATCATGGAAGGGGCTTTTTATGAAAATCTTTCTTCCTCTTTAGTGCTCCAACTCCCTCCTGCGGAGGTCCTTTGCATACCAAGCACCGATTGGCGGAGTCCAATTTTGGATTTATTGCAAGACGAAGCCAATTTTCCCAAAGGCCCAAAGCTATAAAACTACAGTTAAGGGTTCAGAACTATCATATTCTCAACGGTATTTTATATAAGGCTAGAGTCTGTTCTACCCTACTCTGATGTATTTCCCAAGCCAAAGTCCAAGACATAGTAGATGATGTGGTGTCTTTAGTCTACAGTTGCCAAGGTTGTCAATGGATGGGAAGACAAAGTCATCGTCCACCAACATCTCTTCAAGTTATTGCTCCGGTGTGGCCAATGGCCTGGTGGGGGATGAATCTTATTGGCCCCTTTCCAATGGCAAATGGCAGTCTAAAATTTGCAATGGTAGCGATTGAGTATTTTTCTAAGTGGGTCAAAGCAGAACCCCTCACCACTATCACTTCAAAGAATATGCAAAAATTTTTCTGGCAAAATATTATTTGCAGATTCAGAGTGCCTAGACAACTGACAATTGACAATGGCACTCAGTTCAATGCCAAACCTTTCAGAGAGTTTTGCGAAGTTCTTGGTATTGAAATATGCTTTGCAGCTGTCCATCATCCACAATCCAATGGAGCCGTCGAGCGAGCTAATAGTAATATTTTGTCAGGCTTCAATCGGGGAATAGTAGGATGAGTGAAGGGGTTATGGACTGAAGATCTTCCGATGATTTTGTGGTCCATTTGGACAACTCAAGCAAGGTCCATAGGGTTCATCCCTTTTAGGTTACTATTTGGAGATGAAGCCATGATGCCGACGGAGCTCAGGGGAGGATCCCGCGACACCATCGAACCTGAAATGGACAATGAAAGACAGACTTCACTAGACTTAACTGAAGAAACAAGGCTTCGAGCTGTTGCTAACCTAACGAAGTATCAACATCAGATGAAGACTTGGTATGACCCAAAAATAAAGCTTAATGAACTTAATCCGTGCCATTTAGTATTGCAAAGCATTATTTATCCGGGAAATTAGGAAATAAATAGGAAGGACCATATATCATCCTGCATTTAGGACTCCCCGGATCTTTTAAATTAGCTAATTTAGAAGGTGAGGAATTGAAGCATGCATGGCATGCGGAGCACCTTAAACGATACTTTACTTAGGGGCTGCTTGTAATCATTTGTAAACACTTTCTAAATGAATAAAGCTTATGGTTCAAATAATGCATGCTTCTCAAGATGATTCCTAATCCTAGTGGACGCACTAGGGGGACGGAGCTGATTGCGGATGTAAGTATTATTCATTTGAACAAAATTTATGAACTTCGAGCCACCGGCTCGAAGCATCTATCAAGGTGGGAAAGTACCATAAAAAATGGATTCCGAGCCATCGGCTTGAAAGCACCCGTAAAAAGAGTCCAAGGAGACCAAATGATACAGATTCTTATCAATCAACTTGAAAGCATCTGTAAAAAGAGTCGGAGGAGACCATGAAAAATGGATTACGAGCCATCGGCTTTAAAGCATCTGTAAAAAGAGTCCGAAGCGACCAGAATAATCAGATTCCAATACATCCGAAAAAGAGTACTAAGCTACCATTTACAAACTCTGGACCCATTGGTTCGAAGAGACCTACGAGGTCCATAGTGACCATCTACTCGAATTTCAAACCACTGGTTCCAAAGTATTATTCAAAACAATAAGGGGCTTCGAGCCTCCTAAAACAAAAACTATAGAAATTGTACTCTTAGCATCCATTATAATCGTTGTGCGTAACCATCTTCGCTTGAAAATCGAAGTTGCTCACCCTCAAAGAGGGGCTATGAGGTAATGAGACAATTTCGAATCATTTCAATTTATATTACTCAATAAATTATATTACACTATGAACAATCAGTGTCTAAGCCAAGAAGAAAGCGAAGGCCCCTTCGGTTCCCAGAGCTAGACTCGGAGGTAGACCAACTTCGAAGGCGACTTGTCCTAGAGCCCGGAGTCTTCAGAACCTTACGTTTAATTCGATTCCCTTCTTTGAAGCCCGGAAGTCTCTTTGTTCTTGCTATAGCTCGGCCCAGGTCCGAAGTCGTTCGGCGCTAGTCCTCGTGTAATCTTTGCCAGACCACTCTTCTTCGGACAAGTCAACGTCCTCCGAAGATGAAGATGCTATATTAACAACTTCCTCTTCCCCCCTTCTCCTCCTTAATATAAGCTAATATTTCTTTACAGATTTCGGGTATAACCTCTCTATGGCTCCCTTGAGGAATTGAAAATCGAGGATGCATGTGAGGCCTTAAGGTTATGAAGGTAGCCCACTGTTGACGGAGCCCTTCGTTAACCTATAATACTTCGAGTTCATCATCTAAAAAAGGTCGGAAATCCTAAAAACATTTCCAAATAAGTCTTTTTTATTCAAAAGGAAGACAAAAACATGAGTTTTTACATAACGGAACCCTAAGGAGAACTAGACCTTTGGGTCCAAAGGAGGCTCGTTGGTCGAACGCCACGTCCACGCTTGCTTTTGATGATGACCTTCATCGATCCATGCCTTCACAGCTGACCGTCCTTCAGCTCTCTAGGATGGCTGAAAAGCTTCCCAAGCTATGACCACGTCAGGCGAAGGGGTCAATAGTTAGTCACCGCCAAAGCTAGCGGGGGCTGCTCCGGGCTCCAATGAAACAGAAAATACGATGTCCTCGAAGTAGCGCAGTACTCTGAGAGCGGCTACTTGGCCAGAGATATCTTCGTACCGAGTACTCAAAGTCTTCATCGTCTTCAGTGCTGCTTGGATCATCTTCATTTTCCACAGTAAAGAATCGTTGGTCGATGATGAGGAAGCGCAAGAAGTCCCAAAATACTCCAGGACACCATGAAGGACATCCATGGTTTCAGAGGCCACGCTCTCACACTTCGTTTTCTTCATGGCCAATGCCTCGCTCGAGACATTCATGTCGTGGATTAAAGTGGAGAGATCAGCCGTCTTTGTCCTAAGGACAATTTTTTGCCCGAGCAACTTCCTCGTGTCTTCAGCCAAGCGTTCCCGATCTTCCCAAAACTTTACAAGCTCGGCTCCTGAAGCTGCCTGCTCCCCTTGAAGCTTTTAGACTTCGGCCCGGAGCATCACCCATTCAGCCTCAAGCTCCTCCTTCATAGCCTCTAGTTTGGCTTTGGCGTTTTGCTCTGCGAGAGCCATTTCCTCCAAGTTCGAAGCCCGGTTCTCGGAGTCAGCAAGACTCCCATGAAGAGTCGTCACCTTCTCCTTGAGCCGGTTGCACTCCCGCTCATTGGAAACAACAGCTGCTCGAGCTAGAACGACGTGCTACAAAGGAAAGGAAGAGCAATGTAAGTCACTTTTATATATGCTTCAGTTAAAACTGACTTTTGCAGGTGCTTCCTACCTAGTAAGCTGCCCGTTCGAGAGCGACATCGAGCTCCAACCCTTCGGCCTCGCCAAGGATGGAGACCAATTTAGTCTCTCCAACTTCACGACTAGCTCAAGCTAGAGGCTCTAGCAACGTCTGAAGCCCTGTCTTCCTTTCAAGAAAGGGGGCCAGGAGTGGGAGCCTTGTCAAGGCGCTTTGATCGTCGTCGCTGGGAGAAGGGCCGGAGCGCACTGAAGCATCTTCGGAGGCTTCTGTCAGGCTACTCTGATGGAGTCCACCCTAGAGCAGGGGCAGGCATGGCCCAACCTTTTTGTTGGACCGGAAACAGCAACCCGAGGGGGGTGAATGGGAGCTTTTAAAATTTCAGACTAAAATAGCCTTCTGTTTTAATTCTATCTTCTGCGGAACAGGCTTCGAACACACCCTTTGAAGTTCTGGTTCGGAGGTATTTCACAGCTTCGAACCCAGGCTTCGCAAGGAGCAAAAGTTCGAAGCCAAGAAGACTTCGCTCCACCCACAACCCCGAAAAATCAGCTCTGCTAAGTTAGTGCAGGCTCCGCACACAGGGTGCTCCGAGTAGGCTTCACACTTCACCCTTCGCAAGAGCGGTCTTCCCTCTGAGGACTTTGATCAACTCTTCTAAGTCATTGTAGGCTCCGTGCACCAGGTGCCTTTGAGCAGGCTTCACACTACACCCTTCGCAAGAGCAGACTTCCCTCAGCAGACTTCGACCAAATACTCAGCAACAGCAACTGGTGCTGGGCTTCGTACTTCGAAGGTCTAAACGCACACTGAACAGACTTCGCTAAGGACTTCGACACGGGAAGAAAACGGGCTTTGATCCAGCATAGAGACAATGCTTCGCTAGTAATCAGAGAGGTCTAGCCTCCAGTTTACACAGAGCGAACAGACACTGAAAAACACACTTCACCCAGACAGAGTTCTCACACACCTCTCCAGAACAACTCACAAGAAGATGGTGCACAGAGAAATCAAAGCTTGTAGATAAGTATGCATACAAGTTCAAGCAGTAAAATTAAACAGAATCAAAGCTTCATTGCTTGAACAGGGAACACAAAATGAACTCACAGGATGAATACATAGAGTGTGGCGGCTAGCACTGGAGTTCTACAATGGCTGCTCAAAGTGTTGATGTGACCTAGCCAGCCTCCACTATTTATAGGCACTATTCAGCCCTATGAATAGACTACTTTACCCCAAGGGTTTACACTATTTTTGTCTCATCAGAACAGGGGGGTACAACTGGTAGTCTACTTTATTTGGAGGCTTCTTTTGTCAGCTTCGCAGAGGGGACATCACCATCTTTTGCAGAGCATACGCTGTCAGCCTTTGCAGTTTTGGACCCTTCTGAAGCCCCCCTTCGCACGCGAGGGGTGCGGTAGCTTCGGTGATAAGCCTTGAGCCTGACGGCCTTCGCTTCACCGAAGTCAGCCTTCGATACAGTGACGATTTTGAGCCAAAGCTGTCAAAGCCCTTGGGCCTTCGCACCAACACCTTCGGAGTGGACCACCACGACTTCACAGCTTCTCCCAGCTCGAACTCCGTCAGTCCGTGTACCGAAGCTATGCATGGCCAAAGTACCTCAAGTCATCCTCACTCCGGAGCCAGCCTCACTCCGGAGCCAGCTTCGCTCCGGAGCCAGCCTCACTCCGAAGCCTGCTTCACTCCGAAGCCCCACCTTCGGAGTACCACCCTTCGAAGTCCCTCCTTCGTCCAAGGCCTCCGCATGAAGAATTCCATGAGCACTTCGTCGCAGTGTCTCTCCCCGAGCACACTCCTCGACGATCCTCACCCAGAGCATGCCTTCGATGCACCTCGACTTCTGAGACCTTCGTCGGGTAGCCCTTCGAGTGCCTCCCTCCGGAGCTCACTTCGAACGCCTTGCCTCATTGCTGAGGACTTAGTCCACCATACTCCAAAGTCATTCTATTCAGAGTACCCTTCGAAGTGCCTCGCCTCCGAGGATTTCGTTTCGGAGTACCTTCACCCGGAGCCAGGCTCCACACTTACTGCCTTCTCCTGGCGTACCTCGACCCGAGGTCTGACCTCGACCCCTTCGCAGCCTTCATGACGGAGTTCCCTGCTCCCCTGGCATCAAGCCTCCCGCTTGACCCAGGTTCACTTGCTATGAACCATCCGTCGCCTCTAAAGTCACCTGCGCACCACAAACAAACAGACAAGTGTATCCAGTACCCCGGAGACCTCTCCGGGTAAGCAACCTCCGATACACACTCTGGTGTACCGCCCAAAGTACCGAGCCCTTCGGTACAACTCAGTCATTGTGTACTGTCGGACCCCTCCGACAGGCACACTCCGCTGCAACAGCTGTAGCAACCAGAGCCCCGAACCCTTCGGTGAAACAACCTCCGAACACCTTCGGAGGGACCCCTTCGAATCAGAGGGTAAAATTTGTCAATCACTCATCACAGACTCCGAAACCAACCCTTGGTTTCTCAATCTCCCCCTTGATGAGTGCATTGACAACCAATTTCAAGTTTAAGAAAATTTGAAAAATTTCAGCACACAAGTGACCATAAAAACTCAGAAACGAGCCAAATCATGTCACTTGACAAAAGAATTTTCCTCCCCCTTTCCAAAAGAGTAAAAGCCCCTTCGGCAAATCTTCCCTTTGCAAACAGAGAACATAAAAATTTCTCCCCCTTTGGCAATGCAAGCATCAAGGAGCATGTAAAAGATGCATAGCTTCGAATTGGGCAGAATTGCAAAGACATATAAAGCAAAAATATGCCAACATTAATACCAATTATCATGTGCTCAGCTCAATTTAATATTCTCTAAAAACATGATGACAGCATGTGAGTTTATCATTTTGAAATAAAAGCATCACCACTAAATCAAGGTAACTAGACAAGTAAAAACAGGGACTGCGCAAAGGTAGTCAATTTGTACTCTAGACAGACAAGTCCAGTTCAAGTGGAGCATTGAAAGAAAACTTGATGATCAATTAATTTGTTGTTCTTTTCATAATGCCAGGGGTTATTTGTTTGTCTACCTTATACTTTCCAATCAAGCCAAGCCTAGGCATGAAAGCCATCAGAAGCTTAAGGCGGTGATTTTGGCATACACTACACTATCCCAGTTCAGACCAATGTGCAATGGTAAGCAGTCTAGAATAGAGTAGTGCGACAAACAAACCCACCTGGATCTTTTTGCTTTGAAGCATGCAAATCATGGATTTTTGGAATTTCGATTAAGTGAACAAATTGTTTAGCACTTGATGAATCTCCATGAGTATGTAGAACAATTTTTCAAGTTGCAATGTTTAGCATCTGTTGGCGTAAAGGATTACGCTAACAGGTTTCTGAAGATTAGAAACTAACAAACGAAGTGTTTGCGAAGGAAACTATTCTAAGCCTCCGAAAGGATAATAACTTAGAATAGTTCGAATGTGTGTATTGAATAACTTATATTTCGTCCTCATTGCAGGGTAAAACGGGGGGTATTTATAGGCCCAAACATTAAGGAAAAGACCTTTTTACCCCTCTATTACAACCGACATAGTGGAAACTATTTGGTACTCTTAATAGGGCTAAAATGGTAAAAGACTAATCTAGTTAGAAAGAAGATAAGTCTTCCATCTTAGCTGGCAAAGAGGTTCCTGGAAGAGTCTATGTTCGAATATATACTTTGAACCAGAGCCCGTCATCATACTTCGAACTTGACTGGATGCATCTCCGAAATTATACATCTGACATCATCTTAACCATCAGTCTTTATCTTGTTGCTACGATAATCTTGAAGATGGAATATTTTCCTCCAACAGCATCCAGAGAAAAGGAGTCTTGCTATCAAGCAGATAAAAGAGAGCTAAAGCAGTCCTACCTAAACATGCTAGATTCAAGACTAAGCAGTGAGCATGATTTGATTTTGGAAAGAAAAATCATGCACATAATGTTTCAGATATATTAAATAGAGCTGAGCTGACATAATTACATGAATTATAATCAGGCATATAAGTGCAAAAGATGTAAATGCCATTTCACACATGATGAACATATGCAAGACAATTAAAATCTGCTCCCCCTCACAAAATGCCGTAAGGGTGACAAACACCAAGTTCTCCACGCAAGTAGGCAAAACGAGAAGCATCGAGGGGTTTTGTGAAAATATCGGCTAGCTGGTGTTGGGTATCAACATATTGAAGTTCAATACCACCCTTCTCATTATGATCTCTGAGAAAATGATATCGCACATCAATGTGTTTGGTTCTGGAGTATTGAACCGGGTTGTTTGCAATACAAATAGCACTAGTGTTATCACAGAAAAGTGGAACACTCTTATAATCTAACCCGAAATCCCGCAAAGTGGAAACCATCCACAAAATCTAAGAGCAACAGCTAGCTGCAGCAACATATTCGGCCTCAGCCGTCAATTGTGCAACACTAGACTGTTTACGGGAAGACCAGCAAACCAGGGATGTACCTAGAAAATGACAAGTACCAGAGGTACTCTTCCTATCAATCCTACACCCAGCAAAATCCGCATCGGAATAACCTCGAAGACACAAAGAAGAAGACGCCGAATACCAAATGCCAAATTCTAAGGTATGTTTGAGACCCCTGAGAATGCGCTTTACAGCTTGGCGGTGCGAAGCTCGTGGTGAAGCCTGAAAACAAGCGCACAGACACACTGTGAAGTGTATGTCCGACCTCGTAGCAGTCAAGTAGAGGAGGGAGCCGATCATGCTTCGGAACTCCTTCTGATCTACGGCTTCTCCATCTTCGTCAGGATCCAATGCTACAGATGTAGCCATTGGAGTTGCGAGTGGTTTCGCATCAGCCATGTCGAACTTCTTGAGCAGGTCCTTGGTATACTTTGTCTGGTGGACGAAAGTACCTTGTTTGCTTTGCTTGATTTGCAAACCAAGGAAAAAGGTGAGTTCTCCCATCATGGACATCTCAAACTCCCTGCTCATGGCATCTGCAAACTCGGCAACCAAAGCATGAGAAGAGCCACCAAAGATGATATCATCCACATAAATCTAAACAAGGAGGAAATCTTTGCCATGCTTGAGAGTGAACAGGGTTTTATCAACAGATCCCATCAAATACCCTCGCTCAAGAAGAAAAGACTTAAGTCTGTCATACCATGCCCGAGGGGCCTGCTTGAGTCCATAAAGAGCCTTATCAAGTTTAAGGACTTTATGTGGGTATTTGGGGTTTTCGAAACCAGGGGTTGTTTTACATAAACATCTTCGCCTAAGAAACCATTAAGAAAAGCACTTTTGACATCCATTTGATAGAGTTTGAATCCCCGGGATGTCGCAAAGGCAAGCAAAATCCTAATGGCCTCAAGACGAGCAACATGTGCAAAAGTTTCAGTAAAATCAATCCCTTCTAATTGAGAATAACCCTGAGCTACAAGTCTAGCCTTGTTTCTAACTATAGTCCCATCCTCCCCTTGTTTGTTTTTGAAAATCCATTTTGTTCCAATGAAATGAACATTTGGTGGAGGATCAACTAAAGTCCAGACTTGGTTTCTCTCAAAATTTTCAAGTTCTTCATGCATGGAATTGATCCAACTAGAATCAGAAAGTGCATGACTAACATCTAAGGGCTTGAAAGAAGCAACAAAAGTGGAATTAATGAAATGAGCATGAGAACGTGTTACCCTTTGATCAAGCTCACCAATGATCTGCTTGGGAGGATGCATCCTTTGAACATGGTGTGGAGCCTCGTGGCGGGATGCAGTCTCCCCCTCAACTTGTGCGTTGGAGTGGTCCAAGATGACCGATGTCGAGGTAGTTGCTTCGGGACCTTGTGCCGAAGTGGTCGAAGCGGGGTCGGCTTCGGGGGTTGATGTCGAGGGTAGTAGGGGTTCATCCTCAAAATCTCTGGGATCTTCTTCTTCGAAGATAGTCTGTTCCATATCGTGTTCATTTGCCTGTTCAAGAGCAGAACTAACAGAGGGGGTTGATTCATCAAAAGTCACATCACATGACTCGATGACAGTGTTAGTCTCCAAATTATAAACACGATAAGAATGACCATGTGTAGTGTAACCCAAAAAGATCCCGTCAGAAGAACGCGACTCAAATTTATCCAAATTACCACGTTTTAGGATAAAGCAACGACAGCCAATAACTCGAAGATGAGTAACCTTGGGCTGTCTCCCAAAACGTAGCTCATAAGATGTCAAATTCAAAATTGAGCGCAAGAAGATTCGGTTTGAGATGTAACATGCAGTGTTCATGGCCTCAGCCCAGAATTTTCTAGGAGTCCTGTGCTCATCGAGCATCGTCCTAGCCATCTCAACCAAAGTGCGGTTCTTTCTCTCAACAACACAGTTCTGTTGAGGAACCCGCGGAGGAGAGAATTGATGTTCTATGCCATGCTCCATGCAAAAGTCAACAAAGAGACTGTTCTTGAACTCAGTGCCATTATCACTTCGAATGAATTTCAATGCACCAGGGAGTTCAGTGAAAAGTCTCAAAGCCAAGCCCCGAAAGTGTGAAAACACTTCATCCTTGCTGGCAAGAAAGAAGACCCAAGAGTAGCGATAGAAATCGTCGACAATGACTAACACAAACCACTTGCCGCCTAAAGAACTAACCCGAGAAGGACCTACAATGTCCATGTGGAGAAGTTCTCCGGGTTGTTCCGTCATCACCGTGGTGACTGGCGAGTGTGAAGCGACAATCATTTTTCCATGTCGGCAAGGAGCGCAAACTAAATTCTTCTCAAACTTGAGCTTGGGCAATCCTCGAATCAAACCTAGGGCACTCAGACGAGCGAGAAACTCAAAGCTCATATGCCCTAGTCTCCTATGCCACTTCCAAAGCTCAGAAGTAGAATGTGCAACAAGACAATGAGAAGAACCAGATGACTCAGAAAAATCAGCTCCAAAAACTCTCCCAACTCTAAAGATCATACAAACAACAACGCCATCAGAATTGAGTACTTGCGAAGTATTGTGATGGAATCGCACTTCGAAGCCCTCATCAAGCAATTGCGATACAGAAAGAAAATTGTATCCCAAGTTTTGAACCAAAGCAACATCTTTGAGAGTGAAATTCGAGTTGATTCTTACCACACCTTTACCTTTCACTCTACTCCTTCGATTGTTCCCGAAGGTGATATGTTCCATTTGCTTGGTTGTGGTGAGGCTGGAGAACCATGCTGCATCTCCGATCATGTGGCGTGAACAACCGGAGTCCATGATCCACGTGCCCTCCAAGCCTCGGTCCGGCGCCTACACATGATAAGAAAATCTCGATCGCTCAGTGCTGGGGTGAGTGAAAATATGATGAGGCATCCAGCACTGAGTGATACGAGTAGTAGGCACAGTAAAAATAGACTGTCTACACATAGGATAATCAGAATGATGCAATGTGCGAGGTCTACCTACATGTTGTGATCTAAAAGCATGACGAGGTCTCCTACTCTGACGAGGTACAAAGCTACTCGCCCGGGGTCTACCACCATATGGAACATGGTGAACACTTCGAGGAGAAAAACCTCTCTGAGAAGTGCGAGGAGCCTCGAAAACAGGACGAGAGTAAAACTCAGACTCATGCATACCTAAAGATGGGTAGTGCATGTTCTGGAACCTCATCGCCTGAGAGCGTCGCACATCCTTGATGCGACGAAAATAGAACCCAATCCGGGCCAGCGGCAGGCGTTAATAGAGGTTGACCCGCCCTCTGACAGTAGGAACAATGAAAAACTCTCCTAGGGGCACTCTCATGGGTCATAGGAGCAATCCTCACAGACTCCATAGGCTTCTGCTGAGTGGTTTTCTTAGGAGGGATTTTCTTGGTAGGAGTGGTTTTCTTTGGAGTCCGGGTAGGCTTTTTGGCTGATGGAGTGTCTAACAGAGCTCTCTCTTTCTCTAAGGTAGTGGGTGAGGTAAAAATAGTTTTGTTCTCACTATCTGAAGAAATCCTCTCAAAACCCAATCCCAGAGCTAACCCTGCTTGTCAACACACATCTTGGTCTTGGCCAAGAGCAAATCCATCCTACCCTTTCCCTCAGTGCATTTGTTAACCACAGAAAGAAGGTATTCATTTTCAGTCATGAGGTTCTCAGCTCGCTCTCTAACCATGCCTAGCTGGTCCTTAAGGGTTATGCATGTGTCACACACAAGTTGCACATCCTTAGAACTACCGGCCCTCTCCAATCTAGCCTCTAAGTCATGAACATGCTTATCACGTAAATCAATGCTCTCGCATAATAAAGAACAGTTCATGCATTAAATTATATCATGAGGACTAGAATCCACCATCAAAAGCTGCTTCTGTGCAGTCTCAAGCTCAGAAAGAGTTTGAGCATGCACAGAACACAACTGAGCAAGCTCACCCATGACAACCGTGCAAGATTCACATTCAGCATCATTAACCCTAGACTTAAGCATGGCATAATCAGTAGAAACATATTCTAGCCTAAGTCTAAGGTCTTTTCTATCTCTAGCGTCTTGCACAAGTAATCTATCCTGACTAAGAACTACTTCATTCAGTTCATCTAGTTTAATTGAAAGCTGGTCATAGGATAGAGGTACCTCTCATGAGTCAAGCTCATCGCCGCTGTGATCGTTGTCGGCCATGAAGCAGAGGCCAGTGAAATCTCGTCCCTTCTTGTCCTTCTTCTCCTCCTTCCTTGGGGACTCCTCCTCCTCAGAGCTCGACTCCTCAGTTGAGGAAGTGTCGATGTCGCTGAGAGTAGCAACAAATGCTCTGAAGCGGCTTTGGCTACTCTCTTAGCCACCTTGCCGCGCTTGCCCTTCACAAAGGGTTTCCTCTCCTTCTTGTGGTATTTGGGGCGCTCACTCTCATCTTTCTTCTTGAGTTTAGGGCTGTTGGCCTTGATGTGAGAAGTGTCGCCACACTCAAAACAACCACTAAAACCACTTCTCCTCTGATCCTGTCTCTCATGGTGAAAACGGGTGAACCTTCTGGCAATGAGAGCAAGCTCATCATCATCCAGAGTATCCACCTGCTCCTTAGTGATGGAGACCAGGGAGGACAAAGCAAAACCATCTGCAAAAACACAAGTGCTAGATGTGCTTGGTTCTGCAGTGGTGCCACGACTTTTGCTAGAAGCTAGTGCCAATGGCTGTGGCAAGGAGTTCCTATGCACTGCAAGAGATGCCTTGGTAATCTCTGTGGACTTCAGCTTGCTGAAGAGCTCATCACAGGTCAATGTGTCATAACTTGCGGACTACTCAATGCTGGATATCTTCACTTCCCATATGCTACGATCAAGAGCATAGAGAAGCTTGATAGCCCTATCATGATCATTGTAAGCAAGCGTCCCGTTGGACCGCAAGTTACTCACTATTGCATCAAAGCGAGAAAACATGGCATCTATAGATTTACTAGGTGCCTGCACAAACAGTTGATACTGTTGATTGTATGTGCTTTGTCGCCTGACCTTAATCTGTGTAGAGCCCTCATGAAAGATAGTGAGTGTAGTCTAAATCTCCCTAGCTGTCCTAAGGTGCTGAACCCTATCAAACTCACTTCTACTCAACCCAATGAACAGTATATTTCTTGCCTTAGAGTTGGCATTATACTGATCCTTCTCTGTTTGAGAGGTGCGAGTTTCAGGGATGGAGTATTGTGAGTCCACAATCTCCCAAATTGCATTTCCTTGGCTTAGCAAGTAAGCCTCCATGCGCACCTTCCAGTATGCAAAATCAGTCCCATCGAACAGAGGTATTTTACTAACCCTGTCCATGTCGCCAACAGATCACAAAACCGGTTAAGGTCAACTGGTGATCTTAACCCGCTCTGATACCAATTGTTGGACCGGAAACAGCGACCAGAGGGGGGTGAATGGGAGCTTTTAAAATTTTAGACTAAATAGCCTTCTGTTTTAATTCTGTCTTCTGTGGAACAGGCTTCGAACACACCCTTCGAAGTTCTGGTTCGGAGGTATTTCACAGATTCGAACACAGGCTTCGCAAGGAGCAAAAGTTCGAAGCCAAGAAGACTTCGCTCCACCCACAACCCTAAAAAATCAGCTCTGCTAAGTCAGTGCAGGCTCCGTACACAGGGTGCTCCGAGCAGGCTTCGCACTTCACCATTCGCAAGAGCGGTCTTCCCTCTAAGGACTTCGATCAACTCTGCTAAGTCAGTGTAGACAGACTTCACCTAGACAGACTTCTCACACACCTCTCCAGAACATCTCACAAGAAGATGGTGCATAGAGAAATCAAAGCTTGTAGATAAGTATGCATACAAGTTCAAGCAGTAAAATAAAACAGAATCAACGCTTCATTGCCTGAACAGGGAACACAAAATGAACTCATAGGATGAATACATAGAGTGTGGCGGCTAGCACAAGAGTTCTACAATGGCTTCTCAAAGTGTTGATGTGACCTAGCCAACCTCCACTATTTATAGGCACTATTCAGCCATGTGAATAGACTACTTCACCCCTAGGGTTTACACTGTCTTTGTCTCATTAGAACAGGGGGGTACAACTGGTAGTCTACTTTATTTGGAGGCTTCTTTTGTCAGCTTCGCAGAGGGGACAACACCAGCTTTTGTAGAGCAGACGCTGTCAGCCTTTGCAGTTTTGGACCCTTCTGAAGCCCCCCTTCGCACGCGAGGGGTGAGGTAGCTTCGGTGAGAAGCCTTGAGCCTGACGGCCTTTGCTTCACCGAAGTCAGCCTTCGATACAGTGACGTTTTTGAGCCGAAGCCGTCAAAGTCCTTGGGTTTTCGCACCAACACCTTCGGAGTGGACCACCACGGCTTCGTAGCTTCTCCCAGCTCGAACTCCGTTAGTCCGTGTACCGAAGCCATGCATGGCCAAAGTAGGTCAAGTCATCCTCACTCCAGAGCCAGCCTCACTCTGGAGCCAGCTTCGCTCCGGAGCCAGCCTCACTCCGAAGCCTGCTTCACTCCGAAGCCCCACCTTCGGAGTACCACCCTTCGAAGTCCCTCCTTTGTCCAAGGCCTCCGCATGAAGCATTCCATGAGCACTTCGTCGCAGTGTCTCTCCCCGAGCACACTCCTCGATGATCCTCACCCGGACCATGCCTTCGATGCACCTCGACTTCTGAGACCTTCGTCGGGTAGTCCTTCGAGTGCCTCCCTCCGGAGCCCACTTCGAATGCCTTGCCTCATTGCTAAGGACTTAGTCCACCATACTCCGAAGTCACTCCATTCAGAGTACCCTTCGAAGTGCCTCACCTCCGAGGACTTCGTCTCGGAGTACCTTCACCCGGAGCCAGGCTCCGCACTTACTGCCTTCTCCTGGCGCACCTCGACCCGAGGTCTGACCTCGACCCCTTCGCAGCCTTCGTGATGGAGCTCCGTGCTCCCCTGTCATCAAGCCTCCCGCTTGACCCAGGTTCACTTGCTATGAACCATCTGTCGCCTCCGAAGTCACCTACGCACCACAGACAAACAGACAAGTGTATCCAGTACCCCGGAGACCTCTCCGGGTAAGCAACCTCCGATACACACTCCGGTGTACTGCCCAAAGTACCGAGCCCTTCGGTACAACTCAGTCATCGTGTACTATCGGACCCCTCCGATAGAGCTCCGAACCCTTTGGTGAAACAACCTCTGAACCCCTTCGGAGGGACCCCTTCAAATCAGAGGGTAAAATCTGTCAATCACTCATCACAGACTCCAAAACCAACCCTTGGTTTCTCACTTTTCCTTTTCCCTTTTCAGGACCCATCGCTTGCTTCGTAGCCACATCTTGTGCCGCAGTTGACAATGGCACCGAAGCTGCCTCAGGCTCGGGGACCACCTCCGTAGCAGGGATCACGTCCACCGTAGCTGATTCTATGAAACCAAAGGTATATGATTTTATTTAAATGATGTAGGTAAAGGAAAAAGAATTTATGTTCACTCGAGGCTTACCACCGGTACCTTGTTGCCTGGTGAGGACTGGACTGCTCGGAGGCTCAAACATCTGGCCAAAGTCCTCTTCAGACTCTGGGGTTCGAACCGAAGGAATAACTGCTGGGATTTCTTCAACCGTAGCAACTATCACTTCGTCTGGGTCCGAGACCTCCACAGCTAGGGCTTGAACCCCTTCGGTCTCGACTCTGCCTTCCTCTAAAATAGGGATGATCGTCTAGCCAGACGGAGCGGTTTCAGCATTCGTCTACCCAGGATCTCCCTCAACCATTGGTGCCAACTTCGCTCCATCTTGTACGAAGGCTTTGGTTCCCATCCGAGACTCTTCGTCCTCCCCCATAAGAAGAGGATCGAACTCCTCTGTCATCTGCATGTCCACGCCGTCTTCCTCTTCAGATTGCTCCAGCGACGAGACAAGAGACTTTGAAGGAGTGAGTGCCTTCAGTTTGTGGGCCACCTTCTTTGTAGGCGTCTTCACTAGTCTTGAAGACCCCGCCTCAGCCTTCCTCTTCTTTGGAGCTTGGTCCAGTGTAGAGCAGTCTAGAAGGGTCGGGGGCTACTCTCCGTGTACACTCCATTTTCAGTTGAACCGCTCCCAAGTCTCCACCAACTTCATCCTCCGCTCCTTTTCTATAGGCGTAGGGGCTCCGAGGATCTTCTCCGCAGCCTGGACAATTTGTTCCGGAGTTTCAGAGTAAAAGTCATGCGCGGAGCTGAAAGATAAGATATCATTCAATTATGTTATTAAAATAAAATCAATATTTGTGTGTGAAACACCTTGATGCAGGATATGCAGAGAGCTTACGTGCGGATTTTGAAGGAATTTCCCGAAGTCCCCCCTCCGGGTTATCTTCGATGTTGATCAGCCAGGCGGCCATCAGAGGAGGAATCCAAAGCCCGATGAACTCCTCCGCTAAGTCGCACATGCTCATGCGACGACTTAAGGAGTGTAGCAGCCTAAGGCGGACTTGAAGTTGGCTTGGATCAGAATGGACCCCCGCCTCCCTCCGGTACAAAATCTCTTCCAAGGGTCCCGCCAATGCGCAAGTCGTCCCCACCTCCACATAGAACCAACGGAGGATCCAGTCAGAGTACCACCTATCGTTGATGTCCTTCGTTGGGAACCGATCTTAGAACTCATCGCGAAGTTGAAAATTTATGCTCCCAAAGGCAATCACCATCTTCTCCCCTTTGAGTCTGGTGAATGTCTTCAGCTGGCACGAAGATTTATGAAGGGAAGCGAAGATCTATGCCCTCCCCGCACACCCTTCAGCCCACATGGCCCACTTGAAAATAGCCAGACGGGCGATCGCGTTGGGAGAAAGCTGAGGGAGAGTTACATGGAACAAGTCCAGTACCTCCGCTAGGAAATCCACCACTGGGAGCCCCAGTCTAGCTTTGAAAAAAGCTTCGAACACCACCACCTCTCCCACCTGTGGTACTGGGATCACCTCCTTCTTGGGTTGGCACACCCTTACTCCGAGCCCCATCTTCCCAGCGACTGTCGTGGCAATCATCTTCTTCGAGCAAGATGATGCCCCCAAGCTATACGATTGGCCCATATACTTGGCGGATGCTGGACGGAGATCGTGAGGACTGGCCGGACGAGGGTTCTCTGAAGGCCCTACCGCCGCCATTGCTTGCTGCTGAGAAAAGGTCGAAGCAGGAATAGGGATCTTGTTGCTAGTCTTTGCCATCAGAGGAAAAAGAGGTTGGGAGTATGTGCTCATGAAGAAGAAAGGCGATGTGTGAAAAAAATCGGTAAAGTGTCCAAAGTTCACTTTTACTTTCCTATTTATAGCATCAAAAATTATTGTACTATATGTTACAGAGCGCCGTTTGGTTGCTCTGTTTCAGTTTCGATACCGTCATAACTTACAGGATTGCCTCATGAAGAGTTACAATCGTTGGAGATAGTGCGACAATTAGCTTTCTCAGAGAGTAACGACTCTATTTCTGAGTCTAACATCTCTGAAGATTAACGACTATATTGGTTCCGAAAGAAATCTCTCTCCGAAGCCACCCTCTTGGACGCCTCCGAACAAGATTCGGTCTGGAGTTCTTTTACTTCTGAATATTTCTAAGGATCGTAAAGGTTTTCAGGTTTCTTTTTTCCATATTCTAAGCATGAAATTATTTCTTGCATATACTGCCCTCTTCACTACACAGGCAATTCGGAGAGAAGTATTTGAGGGGCTACGGTTGGGGGAAATATTTCATCCTCCAGAGGTCCGAGAAGACTCCACATCAATACAAGTAGAAGAAACGAAGTCAAAAGCTTTGGTCTCCGAAGATGCTAAAAGCATCAAGGCTTCGTTGTGTTCTGAGCTCTCTACAGTGAAGGCCTCCGTCAAGACTTCGGTGTGACGAAGCTTCTCAGAGGCACTTCACCCGAAGGGGTACTGCCAACGAGGATAGAAGAATTATCTTCTCACTGATTAGACTAGTCTTTTACTCTTTTAACCCTATGAAGAATATTAAATAGTATCTTCTTAGTTGGTTGTAATTAGAGGGTAAAGGAGTCTTTTCTCAATGTATTCTCTCTATAAATACCCCTATTCGCTCTGTAAAGGGTATCAAATACTCAGATATTCAATACACACTTCAAACTATCTCAAGCTATTATCCTATTCGGAGGCTTGGAATAGACTTCTTAAACAGACACTCCGTTTGTTAATCTTTCTAGTTCTTTAAACCTGTTAGCGTAATATTTTACGCCAACATCATACGAAATAATTTGTTTATATTTTTCTAGATCCATTTGCTATTTTTAACTCATTAATTGTGTTTCTAGGATTTAAATTGGAATATGTAAAATTTGAGCTGCAAGTACCTAAAATAATGCACTAAAATTTATAGAAAAATAATATTTACTATTTCGTGTCCATTTTTAGTTCTTATCCACTAAATTTAAAGAAATGTTAAAAAATATGTTACGACACTTCACCGGTAATGTGGAGCTTAAGTGTTTTTTAATTATAAAAAATAAAATAAAATTTGAAAAATACGAGACTTGTCATGGTGTTATAATATTATACGTAGATACTATGATAAAAATTTTAAAATGTTTCAAGAAAGTTTATCATATAGGATGTTAAGAAACATGAGATTTTCTTGAGAGGAATTAGAGTTTTGACATGTAATAGGCTATGGTTTAAAGTAAATTGATGGTTAAATGTTTGTTTGAACTTGAAACTTTTTTTAATCAAAATATAACATATCTCATTCCATATAAGTTTTTTGTATTTTTATAGATCCATTTGCTATTTTTAACTCATTAATTGTGTTTCTAGGATTTAAATTGGAATGTGTGAAATTTGAATTGCAAGTTCCTAAAATAATGCACTAAAATTGATAGAAAAATCATATTCACTGTTTTGTGTCCATTTTTAGTTCTTATCCACTAAATTTAAAGAAATTTTAAAAAATTTATGTTACGACACTTCATCGGTATGTGGAGCTTAAGGGTTTTTTAATTATAAAAAAATCAAATAAAGTCTGAAAAATACGAGACTTGTCATGGTGTTATAATATTATACGTAGATATTGTGATAAAACTTTGAAAATGTTTCAAGAAAGTTTATAATATATGATGTTAAGAAACTTGAAATTCTCATGAGACGAATTAGAGTTTTCAGAAGTAATAAACTATGGTTTAAAGTAAATTGATGATTTTAGTTAGTGTTGTTTAAAAACTTAGTTTGTGTATGGTTTATTTTGTATCATTGCTTATTATTAATTATTATTGCAATTTGGTATATTGGACACTTTGAACTTTTGAAAAATTTGTGAAACAATGAACCTTTCGAGTTAAACCGAGTAAACATCCGAATACATATTCATATTCGAAATATCCGTTTTGTATTCGTATTCAAAAACATCAGAATTCATATTAGTATTCGCAATAAAATGTAGTAAATAGTGCTATCCAGATTCGTTTCCATCCGTATCCGATCCAAATCCATCCCTATAGGCAACTAACACGCGCGCCCACGCCTATATCTCCCTCGGTCGGCAATGACTCTGTTTGACTACTGTTGGTTATTTTTCTTCGTTCTATGTTGCTCCTTCCGATCATATTTTAGGGGGTGTTTGGTTCCAAGGACTAAAATTTGGTCCGTGTCACATCAACTGTTTAGACATCAATTTGAAGCACTAAACTTGAACTAACTATAAAATAACTGTAGAATCGGAGGATAATTTGCGAGACGAATTTATTAAACCTAATTAATCCATAATTTGAAAATGTTTACTGTAGCACCACACTATCAAATCATGGCATAATTAGACTCATTAGATTCGTCTCACGAATAATCCACCGATTAAGGACGAGTTTTGTAAATAATCTACATTTAATACTTCAAATAGTATCTAAACATTCGATGTGACATGAACTAAAGTTTAGTCTTGGTATCCAAACACCCCCTTAGTTTTTCACGGTGTATTGGCCTACGTGCCTTGAGCCCTCATTTTTCTCAGCCCACCTGCTCATGTGAATCCTACACCTAAGGAACAGCAAGCTTGCGCGTGTACTGGCGCCATCTGCTTGAACACCACACCTGCACATGTGGATACAGCAGCCAACCAACTAGGGGTGGCAGTTTCACTCGGGGTTCGTGAGCCAGCTCGGGCTCGGCCGAGCCTGGCTCGGCTCTATTGATAGCAAAAAATGGCATTAATGGCTAGATCATCAAAATATCAATTTTGGTGATTTCGGCCAAAAGTGCACATGTCTAGGGTCTGTCCGAAGCCCTACAGGGTCAAAGTCCATTGAGCTATGGGCTCCGAAAGCCTCTAGCCAGCCCATGGGCTTTGGCCAGGAAGCCTTCGGAGGCCCACGCTGCTGAAGCTTCGACCCGAGAAGCAAGCCTCAACGGGCCTGGCCGAAACCCACGCTACAGAAGCTTCGGCCCGAGGAGCAAGCCTCGATGGGCCTGGCCGAAGCCCATGCTGTCGAAGCTTCGGCCCGAGGAGCAGGCCTCAACGGGCCTGGCCGAAGCCCACCTCGGCAGAGATAGAGTTGTTTGTGTCACCGGCTCAATATCTATCTCTATCTGGCCAGATTAATAGCACATTAGATTAGGAGTTAGCCCCCTATAAATAGAGAGGCATGGCCGGCGTGGAGAACCCCCCCAACTCAAACCAAACCAAACCCAATGCTTTGATCGTATTTATCTTACCTTTATTTTCTTGTACCTCTTCGTGGGTTTGCCTAGAAGCCCTCCACCGGCCACTACGTCGGAGGTGTCTGGAGCTGAGAGATCAGTTTCAGAGGTCCCCACGACACCCTTCGGCGGACCGCAGGCTCTGACAATAGGCTTCGCCAGCATACTTCATCGCAACAGGCTTCGCCACCACCATACTCCGCACCGGACGAAGTTGCACTCATGTGTGGCCCTCGCGTCACTATTCCGTAGTTTGCTGTATCGGAGATCCCACGCCGAACCCCGCTGTTCGGAGGTGGTCATTGCGTCCAGATCCGTTCGGGGTCTATCTTCGGCCAAATCATTCCGAACGCCGAAGCACCCTTCGGGGGACCACTTCACACCAGACGCCGAAGGTACACTTCGGTGACCCCATCGCATTAGACTTCGAACCAGGCGGGGCTCTGACTGGTTTGTTGATTTTATTCTATTTAATCTATCTTTTTCGGCTAATTGGATTATTTTGTGTAATCTAGTTGCCTGGAGACTCCACCCCCCTTATCACTATTAAGGGTAGTCGAAACGCGACGTCGATGCCACATCACGCTTAGGCCTGTCCCTAAGTATCCGTGCGCTTTTGGATCATCGAATTGACCCAAGTGCGGGGGCACGTTTTTGTGTCAACACACTTTTTGGCAACTCCGCTGGGGAAGGCTACGCCAACATAATGAGTACGTCTACATCGGCCACCGGTACATCTACATCGACTACTACGTCTACGCTGCCGATGGACGCAATAGGAGGCACGAATATCAACAACCGCAACATATTGTCGCCTACACTTGAAGATATCCCTGTAGAAGACCGAGCAGAGATCGAGGCGAAGTTAAAGGCACTCCAAGACATGATGCTTGGGGGCTACATCAAGACACGCGCAGGCTTCTTCAAGCGCGACATCATCACCTCCGACCTCGCTCAGGTCCAAGTAACACCAGTATCGCCTCACTTATCTTCTTTAGAAATTTAGCAAAAAATAGCCGCGTCAGTAGATCAAGCCGTGAGCACTTCGCTGGCCAACCGTTTAGATTCGGCAGTTAGCTCCCAAGTAGAGGCAACTCTTAGAAGGTTCGGCTTCACTGAGGCCGTACCCCTAGTTCCTATTGCTAGCGCACCTCCAACAAACAACGTATACAGTAGGACTAACGACAGCACTGGCACAATCATATCTCCGGCCTCACCAGTTATGGCTGAGACCAATCATTACACCTACGGTCAAAGTAATACTGCATACCATCCACCGCCACCTGCACCAATACCCGCGCTACCTGCACCACACGCGCAGACACCCGGACATGAGCACATTGTACAAATAGCACGTAGGGAAGATGCACATGGCCTACACGCCGACATCCCACCACGTGTCGCGCCCCGCATGAGAGGCGCATACAAGCAACATAACAAGATGATATAGAGGAGCGGGTCCACGCACTATTTAGGGAGTGTGCTGGCTTCGTGCCCAAGGGACGGGTTAGGGTTTACCGTAAACCATACCCCAACCATCTTGATACAGTACCCTACCCCCGCGGCTATAGAATCCCTGAGTTCACTAAATTTGATGGCAAGGGTAGCAAGACTACACTAGAGCACGTTAGTCAATTTTTGGCGCAATGTGGAGAAGTTAGCGGGATAGATGCTCTGAAGGTTAGACTACTTTCTCTCTCGCTATCCGGCACCGCTTTCACTTGGTTTTCGGCGCTCCCGCCGAACTCCATCCACACGTGGGACGATTTAGAGCGGAAATTCCATGATTATTTCTACACAGGTGAAACAGAACTTAGGCTTTCACATTTGACATCGGTTAAGCAAAAATCTAGTGAGAGCGCCTCTGAATACATCAAGCGTTTTAGGGATACTAGAAACCGATGTTTTAGCCTTAATATCTCAGAACGGGACTTGGCGGAATTAGCTTTTAACGGATTGCGTTCTGAAATTAAAGAGAGGTTAGATAACCAAAACTTTTTAGAAGTTAGCCAAGTTTTACAGCAGGCTCTGGTCCAGGAAGGCCGAGCAAAAGATAAAAAGTTTATTCACACATTTAGCAAGCCTAGTCTGAAATCCGCATCATGGAACGCTCTGATGAGGAAGAGTCGGAGGAGGAGGATCCGACCGACATGTACGTGGGCGAATGGGTTTGGAACACTAAAAATAAACCTGTCACTTGCTCCGAGTTACGACCATCCCCCACAAAGAATAGACTTAGTGAGGTCAAGTACTCGTTCGATATAACTAAGTGTGATAAAATATTTGATTTTCTCTTAAAAAGTCAGCTTCTCAGGTTACCTAAGGGTCCAGTCATCCCACCTGCCGATGAATTAAAGAAGCATCCATACTGTAAGTGGCATGACTCACATTCGCATAATACTAATGATTGCAATGTTTTTCGATGGCAGATACAATCGGCCATAGAAGAAGGACGATTGAAGATAGACCATGATCCGAAAATGAAGCTGGATAAAGATCCTTTTCCAGTCAACGCCGTCGACCTCGGTGAGAAGAAGGTGTTGATTCGGCCAGAACAGGCCAAGTCAGCTAAAGGGAAGGAAGTAATTGTTGGAGAACCGCGCACTCACACGCTCGTGCCAAAGAACCCCGAGGTAGGAGTGTGGAAACATAACGTTAATACCCCTTCGGCTAAGGCTCGCAAGAGGCCGAAGGTAACATATGACATGCTGCTGAACAAGCATCAGAGGAGGGCTAAAGAAGCAGGTCCACACGCCAAGCTAAAATACCCGAAGGGTCTAAGACCCTCGAAGGGTGGCTTCGGACCGAAGCACGTGAACCCTCCGCACGAAGGCTTCGGGCCACGGTGGCCTGATGCTCCGCACGGTGGTTCCGAGCCACAACGGCTGAACCCCCCGTACGGCAACTTTGAACCCAAGTGGTCGGGTCCCCCATGCAATAACTTCGGCCCCCAATGGATGAACCCCGCACCGTGTTGGACTTCTCCGATGGGAGGCTTCGGCCCGCACTAGCCAAACATACCCCCGCCCTGGCAGGACCCTTCGCTGGTGTGGTCCGAGATACCTTCGACTTGGCCGAATCCCCCTTCAGGTAACGGGTTCGGCTCATAGTGGGTGAGGCCACTAGAGCCGCCGATGCCTCCGCCGTATGACTGGGCGAGGACCCCGTGGGCTCCGTACGTATCTGGGTCAGGGTACCCTCCGCAGCCTAACACTATGCCTTATTTTTCTTCGGAGTATTGTGGATGGCAGGGGCAAACAGACACAGCGGAGGGGGGCATCGTCCACAAACTATCCGTGGTGCCTCTAAATCGGACCATGTAGAGCGGAGCCGAAGGGTGCGAGCAGGCGGAGGCCGAAGTCAGGGAGTCCAAAGCCATAACCATCAGAGTTGAGTCTCAGGAAGTCCCAATCCCGAAGACTCTATCACCGAGGTCTAACAGAGGTAAGTCTCATGCTTCGGCCAAGCCCTGCGTCGAAGCTGGGTTCGATCGGCCGAACGAGGCCGGTCCATCCGACGGGGTTCGCAGCAAAGCCCCCTCCGAACGCGAGGTGCACAAGGCCGTAGGGCGCAGTACCACTTCGGCCAGAATTAATAGAAGTCGAACAGTAGCACCCGGCACCAAGCCTCAGCCATCTTGGGCACCTCTAGGCATGTCCAAATCACAGAAGAGACGCTTACAATGACTACGGGCACAGGAGATGCGCGAGAGGGAAGCTGAGGCCGAGCGCGACGCTATCTTCGAAGAATTACGCCCTCGGCCAGCTACAAAGCAGGTATGGAGGGAGAAGCCGGTTGAGATAACCAACCCGGCTCCTAGTCCAAGCGACGACGACGACATGCTCGACGACAATTACTCGCCCATCTTTGAGGGACCCACACCCCAGGTGATAGACATCAACATCGTCACGCTGTCTTTCGAGTTCTCCCTACCACGGGACGAGGCCGAGGTTGCTCAATTAAACCTCGGTCCGTGCAACGCCATCTTCGAGAAGCCTGAGGACTCGGCTTGCCATCTAAAGCCCCTCTATGTCAGGGGTCACATCGATGGGAAGCCGATTTCCCGGATGCTCGTTGACGGCGACGCCACTGTTAACCTAATGCCTTATTCATTGTTGAAGAAACTTGGCAGGGACGAAGATGACCTGAAGAAGACTAACTTGATGCTCAACGGCTTCAACGACGAGAGCTCTGAGGCCAAGGGAGTACTCTCTATGGAGTTGACGGTGGGCAACAAGACGTTGCCAACAGCGTTTTTCGTCATCGACGTACAAGGTAACTATAGCGTGCTATTCGGGCACGACTGGATTCACGCAAACTGTTGCATCCCTTCTACTCTACACCAGTGCCTGATACAGTGGGACGGCGATGAGATAGAAGTCATCCCCGTGGATACTTCGGCCCAAGTAGCTTTTGCCGATGTGTCGGTTGACGCCATCCACAACAAAGTAGAGTGTCTGTCAGGTAGAGATCTTTCAGACTACGATTTTGTTAGCGTATCTAGAGGGAAGTTTGTACCGGTGTCTGTAAAGACGGCTGGAGTAGCACGACTATTTTTGTATTAAATAGACATGTCTAGCAAGAACAATCTATATTGGCTAAAGTCTCGTGTGGAGCAATATCGGTCTAGTAAAGATGGTATTGCCGAGGCCATCAGGTACTTTAGCGAAGTGGAGGAATTAGGACAAGGTTTTGCGTCGGCCGATCCCTTGGAGGAAATGGATGTAGGTGATGGTAGCATCCTAAGGCCGACATGAAAAGTGTGTGGCAAGCATCATGAAAAGTGTCAAAAAGTCGATATGGATGGTATCGTCTTCAGCTCGTTGTGCTTTTAGTTCACTAGTTCACTAAAAGGCAGGGGGGCATGTGTTGATAGCAAAAAATGACAGTAATGGCTAGATCGTCAAAATATCAATTTTGCTGATTTGGGCCAAAAGTGCACATGTCCAGGGTCTGTCTGAAGCCCTACAGGGTCGAAGTCCATTGAGCTATGGGCTCCGAAAGCCTCTAGCCAGCCCATGGCTTCGGCCAGGAAGCCTTCGGAGGCCCACGCTGCCAAAGCTTCGGCCCGAGAAGCAAGCCTCGATGGGCCTGGCCGAAGCCCACGCTACCTAATCTTCGCCCTGAGGAGCAAGCCTCGACGGGCCTGGCCGAAGCCCACGCTGCCGAAGCTTTTGCCTGAGGAGCAGGCCTCGACGGGCCTGGCTGAAGCCCACCTCGACAGAGATAGAGTTGTTTGCATCACCGGCTCAATCTCTATCTCTATCTAGCCGGATTAATAGCAGATTAGATTAGGAGTTAACCCCCTATAAATAGAGAGGCATGGCCGGCGTGGAGAACCCCCCCAACTCAAAACAAACCATAGCCAATGCTTTTATCGTATTTATCTTACCTTTATTTTCCTGTACCTCTTCGTGGGTTTGCCTAGAAGCCCTCCACCGGCCACTACGGAACAGTGGTAATCCTTGTTACTTCTCCTGTGAAGTATCCGTTAATCTACATAATAGATTGCTATCGCCTTGTTACTTCGCCTATGAAGTATCCGTTAATCTACGTAATAGATTGCTATCGCCTTGTTACTTCGCCTATGAAGTATCCGCTAATCTGTGTAATAGATTGCTACCTTCGCTACTAGTGCAACACTTAGCAAAATTCGGTCCTTAGGCCGAATTGGTACTTCACACTCTTCTGTTGCAGGTCCGTACGTTCAGAGCCACTTCGTCAAAGGTGTCCGGAGCTGAGAGATCGGTTTAGGAGGTCCCCAGGACACCCTTCGGCGGACCACAGGCTCTGACAACATGCTTCGCCGGCATACTTCATCGCAACAGGCTTCGCCACCACCATACTCCGCACCGGATGAAGTTGCACTCGCGCGTGGCCCTCGTGTCACTATTCTATAGTTTGTTGTATTGGAGATCCCACACTGAACCCCGCTGTTCGGAGGTGGTCATTGCGTCCGGATCTGTTCGGAGTCTATCTTCGGCCAGATCAGTCCGAATGCCGAAGCACCCTTCGGCAGAGCACTTCGCACCAGACGCCGAAGGTACACTTCGATGACCCCTTTGCATTAGACTTCGAACCAGGCGGGGCTCCGACTGGTTTGTTGATTTTATTCTGTTTAATCTATCTTTTTCGGCTAATTGGATTATTTCGTGTAATATGGTTGCCTGGCAACTCCACCCCCCTTATCACTATTAAGGGTAGTTGGAACGCGACGTCGGTGCCACGTCACGCTTAGGCCTATACCTAAGTATCCGTGCGCTTTTGGATCATCGAACTGACCCATGTTCGGGGGCACATTTTCGTGTCAACAGGCTCCTTGTGCCAATGAGCCGAACTCGAACCAAGCCTCCTGGCTCGGCCAACATTCGAGCCGAGCCGAGCCAGTTGGTGAGCCGACTCATTGGCTCGGTCACCGGCACATGTAACAAATCTGTTCCTCTATCTAGTGCATAAAATGATGGATTCGTGTGAAGTAAACAACATCAAATCGTGTATTTTCATCATTGCGTGAGCACTAAGCTCTGAACACCGAACAATAGACACATCTCCTCTCCCCTCCTAACGGTTGGCACCAACGATGCCCTCGACGGCCAGCGATCCTTGGTCCACAAACCCCACTGACCACCACTACCTACACCCGGTGACGCCGCCTTTTTTCTGAGAGAAATGAGTTCCCAACAACGCCACTTTCTAAGTTACGAGAGCACAACACCTTGGAAAATATTTAAAAAGACAAGTGGATAGTGACACTAACGAGCCAAGCTGAGCCAGCTCATGTCCCTGTCGAGCCCGAGTCGAGCCAGAATTTTGGCTCGCTAAACAATTCGAGCCGAGCCTAGCTTGGCTCGCTAAAGAGGTGGCTCGGCCGAGCCGAGCTCGGCTCGTTGCCATCCCTACAACCAACACTAATGTCTAGGAGACCTCACCATCGACCAAGCTTTGATGGGACTGTGCATCCACGTCACTGCTTCTTCTGCCCGGACTCCTCCAGCGCCACTTCGGCTACTGCATCCTCTTCAATCTTCATTGGTAAACATCTGTATCCTCTTTGCGCTAAATTACGTTATGAAATGTGTGTGAGTATATTAAGTATGCCAAGTGTTTGATTATATTCTTTCTTGCCTTGTGAGTGTGTCGATGTGTCTATTTGTCTAGTGTTTGATGAAATGCCAATGAGATGTATGTCAACTGTGTTGATAGCAAAAAGTGGTCAGAATTGTCAAAAAGTAAAAATTGATACTTTTGGACGAAAATATGCAATTTCTTGGCACAGGCCGGTCTGACCAAAGTAGGCACTTCGGTCTAACCGGACTAGGTCTGGTCAGACCGGCCATACAGGCCCGGTCAGACTGGCCTGATCTGAATCTGATTCAAATTGGCTGATTTTGGGTAAATTTTATCCCTAGTTAAATTCTAACGACTTGGGTTCATTTTTTGAGTACATTAAAGCCTAGGCACGTCAAGTCCAACCCCTATAAATATATGGGCGAGGCCGATTCAAGGACCCCCAAAACCCTAATAGATCAAATCTATTATTTACCTTGTATCATCGTTACTTTCAATCTACTTTCCTTGTCGTAGGATAATCCAATAACGTCCATCTTTGTTGGTTTGTGCTATAAACCATGCGTCCGCTGCGTCGTAATCATGGTAAGCCTTGTTGACTCGCTTGTGAATCACCTGTTTAATCGGTTTTATCGGTAATTCGGTCTCTAGGCTGAATTGCCTCTCATATTTTGGTGTTTTCGTAGTGTATTCATCTCAATCTTCTTCTCCAAAAGCCCCTACATCAATCCATCGTTGACAATACGGTTGCAGGAGCCGAGAACAGATTTTTCAAGAGGCTATTAGTCTAACTGACAGCATATCCCCGGTCTGACTGGCCAATGCCGTGCTATCATCCAACGCGCTGGTACGTTGTGGTCTGACTGGTGGCATAAGGCTGGTTTGACCGGGCTTCTATAGAGGCCCCGGGACACTTCGCTCTGCACGCCGGAGCACTCTCTGGAGCCCCCCTTTGGCCACCTTCGGTTTGACCAGAGACTACCCTACGGTCTGACCGAGAGAAGGCCGGACATCACCCTTCGGTCACTTTCGGTCTGACTGGAGACTTCCCTTTGGTCTGGCTGATCGAAGGCCGAAGACTACCCTTCAGCCACCCTTTGGACCCCTTCACAATCCACGCTGGAGGCCCTCTTCGGCGAAGCCCTTCGCACTGTTGGTCTGACCAACGACTTAGTATTAGTCTGACCAGCCCGCCTTGGCCGGTCTGACCGTCATGTGCACCTCGATCTAACTGGCCCTAACTTGGCCTGTTGGATCGCTTCCCCGACAATTTGGTTAGTTAAATAATATTTTGGTATTATTTAATTTCCTGGCGACTCTTTATTTCCTTTGTCACGTTCAAGGGTCGTCGGAATGTGACGTCGTTGTCGTGTTATGCTTAGGTCTATCCTTAGGTATCCACACACTTTTGGATCGTTGAATCGACGTCAGTGCGTTGGCATTTTGATCGATAGATTTTAGCGTCAACAAACTATTCAGTGAATTAGTTTTTCAGTGTATTTTATCTTGTCCATCAAGTGTTCGATGATATGATTCACTTGAATTTCGAGGAAATTTCTCCATGTCAATCATGTGTTTGATCAAATGCCTTTGAGTGTTTTATGTGTACCTTTTTCCCTAAGATGCTTGTGGTATTTTTGAGGGTAAACTTGTCTGATCTTATCAAAATTCATTTGATCTCATAAATTGTTTCTTCACATTTCAAATGATAGGAGAGTGATAGCATTTGTTATATTCAAGATTTGTGAATTTATTTGCTTCCGGTAATTTACTTTTGAGGAGTGTTTGGTGAAAGAAAGAGATTATCTTTTTGAAAGAATTTGTTGAAGTGCCTATTTACTCCCCTCTAGTTACCTATTTTGGTCCTACAATTTTATCAGAGCCGGTTAGATCACTAGTTGACTTTAACCAGTTTTGAGATCCATAGACGACATGGAAAGACATGGTAAGATTCCGATGTTTGATGGGCAGGATTTCTCTTACTAGAAGGTGCGCATCGAGTCTTATCTTCAAAGCCAAGGAAATGTTATTTGGGATATAGTTGATTTCAACTATGAGATCCCCTTATTCATTCCACTCAGCCTCAGGCCGAATAATATGATTATAACAATGAAGTCAGGAACATATTGTTCACAAGCCTGAGCAGGAATGATTTTGATAGGGTGCAACACCTTCACACTGCAAGAGAAATCTAGATAACTTCGAGCATTTTTCATGAGGGCACAAATCAGATCAAGGTCAGGCGCTAAAGCACTTACAAATATGAATATCAAATGTTTGTGCAAAGCCCTAGTGAATCTATTGTTGCCATGTTCACATGCTTTGTTGAGATAGTGAGAAATCTTCGCTCCACTAGGGTTTTATCTTACTCTGATTATGAGAGGGCAATTGTAACACCCCAAATTTAAAAATAAAATAAAAATGGGGGAAATAAATTTTTTGAATTTAAAATAAATTATTTAATTAGAGAAAAGGTCAAAAGAACCCAATTAAAGAAAAACAGGGAGAAATATTTCAAATTTGAACTTGAAAAATATAGGGTGGAATCTAGAAGCCAAGAAATATTTTTAGGAATTTTTACAAAATTTTAGCAACAAAGCTTCAAGCCTTAAGCAAATAATTGATTTTCTGAAAATATTTTAAATTTAAAATACATTTAAAACCTTGTTGGGCCGCAACCCCCAATTCCCCTTCAGACCCGGCCTAGTCCAGCCGCACCCACCGACAGGAGGACCCGCCCTGTCGGCGTCGTTCCCCTCTCCTCTTCCGCGTGCCACGCCCAGCCGGCCCCGCCTATCAGCCTCTCGTGTTCCCCCTCACGCCGCTGACTGCCCGGGCCCGCTTGTCGGCGCCTTTCCCCTCGCACCCACCCACTGACAGGTGGCCCCCACCTATCAGGCCCATCTTCTCCGATGGAAGGGCATCCCCCCTTCCATACCGGCGCCCCCCCCTGCCATTTTTCACCGCCGGCCACCAAATCCCACCGAATCAAGCCCTGGATCTCCTTCCCTCATCGTCGGCGATCTCCTTCCGCCCAAAGCCAATGCAATTTCATCCCTATAGAAGTTTTTCGCGCTGATGGAAGGCTCGCCGGAAAAAACTTTGAAACCCTCCTCGGTTTCCTCCTCTCGGCTTTCCGTTTTCCACCGACGACCCCCTACAAAGGTCCTCTACAATCACCGCACCTCCACCCTCACAATTTTACCCCACCCACTCCTTCCTGACATCACCCGTGCCTTTTTGCGCCGCCTCCCCTGCTTCGGCTCCGGCAAGCCTTCGCCTGCGCCTCGGGCCACCGCCACCCTCACCGTCGACACCGCCAGGACCGCCGTTGCCTCCTCTCCCTTGGCCTCGCCTCTGTTCGAGTTCCCCGTCACCGGATCAACGTCGCCACCATCGACCCGAGGAGTCCCGCCGCCTCTTCCCATCGCCAGCCGCCATCAGCCACCCTCCGCCTCCATTTTCGGTATGGTCACGCTCCCCATTCTCTCCTCTCTCCGTTTTGGCCGGTAGTTAGGACCTTAGGTATGGATTTCATCACCGGACTACCAAAGACCCAACTTGGGTATGATTCTATTTGGGTGATCATCGACCGGCTTACGAAAGTAGCTCATTTCATAGCCGTCAAAACAACCTTTAGTGGCCCTAAGCTTGCAGAGCTATATATGGCCCGGATCGTCTGTCTTCATGGAGTGCCCAAGAAGATAGTGTCTGACCGAGGAAGTCAGTTTACCTCTCATTTTTGGAAGAACCTCCAAGAGGAGATGGGCACGAGATTAAATTTCAGTACCGCCTACCATCCTCAGACAGATGGACAAACGGAGAGGGTAAATCAGATACTAGAGGATATGCTTCGAGCATGTGTTTTGGATTTTGGAGCCACTTGGGACAAGAGCTTGCCGTATGCGGAGTTTTCATACAACAACAGCTATCAAGCCAGTCTTCAGATGTCTCCTTTCGAAGCACTATATGGACGTAAGTGCAGAACGCCTCTACTTTGGGACCAAACTGGTGAATCCCAAGTATTCGGAACCGACATTCTTCGTGAAGCTGAAGAGAAGGTACGGATCATCAGAGACCGACTCAAGACAGCCCAATCACGACAGAAGAGCTACGCAGACAATCGCCGTCGAGACCTAGCCTTTGAAGAAGGAGATCATGTCTACTTACGAGTCACGCCTCTCCGTGGAACTCAACGGTTTAACATGAGAGGAAAGTTGGCCCCTCGCTATGTTGGACCATTTCCCGTTATTCGACGCCAAGGCGAAGTTGCATATCAGTTGGAATTACCGCCCTCATTGGCTGGAGTGCATGACGTGTTTCATGTTTCCCAACTCAAGAAGTGTCTCCGTGTCCCCACGGAGCAAGTGGATCTTCAGCAGTTGGATGTCCAAGAGGATCTGACCTATGTGGAAAAACCGGTCAAGATATTGGAGGTAAAAGAAAGGACCACCAGGAGTCGAGTCATCCGTTTCTGCAAAGTACAGTGGAGTAATCATCCAGTAGAGGAAGCTACATGGGAAAAAGAAGATGAACTCAAGGCACATCATCCTGAACTATTCGAGGATTGAGCCGAATCTCGGGGACGAGATTCTCTGTAAGGGGGATAGGATTGTAACACCCCAGAAATTAAAAAGGAATAAAATAAAAGAAAGTATTATTTAAATCAATTTTTGGATTTATTATTAAAGGGAAATTCACAAAAGAACCCAAATAAAACCAAACAGGGAGATATACTCAAAATTTGGACCTGAAAATTTTATGAGATGAACTAGAGATCAAAACATAATTTTAGGAATTTTTACAAATTTTTATCAACAGTGATTCAAACCTTAATCAAATATTCGAATTTCTGGAATTATTTTAAATCGAAAATAAATTTTAATCCTTAATGGGCCTCAACCCCGAAACTCCCTACAATGGCCTTCTTGGCCCAGCCCATTGCCACCCACCCACTGACAGGAGGGGCCCGCCTGTCGGCGCATGCCTCCCCTCTCTCCTCCCGCCCGCGCCCCGCCTGGCCCCACGCGTCAGCCTCTTAGCGCCCTCTGACCGCCCGGACCCGCCTGTCAGCCCCTTTCCTTTTTTGTTCACCCTCTGACAGGTGGAGCCCACCTGTCAGATTCGTCTTCCTCCTTGGAAGGGGATCTCCCCCTTTCCTTTCCCGGCGATCCCCTCCCATTTTCCCGTCGCCAGCCACCCGATCTCGACGATCCGAGCCCAGGATCAGAATCCCCTACCTCCGGTGATCACCTTCCGTCCAAACCCGACGCGGTATCGCCATTTTAGGAACCTATCCGTGAGTATGGAAGCTCGCCGGCGCAAGGATGGAATCCTTTCGGATTTCCACCGGTCCCCTTCCCATTTCACGCCGGCGACCCCCTATAAAACCCCCCCCCACGACCACCGCCCTCAGCCACACCAGCAGAGCCCTTCCCGAGCGAAAACTGAGCGCCGTCGCCCTTTTTTCGAGCTCCGGGTCTGCTCCACCTCCGGCGAGACATCGCCGTCGACTCCGGCCTCCCCCGCCCTAGCCACCGCCACCAGAGGGACCCTCGACGACTCCCCGTCTCCGGCCACCCCTCCGTTGGCCGAGTACACCGCAGGACCACCGCCTCCGTCGAGCACCCGTACATTCTTCACCGTCTACGCTCGCCGCCGGTCACCTCCAAGCCCCATCTTCGCCGCAGAAGGTACCATCGTGATCCCCTTTACCTCCGCATTCCATTTTGGCCGTTAGCTAGGCACGTAGGCGCTCGCCGCCGCCGCTGCCACCGCGCCCGAGGCCTCGCCGTCGCCGGAGACGAAGGGTACTCGAGCCCTTAGCGCGTGCCGTGCCGGATCCCCTCTGAGCCGCACGATCCGGATCGGACGGCACAGATTAGATCTTGTGGGATCTAATCTGAGCCCTTGGATCTGGTCAAAGCGGTATCGCTCGCTCACGGCCGTCGATCGTCACTTAAACCCCCCCGAGTGATCTCGAGCGTCCACGCGTACCGGTTCGGTATGATTTAATCGTGGCCGTCTGATTTCATTAAACCCCTCCGCCTCGCGCCCGATCGCCGGATCCAGATCCGACGGTCCTGGTTGATCCGGTCCACGCGCATAGTCACGGGTTCACGGTGAGCCTGGTTCACCGTGGACCAGGGACTGTTTTCTGTTTAAATAAAATTCCAGAAAATTGTTTAAACTTCAAAAATTCATATCTTGCTCATTTTAACTCCAAATTTCACCATTCAAATTTTGTTAGAACCAGAATATTATTCCCTACACATTAATGCCATAAAAACAGTATGTTTCTGTTACCCAAAATATTATTAATAAATAAATGAATAAAATCCCTTAGGGTTAAAATCAATAATACAGAAAATAAATTGGGAAAAATTCTAAAAATATTAAACTTTACTGTTTTGTACAAAAACTTGGAATATTAAAAATATTACTTCACATAATAAAACCTACAAATGTGTATGTTTAATATTTGGTGAATTTTATTTGTTTATTGAATGTATTGTTTATTTTCCGTATCGAGAAGACTACGAGTTCGTCGAGGAGCAGGAGTTCTACCCCGAGGTTCCTCCATCCCCATTTGCTGAGCAAGGCAAGTCATCGACCATCTCTGTGGAAACAGTTGATCATAATTGAGCCCATGTTTCAATAGATTATCGCTATAACCCATAGGATAATATTGCATTAGTCAAATATTCAAGCCTTACACTTATATTTATTAGATCCCCGTCCTTGTGTGCAAACCCAAGCCATGCTTATTGAGCCTTAACTCCTTGTCACTCTACTATAAAAATATTAGCTAGTGCCCAATGTACCGGCACAACTGCTATAGGTTAAAAAGAACGAGTCGTAGATAGCTGGATTCTGTATATGAATTTCCCTGTTATTCTCGTCTCTGGACTCTGTTGGAGTTGGCTAGGTTATAAGTATGGTGGGTTCCGGGTGCAAGCTCGGGCACTGGTTTGTCGCACCCGGGGCACTATAAGGACCGGTCTGCGGGATCTGTTGCAAAGCACTTCCGTACCAACCACAAGTCTAATGGGTAAGTCCTAACTGGAAGTATGGAATACTCCGGCTTGATGCACCATAGAGGAGGGGGCAAGGGGCTAGCCTGCGGGCGACTTGTACCGACGAGGCTCAAGGGGGGGTATGGTGGGGCTCCGATGCGTCGGGACACCATATGAAACCCATAAGAGGGTGCTATTGAGTCAGGGAGGACTATATGGAAGGTTTTGGCACGAGTTCCCGTGTGATGGGTCATCTCATTACACTTCGGTGTAGGTGATGAGTGCGTGCCTTGTGGGTACAGTGGTACATCTCTGATCAGAGTAATTTAATCTTTTCGAAAAGCCGAGCCCACGGTCAAGGGCGGGTTGTGTGACTACTCGCAGTTAGTTTACAATTGTTTGAATGGTTGAGTTATTCATGGCACATAAGGACTGTTGAGCGAGGTGGGGCTGACTGTACCCCTCGAGTTAGAAGATGATGATGCACACACACATATTTACTTTTCCGTACTAATTAATTTGCTCACATTTAAAGCTTTACAATTATGCTGCTTCCGCTAAATTAGCCACTATCTCCCTTGTTATTACCTTGCATTATATTTGCATTCGGTGGCTTGCTGAGTACATCTGTACTCACCCCGTTGACTTACAACATCAGAGCCAGTCTACTACGAGGAGGATGAAGGTCTGGAGTAGCGACCCAGTCAAGGCGAGACTGGAAGAAGGCGTTCATCTAGGACCTTTGTTTTATTAGTTTCTCTTCATCTTTATTCACTTTTGTATTAATGCGGTCTACGAACCGTGAATGATTGCCCGTATTGTACGTGGTCGCATGATGAACGTCTTGTTTTATTGATTTTCTATGGAATTTCAATAAAGTCCTGATTTATTAAATCGGGGCGCGACAAGATGGTATCAGAGCCGACTTGACTGTAGGAAGCCAAACAGACCTGACCTTAGGACTTATATATATATATTCACTATATTTTACAAAAGATCACTTATCCTCTCATCTTCCGAGGTTTTCACAAAATTTTTCTCTCTTTTGTAGATGCCGGTTCACACCATGAGCGTGACTCTTCGTGACGAGGCCGGATTCATCCGCGAGCTTCGCGTGCTCGTCGACTTTTTGGGGTTTCCCCATGAGCCTGCGTTCCACAGGATCTTTCCCGATGCGAACGAGAGCTACTGCGAGGTCACGGTTGTGATCCGCCCCTCTTCCACGCAGCCACCCTTCTACACCCATGGAGTTGGAGGACCTTCATTCGTGGTGGCCAGCCAGCGAGCCGCTCTCCAGTCCCTCGCCGAGCTTCGACTGGTCTACGACTGCCACCTCCGCGACACCGTCTACCGCTTCATGCCCATGCGCACACCCGGGAGTCACCGCAGCATCTACATAAGTCCCCTCACACAGAGCAGTTCCGCCATCACCCGCACGATGAGACTCTTGGAGGCCATGGACAACCTCCACACAGAGGCCGTCCTCGACGCAGACAGCCAGCACGACACCATCGACTTCTACCGCCACACTTCGGAGAACCTGACCCGTGAGAATGCCGAGCTCCGTCGACAGCTTGAGCAGAACCCTCTGATGACCCTGGAGGTGGAGGAGTTGAGACGTCAAAACGAGCTCCTACGCCAGGGCGCCATGGTCCACGCCCAGCTCCGTCAGCAGCTCAGAGAGTTGAAGAAGAACATAGAGGAGATCGCGCCTCTTCCGCCTCGCCGGAAGAAACCCCTTCAGATCCCCACTGTGAGGCCCAAGAGGATCTCCCGCAGCGCACCACCCGCCGGACCATCCAGTTCCTCGACCCCGACCGTCTCCCACGAGCCCGAGATCGAGCCGTCCCCCGAGCTGCCATAGACGTAGTTTTACGATTGATTGTTAAATTTTATTGCTTGCTTGTATTAGCATTCATGTCAAAACATAAGGCATGAATGAGAGGATAAATAAATGTAACCGCAAGAACGGTACCCTTTTGAAATAAAATAAGAAGAGGTTTACTAAAACAAATATGTATACTTTGAAAACTCCAGGATGACCAACACTCAGGGATCAGACGCTCCTCAGAACGGAGGGGATAGTGGCAACCTGCCACAATGGGGAGCCACCGGGCAGAGGCAAGCCCCGATCGCCAATCACCCCACTTTGGCTGAGATGATGGCCACTCAGAATCAGTTGGTCTCAGCCCTCTTGCACCAGATGCAGCAGCAGCAGCAGCAGATGCAAGAGCAGCAGGCTCACCTCTTTCGCCTCCACCAACAGCCCGAGCTGCCCCGACCTGCCACACCAGCTCCCGCTCCCGCGTCACAGCTCTCGGAGTTCCTCCGAGTCCGCCCACCGACCTTCTCGAGCACCACCAACCCCATGGAGGCTGGGGATTGGTTGCGGGCGATCGAGAAGAAGCTCGACCTCCTGACCTGCACTGAGCAGGAGAGGGTGGCCTTCGCCACCCACCAGCTTCATGGTCCCGCCGCAGAATGGTGGGACAATCACCGCGAGACTCTGCCCGAGGGCCACGCCCCCACTTGGGCAGAATTCTCGGCCGCCTTCCGTGCCGCTCACATCCCCGACGGCATCATTGCCCAAAAACAACAAGAGTTCAGAGATCTGCAGCAGGGGAGCAGATCTGTCACGGAATATCTCCACGAGTTTAACAGGTTGGCCAGGTACGCACCTGAAGAGGTCCGTACGGATGCGGCCAGACAGGCCAAGTTCCTTAGGGGACTGAAGGATGAGTTGTCTCTACAACTCATCTCTGGAGACTTCGCCAACTTTCAAAAGTTGGTGAACAAGGCGATCATGCAGGAGACCCAGCAGAACAAGGTCGACCTGAAGAAGAAGCGCATGATTGCCTTCAGGCAAAACCAGGGTATGGCCCAGAGACCCCGTTTTGCTCCACCCCCACCAGCGCCACAGTACCACCCCCGGCCAGTGTATCGCCCGACGCCACCAGCTGCTAATGCCGGAGCCAGCCAACCTCGTGCCGCTCCAGCCGCACCGACCGCCCCAGCTGCCCCGGCCAAGAAGCCGGAGGTTTTGAGAGACAGGCATGGCAAGCCTGTGGTGTGCTTCAACTGCCGCCAGGAGGGACACTACTCCCACCAGTGTCCCCATCCCAAGAGAGCTCAAGGCGTCACCTCCAACCCCGCCATCCGCGCCCGAGTCAATCACGTCACCGCTGAAGAAGCTCAGGCCGCACCAGAGATAGTGATGGGTAAGTTCTTGGTACATTCAGTACTTGCAGTGGTTTTATATGACACTGGAGCTACACACTCTTTCATATCAACTGATTTTGTGGAAAAGAACAATCTAAACACCGAAGATCTACCCAGAGCCGTACAAATAGCCACCCCGGGAAAACAAACTCTAGCCCTAACATATAGTCCAAAGGTATGGATAGATATCCACGGCACCATATTTTGGGCCGACCCCATCCTAATAGAATGCCAAGGCCTAGATCTCATTCTAGGAATGGATTGGTTAAATAAATACCAAGGCGTGATAGAATGTGCCCAGAGAAAAGTGACTGTGACCAGCGAAGAAGGGACTGCCGTCACGTTTCAGATGCCAAGACTAAAAATCAGAAGACCAAGACTGCACCAGATTACCTTGGAAGAAATACCGATAGTCTGTGAGTATCCAGACGTGTTTCCAGAGGATTTACCAGGAATGCCACCCAAGAGGGACATCGAGTTCAGGATCGACTTGGTACCTGGAACCACCCCTATATACAAACGACCATACCGAATGGCCGCCAACGAATTAGCTGAGATGAAGCAACAGTTGGAGGATCTTGAGAAGAAAGGCTATATCAGACCAAGCACATCACCATGGGGTGCCCCCGTCATCTTCGTCGAGAAGAAAGAAGACAAGGCAAAGCGTATGTGTGTGGATTATCGCGCCTTGAATGAGGTAACAATCAAGAATAAGTATCCGTTGCCTCGGATCGATGATCTCTTCGACCAGCTCAAAGGAGCTACGGTATTCTCGAAGATCGACCTACGGTCTGGTTACCATCAGTTAAGGATCCGAGAGGAGGACATACCCAAGACGGCCTTCACTACTCGCTATGGATTATATGAGTGTACAGTTATGTCCTTTGGACTGACCAACGCCCCTGCGTTCTTCATGAATATGATGAATAAAGTGTTCATGGAGTATTTGGACAAGTTTATAGTGGTTTTCATCGACGACATCCTCATTTATTCCAAGGACCAGAAGGAGCACGAGACTCACCTCCGGTTAACCTTAGGAAAGTTAAGGGAACACCAACTGTATGCCAAGTACAGCAAATGCAAGTTTTGGACGGCAGAAGTAAAGTTCCTCGGACACATCATCTCTGCGCAAGGAATCGCAGTGGACCCTGCCACTGTAGAAGCAGTTACGGATTGGTTGCCACCCACGAACGTATCTGAGATACGAAGTTTTCTGGGTTTGGCCGGATATTATCAGAGATTTATTGAGAATTTTTCTAAAATAGCCAAACCAATGACCAAGTTGTTGCAGAAAGGAGAGAAGTTTGAATGGACTCCTGAATGCGAGGAAAGTTTCCGCACTCTCAAGACCCGCTTGGTGTCTGCACCCATACTGACCCTACCAGATATCCGTAAGGACTTCCATGTCTATTGCGACGCATCTCGCCAAGGATTGGGATGTGTTCTTATGCAAGAGGGAAAAGTTATCTCTTATGCCTCCAGACAGTTGAGACCTCATGAGTTGAATTATCCGACCCACGATCTGGAATTAGCCGCCGTAGTGCACGCCCTTAAGATTTGGAGGCACTATCTAGTTGGAAATCGCTGTGAGATCTTTACGGATCACAAGAGCTTGAAGTATATCTTCACACAGCCAGATCTGAACTTGAGGCAAAGACGATGGCTGGAGTTGATCAAGGACTATGACTTAGGTATTCACTACCACCCCGGAAAAGCAAATGTGGTAGCTGATGCATTAAGTCGCAAGGGATATTGCACCGCCATGATGATTCAAGAACACACACCCCTGTTATGTAGGGAGATGGAAAAATTAAATCTTGGATTAACCACAAGAGCATACCTAGCCACCTTGGAGACCCAACCTGTCTTGTTTGAGCAGATCCGTGAAGCTCAGTCAGAGGACCCAGATATAGCTGCCATTAAGAAGAACATGAGACAAGGAAAAGCCCCCGGATTTTCAGAAGACGAAAATGGCACCATTTGGTTTGGAACCCGGATATGTGTACCGGATAAACCAGAGATAAAGACTCTTATCTTAAGAGAAGCCCATGAGACATTGTATTCCATCCATCCCGGCAGTACCAAGATGTACCAAGATTTGAAGGAACGTTATTGGTGGGTTAGCATGAAAAGAGAGATTGCCCAGTTTGTCGCCGAATGTGACACCTGCAGAAGAGTAAAAGCTGAACATCAGAGACCTGCAGGATTGTTACAGCCACTTAAAGTGCCGGAATGGAAGTGGGAAGAGATCGGTATGGATTTCATCACCGGACTACCAAAGACCCAACTTGGGTATGATTCTATTTGGGTGATCATCGACCGGCTTACGAAAGTAGCTCATTTCATAGCCGTCAAAACAACCTTTAGTGGCCCTAAGCTTGCAGAGCTATATATGGCCCGGATCGTCTGTCTTCATGGAGTGCCCAAGAAGATAGTGTCTGACCGAGGAAGTCAGTTTACCTCTCGTTTTTGGAAGAACCTCCAAGAGGAGATGGGCACGAGATTAAATTTCAGTACCGCCTACCATCCTCAGACAGATGGACAAACGGAGAGGGTAAATCAGATACTAGAGGATATGCTTCGAGCATGTGTTTTGGATTTTGGAGCCACTTGGGACAAGAGCTTGCCGTATGCGGAGTTTTCATACAACAACAGCTATCAAGCCAGTCTTCAGATGTCTCCTTTCGAAGCACTATATGGACGTAAGTGCAGAACGCCTCTACTTTGGGACCAAACTGGTGAATCCCAAGTATTCGGAACCGACATTCTTCGTGAAGCTGAAGAGAAGGTACGGATCATCAGAGACCGACTCAAGACAGCCCAATCACGACAGAAGAGCTACGCAGACAATCGCCGTCGAGACCTAGCCTTTGAAGAAGGAGATCATGTCTACTTACGAGTCACGCCTCTCCGTGGAACTCAACGGTTTAACATGAGAGGAAAGTTGGCCCCTCGCTATGTTGGACCATTTCCCGTTATTCGACGCCAAGGCGAAGTTGCATATCAGTTGGAATTACCGCCCTCATTGGCTGGAGTGCATGACGTGTTTCATGTTTCCCAACTCAAGAAGTGTCTCCGTGTCCCCACGGAGCAAGTGGATCTTCAGCAGTTGGATGTCCAAGAGGATCTGACCTATGTGGAAAAACCGGTCAAGATATTGGAGGTAAAAGAAAGGACCACCAGGAGTCGAGTCATCCGTTTCTGCAAAGTACAGTGGAGTAATCATCCAGTAGAGGAAGCTACATGGGAAAAAGAAGATGAACTCAAGGCACAGCATCCTGAACTATTCGAGGATTGAGCCGAATCTCGGGGACGAGATTCTCTATAAGGGGGATAGGATTGTAACACCCCAGAAATTAAAAAGGAATAAAATAAAAGAAAGTATTATTTAAATCAATTTTTGGATTTATTATTAAAGGGAAATTCACAAAAGAACCCAAATAAAACCAAACAGGGAGATATACTCAAAATTTGGACCTGAAAATTTTATGAGATGAACTAGAGATCAAAACATAATTTTAGGAATTTTTACAAATTTTTATCAACAGTGATTCAAACCTTAATCAAATATTCGAATTTCTGGAATTATTTTAAATCGAAAATAAATTTTAATCCTTAATGGGCCTCAACCCCGAAACTCCCTACAACGGCCTTCTTGGCCCAGCCCATTGCCACCCACCCACTGACAGGAGGGGCCCGCCTGTCGGCGCACGCCTCCCCTCTCTCCTCCCGCCCGCGCCCCGCCTGGCCCCACGCGTCAGCCTCTTAGCGCCCTCTGACCGCCCGGACCCGCCTATCAGCCCCTTTCCTTTTTTGTTCACCCTCTGACAGGTGGAGCCCACCTGTCAGATTCGTCTTCCTCCTTGGAAGGGGATCTCCCCCTTTCCTTTCCCGGCGATCCCCTCCCATTTTCCCGTCGCCAGCCACCCGATCTCGACGATCCGAGCCCAGGATCAGAATCCCCTACCTCCGGTGATCACCTTCCGTCCAAACCCGACGCGGTATCGCCATTTTAGGAACCTATCCGTGAGTATGGAAGCTCGCCGGCGCAAGGATGGAATCCTTTCAGATTTCCACCGGTCCCCTTCCCATTTCACGCCGGCGACCCCCTATAAAACCCCCCCACGACCACCGCCCTCAGCCACACCAGCAGAGCCCTTCCCGAGCGAAAACTGAGCGCCGTCGCCCTTTTTTCGAGCTCCGGGTCTGCTCCACCTCCGGCGAGACATCGCCGTCGACTCCGGCCTCCCCCGCCCTAGCCACCGCCACCAGAGGGACCCTCGACGACTCCCCGTCTCCGGCCACCCCTCCGTTGGCCGAGTACACTGCAGGACCACCGCCTCCGTCGAGCACCCGTACATTCTTCGCCGTCTACGCTCGCCGCCGGTCACCTCCAAGCCCCATCTTCGCCGCAGAAGGTACCATCGTGATCCCCTTTTCCTCCGCATTCCATTTTGGCCGTTAGCTAGGCACGTAGGCGCTCACCGCCGCCGCTGCCACCGCGCCCGAGGCCTCGCCGTCGCCGGAGACGAAGGGTACTCGAGCCCTTAGCGCGTGCCGTGCCGGATCCCCTCTGAGCCGCACGATCTGGATCGGACGGCACAGATTAGATCTTGTGGGATCTAATCTGAGCCCTTGGATCTGGTCAAAGCGGTATCGCTCGCTCACGGCCGTCGATCGTCACTTAAACCCCCCCGAGTGATCTCGAGCGTCCACGCGTACCGGTTCGGTATGATTTAATCGTGGCCGTCCGATTTCATTAAACCCCTCCGCCTCGCGCCCGATCGCCGGATCCAGATCCGACGGTCCTGGTTGATCCGGTCCACGCGCATAGTGACGGGTTCACGGTGAGCCTGGTTCACCGTGGACCAGGGACTGTTTTCTGTTTAAATAAAATTCCAGAAAATTGTTTAAACTTCAAAAATTCATATCTTGCTCATTTTAACTCCAAATTTCACCATTCAAATTTTGTTAGAACCAGAATATTATTCCCTACACATTAATGCCATAAAAACAGTATGTTTCTGTTACCCAAAATATTATTAATAAATAAATGAATAAAAATCCCTTAGGGTTAAAATCAATAATACAGAAATAAATTGGGAAAAATTCTAAAAATATTAAACTTTACTGTTTTGTACAAAAACTTGGAATATTAAAAATATTACTTCACATAATAAAACCTACAAATGTGTATGTTTAATATTTGGTGAATTTTATTTGTTTATTGAATGTATTGTTTATTTTCCGTATCGAGAAGACTACGAGTTCGTCGAGGAGCAGGAGTTCTACCCCGAGGTTCCTCCATCCCCATTTGCTGAGCAAGGCAAGTCATCGACCATCTCTGTGGAAACAGCTGATCATAATTGAGCCCATGTTTCAATAGATTATCGCTATAACCCATAGGATAATATTGCATTAGTCAAATATTCAAGCCTTACACTTATATTTATTAGATCCCCGTCCTTGTGTGCAAACCCAAGCCATGCTTATTGAGCCTTAACTCCTTGTCACTCTACTATAAAAATATTAGCTAGTGCCCAATGTACCGGCACAACTGCTATAGGTTAAAAAGAACGAGTCGTAGATAGCTGGATTCTGTATATGAATTTCCCTGTTATTCTCGTCTCTGGACTCTGTTGGAGTTGGCTAGGTTATAAGTATGGTGGGTTCCGGGTGCAAGCTCGGGCACTGGTTTGTCGCACCCGGGGCACTATAAGGACCGGTCTGCGGGATCTGTTGCAAAGCACTTCCGTACCAACCACAAGTCTAATGGGTAAGTCCTAACTGGAAGTATGGAATACTCCGGCTTGATGCACCATAGAGGAGGGGGCAAGGGGCTAGCCTGCGGGCGACTTGTACCGACGAGGCTCAAGGGGGGGTATGGTGGGGCTCCGATGCGTCGGGACACCATATGAAACCCATAAGAGGGTGCTATTGAGTCAGGGAGGACTATATGAAAGGTTTTGGCACGAGTTCCCGTGTGATGGGTCATCTCATTACACTTCGGTGTAGGTGATGAGTGCGTGCCTTGTGGGTACAGTGGTACATCTCTGATCAGAGTAATTTAATCTTTTCGAAAAGCCGAGCCCACGGTCAAGGGCGGGTTGTGTGACTACTCGCAGTTAGTTTACAATTGTTTGAATGGTTGAGTTATTCATGGCACATAAGGACTGTTGAGCGAGGTGGGGCTGACTGTACCCCTCGAGTTAGAAGATGATGATGCACACACACATATTTACTTTTCCGTACTAATTAATTTGCTCACATTTAAAGCTTTACAATTATGCTGCTTCCGCTAAATTAGCCACTATCTCCCTTGTTATTACCTTGCATTATATTTGCATTCGGTGGCTTGCTGAGTACATCTGTACTCACCCCGTTGACTTACAACATCAGAGCCAGTCTACTACGAGGAGGATGAAGGTCTGGAGTAGCGACCCAGTCAAGGCGAGACTGGAAGAAGGCGTTCATCTAGGACCTTTGTTTTATTAGTTTCTCTTCATCTTTATTCACTTTTGTATTAATGCGGTCTACGAACCGTGAATGATTGCCCGTATTGTACGTGGTCGCATGATGAACGTCTTGTTTTATTGATTTTCTATGGAATTTCAATAAAGTCCTGATTTATTAAATCGGGGCGCGACACTCACCGTGGACTCACGCCTATTTTTTGTTTAAATAAAATTTCAGAAAATTGTTTAAACTTTAAAAATCCATAACTTGCTCAATTTAACTCCAAATTTGACCATTTCAATTCTAGAAAATTTATCTTTTTATTCTCTACAATAAAAACAGTATGCTTAGTTTGCACAAAATATTCTTATTAAATAATAAAGCCAAATCCCCTTTAGGATTAAATTCCTATTTCATTAAATAATTCAGAAAAACCCTTAAAAATTTATATATGAATTTTTGAGGACACAATAACTTATTTCCACTATTTTAATACAATAAACATAATAGGGTTATTTTTTACCTTTTAATTCACTTTTAATTGGGAAAATAAAAACCCCTTAGGGTAAATGCCTGTTTCAATGGATAAAATTCATAAACCCCATAAAAATTAATCATAAATATTTAACTAATAAATTATTAGAATTTAATACTCTATCCCCTTTATTTAATCCAACAAAAAAATGTACGCTTGTATGGTTGATTTTTGGACTGTTTATTGAATGTCTTATTTAGTTTTCCGTGTTGAGAAGACTACGTCACCGTCGACGATCCGAAGTCTTACCTCGAAGTTCCACCTTCACCGTTTGCGGATCAAGGCAAGTCACAACCCCCATTTTGATCATCATTGAGCCCATGTTTTAATAAATTGTCACTATAACACATAGGATAATATTGCATTAGTCTAATCTCAAGCCTTACACTATATTTATTAGATCCCCGTCCTTGTGTGTAAACCCAAGCCAAGCTTATTGAGCCTTAACTCCTTGTCACTCTACAATATTATATTAGTTAGTGTCCAATGTACCGACACAACTGCTATAGGATAAAAGAATGAGTCGTAGATAGATGGATTCTACTATATGTATTTCCCCATTATTCTCGTCTCTGGATTCTGTTGGAGTTGGCTATGTTATAAGTATGGTGGGTTCTGGGTGTAAGCTCGAGAATTGGTTGGTCGCACCCGGGGCACTATAAGGACCGGTCTGCGGGATCTGTTACAAAGCACTTCCATACTAACCACAAGTCTAGTGGGTAAGTCCTAACTGGAGGTATGGATCGTACCAACTTGGAACACGATAGTGGAGGGGGCAAGGGGCAACCTGTGGGTGACTTGTACCGATGTGGCTCAAGGGGGGTATGGTGTGGCCCGAAGTGACTGGGAAACCATATGAAACCTATAAGAGGGTGTTATCGAATTGGTGCGTTCCATGCTGAAGGTTTTGGCACGAGCTTCTCGTGACAGGAGTCATTTAACACACCGCGGTGTCTAGGAAATGAGTGCCTTGTGGGTACAGTAGTACACCTCTCATCAGAGTTTTAAATCTTTTCGAAAAGCCAAGCCCACGGTCAAGGGCGGGTTGTGTGACCTCTCGCCGTTAGTTTACTAGTGAATAAATGGTTGTGTTATTCCTGGCATGTAAGGACTGTTGAGCGAGGGTGGGCTGACTGTACCCCTCGAGTTAGAAGATAATGCATGATCTCATGTTTACTTTTCTGCAATAATAACTTGATTACATTAAATGCTTTACAAATATGCTTTTCCGCAAAGGTAAGCCACTACTTCCCTTGTTATTACCTTGCATTATAATTGCATTCGGTGGCTTGCTGAGTACGATTGTACTCACCCCCGTTGACTTACACCACCAGAGGTAGTCTACTACGAGGAAGGTGACGGTCTGGAGTAGCGACCCAGTCAAGGCACGAGACTGGAAGAAGGCATTCATCTAGAGGATTTAATTTATTAGTTCTCTTTGTTTTAACTCTTTTGTAATAATATGGTCTACGAACCATGATTTATTGGCGTAATGTACGCAGTCGTCTGATGAACGTCTTGTATTTATTGATTTTCTATGGAATTTCAATAAATCCCCGGTTTTATTAAATTGAGGCGTTACAGCGATCAAACTTGTCTATTCTCTTGATCATATGGGAAGTTATGATCTCCGGTATTTAAAAGTCATCAAGTTATGATACGTTGACTTGTGATAGACTCTTTAGTAAGCTCAAGTCCACAGAGATCGCCAAGACATCTCGACTAGGATATGGAAACTCCTTGCCGCAGAACATGGCATTAGTTTCGGGTCCTAGTAGTGGCAACCCAATAGGAACTAGTTTCTCTAGAACAAGTGCTTTCTTTGGTGGTTTTGCATTGTCCTCATTGGTCACCATCACAAAAGAGAAAGTGGACATGTTAGATGATGAAGAGCTTGCTCTCATGGTCAAAAAGTTCACTCATTTCTACAACAATAGAAGAGATCAACAGAGAGGAGGGTCTCGTGGGTGTTTTGTGATGGGAAACTCGGGTGGCCCGATCTTTCGGTGAGTTGATAAGATAAGGTAAGTTCGATTGGATGGAGACGACGTTGACGACCCGACTACAATCGTACGAGACGTTCGTGTTGCGCCTTAGCGATCGATACACCAACTCCAAGGGTTGTTGATCTTATCGGTGATCAACCTTGTTCCTGCAAGCAATCGAAGAACGAGCAAGAACAAGATAAAGGAGCAACTAGAATTGCTGGATATGAAAGACGCACAAAGGGTAGTTGGGGTTCTGAAACGTGAAACCGGCGATCTAACCGATCACGGGTTTACACGGACAAGTAGCATTGGCTAAACTTTTATCTAATCAAAACCCGCCTTACAACTGAAGTCTCTAGGGGTATTTATAGCCCTAGGGACGTCCCCAAAGTTTGGAAACTTATTACATATGGAAACTACTAATTATTTCCAAAACAGAATTACTAGAAAAGAGAAACTTAGATCCTTAAGCCTTGGCCGTGATTCTTTCGGTGGAATAAATATATTATCTTCCATTTAGACATCCTGAGCTTTCCAAAAAGTCCAAGATCATCTAAATCAGAGCTTCCATGTGAAAGATATGCATGTGTGAATCTCGTGATCTCCTTGAAGTCCGAGTCTGAGTAACACGCATTGTTTTGGTTATTGCAATCTCCTCGGATCGAATTTGGAAGTGTAGCTGCATCCGTTGGAAAGAGGACGTCTCAATCTTTCCAAAAAGTCCACGATCATCCAAATCGGAGCTGCCATGTAAAAGTTGTGAACGTTTGAATTTGTTGCTGTCCATGCAGTCCGAATCCGTGTCGAAAATGTGTAGAAGTTAATCTCCACTTTCTCTTGGCACATAAATAACGTCCCAAAATTGTATATTATGTTTTCATGCCCTTGACTTGGTCCCCAATCAACTTCCATGATGTTCCATGCCCTTTTTGCGCTCTCAACGTGTTTCTTGATCCATGTGAGAATTTCTGTAATTGAAATTAAAAGTACCTCATGGTGTAGCATCCATGGTTCAAATAAATAAAATTTAAATCTAACGTAGAAAGCATGCACCTTAGTTTGTTTGCTCACAATCATGGTCATATCCGAGCTTGTGATGTCCTCATCATTCTCTCCTTCTTGGCTACAAACCGTCCTCGGTTTGTTCTTGTATTCGCACTCATTGTAGCTCCTAGCAAAATAGATATCATTGTGCAATATCACTTGTCCTTTTGTTACACTGTGAGTAGAAGGAAACCAACTCACGTTGACATTCGGTTTTGCATGTATCGGTGAAGAACCATCCTTGATGAAAGGAGACGAAAATGTGAGGTTGTTGAACAGCTTCTCATGCTCTCCTTCTTGATTAATTTCAGCACATATATTACCTTGCAAAACCTTCTCTGATGATGTAAGTGCATACTTGCTCTCTTTTTCCTGTTCAAAGTTAGTAGAACTAGAAGGCAAACTGATTGGTGTATCCTCTAAATCAATAGCAATCTGAATTTCAGCTCGACATGCAAGTTCAAACAATTGAGAGAGAGAATTATATGTTTCATGAAGAAGCATTTCCTGAATTTCCTTGTTAAGCCCACGTAAAAACCTTTGTTCTATAGCTTCTTCACATTCATCTATAGCACAACGTAATAAACAAGCATGCATATCATGATAGTATGAGGCAACACTTCGGCTATCTTGTTTTAAACATTGTAGTTTCTTTAATAGAATATCGGCATAATATGGAGGGACAAAAGCATCTCTCAAATATTTCTTTAAGTCTTTCCAAGATTGAGGTATTTTATCATGTCTACAAAGATGTTTCCAATGATATGCAGCATCTTTAACTAACACTTTAGAGGCAGCCATAACCTTTTCTCTTTCAGATAAGTTATACTTTTTAAATTCATTATCTACAGCTAGCTCCCATTGAATATATGCATGAGGATCATAATTTCCTTCAAAATAAGGTATTGTACATTTGAATCTAGCTAGAATTTTTTCACATACCTCATATTTATCGTGTTGATCCCTCATGTGTCGATGAAGATGTCGATATTGAGCTTCACTATATCCTATCTCCTTGTGTATCCCTGACATGATTAGTAGTAGACAAGAAACATACAAATAATATGTACGCTCCTATTAACTACAAGATTGTGAAGGCACAAAGTCACACTCGCTCAATCCTGTATCAAGCTCTTACAAGTTCTTACCAATGCAAGCATGAAGGTGTTGTACACCGACTTAACCACAAACACCACAGAGATTAGATGTATCGATGCCTTGGCAAACACTTGGTTGTACAAGCTGTAGTCAAATCTGTGGAGCTCTAGGTAGGCTGAAATATGTACCAAGGAAAACTAGAACCACATTAGCATAAGCAAATTGAATAATTGTTCAACGTCGGTATTGTGCTGGTCCTAGGCTTGAACGTACTAGAGACGCGAGCCTAGACACAAACGATACCACCAAACCGACAAAGGTAGAACTAGCTTTCCTTCTCTTTTGTCACAACTTTTTTTCTTCACTTTTTTTCGCTCTTTTTTCTCTTCTTTTTTTTGGTGCGGCTTTTTTTCTTCTTTTTTTGAGCACCCTTTTTCCTTTTCCTTTTTTTTCCTTTTTTAAAGAACAACAAATGATGAGGTGTATACACAAACTCTTACTGCAAGACTACCGAGCTTTGTACGATCTAAAACAGATAGGAAACTACTAAATCTGAAGATGACTCTAAATTGAAAAACATAGATCTGGTTGTAATCTTTCCAAAATATATCAAAACTCTCCAATCCGAGTAGGCAGGTGCGAGATATGATAGTTTTAGTAACACCTGCACAGCCTGCCCGAATTATTCTCGAATTCCAGAATAACAAACCGACTAAACAGACCAAAACATGGTGGTAAAAACGTGACAAGAACTCGAAACTCTAAACGAACTAAACGCTAAGACCAGCAACTTCACACAACAATGCAACCAAAAACTCAAAATACCGATACTAAGCAGAACTAGTAATAGGCTCAAAGAGGCTTGGATCTCGGGTAATTTTTTTGTGTGGCTTTTTCTGGACTGTAGGAAAAAAATGAAAAAAAAACTCACCGAGCAACGAAAGCTCTGATACCACTTGATGGGAAACTACACTTGATGGAGAATGATGGGTGGCCCGATCTTTCGGTGAGTTTATAAGATAAGATAACTTCGATTGGAAGGAGACGACGTTGACGACCCGACTACAACCGTACGAGACGTTCGTGTTGCGCCTTAGCGATCGATACACCAACTCCAAGGGTTGTTGATCTTATCGGTGATCAACCTTGTTCCTGCAAGCAATCGAAGAACGAGCAAGAACAAGATAAAGGAGCAACTAGAATTGCTGGATATGAAAGACGCACAGGGATAGTTGGGGTTCTGAAACGTGAAACCGGCGATCTAACCGATCACGGGTTTACACGGACAAGTAGCATTGGCTAAACTTTTATCTAATCAAAACCCGCCTTACAACTGAAGTCTCTAGGGGTATTTATAGCCCTAGGGACGTCCCCAAAGTTTGGAAACTTATTACATATGGAAACTACTAATTATTTCCAAAACAGAATTACTAGAAAAGAGAAACTTAGATCCTTAAGCCTTGGCCGTGATTCTTTCGGTGGAATAAATATATTATCTTCCATTTAGACATCCTGAGCTTTCCAAAAAGTCCAAGATCATCTAAATCGGAGCTTCCATGTGAAAGATATGCATGTGTGAATCTCGTGATCTCCTTGAAGTCCGAGTCTGAGTAACACGCATTGTTTTGGTTATTGCAATCTCCTCGGATCGAATTTGGAAGTGTAGCTGCATCCGTTGGAAAGAGGACGTCTCAATCTTTCCAAAAAGTCCACGATCATCCAAATCGGAGCTGCCATGTAAAAGTTGTGCACGTTTGAATTTGTTGCTGTCCATGCAGTCCGAATCCGTGTCGAAAATGTGTAGAAGTTAATCTCCACTTTCTCTTGGCACATAAATAACGTCCCAAAATTGTATATTATGTTTTCATGCCCTTGACTTGGTCCCCAATCAACTTCCATGATGTTCCATGCCCTTTTTGCGCTCTCAACGTGTTTCTTGATCCATGTGAGAATTTCTGTAATTGAAATTAAAAGTACCTCATGGTGTAGCATCCATGGTTCAAATAAATAAAATTTAAATCTAACGTAGAAAGCATGCACCTTAGTTTGTTTGCTCACAATCATGGTCATATCCGAGCTTGTGATGTCCTCATCATTTTGAGTGTGGTGATTCTTATCATTTTAAGTCTGAGTGTACTAAACAAAAAAGGAGAGAAGAAATTAATCACGACAAACATCAAAAGAGAGACAAGAAGCCCTTTTACAAAAAGAACCGCGACAAGATGGCTAAGAAGGCAACTAAAGTGGCTTTTAGGGATTTGATGGCAACCCTCAGCGACAAAGACACCTTGTTGAGTGAGGAGCCCAACTCTGATGAGGATGAACCATGAGAGAAGAATGAGAAGAAGGGGAAGGATTTCACCGGTCTTTGCTTCATAGCCGATGACAATGACAATGAAATGGACTTCACCAAGTTCTCGAGGCAGGACTCGATATCCATGATTGAGCACATTAGTCATTTTCTCGCTCAGCGTGGCGATGCATCGGCTGAGGAAGCATTGAAGGTTAGGTTTTTTCCACTTTCATTATCAAGATCAGCGTTCACATGGTTCTCGTCACTACGAGAGAACTCCGTCAAAGGATGGGTATATTTGGAGAAAAAGTTTCATAAATATTTCTTCACTGGCATAGATGAGATGAAGCCCACCGATCTGACGGAGGGCAGGGAGAAGATGGATGTGTTAGTCCAAGACTATGAACAAAGGTTTCGCGACATGAGGAGTAGGTGTTATAGCCTGAATCTCAGCGATGCGCAACTGGCTGAGCTGGCATTCCAAGGGCTCCTAAACCCAATAAAAGATAGATTTTCATTGTAGGAGTTTGACAGCCCACCACACCTGGTACAGCGGGTATCGACCCATGAGATCTGATTCCAGGAGGCAAAAAGAGACATGTATCAGAAGAAGGTGGCATATGCCCATTCGTCCCATTCGGACTCCGACGAGGATAGTGGGTCTGATGTGGAGGTCGGTCTACCTGAATGGACCAAGAACAAGAAATAAGTCACGTCTCCGTGGGTGAAGATGGCCGACAAATAAAAGAAGTATGACTTCGATGTCAGTAAGGCCGACAAGATATTTGATCTGTTGCTCAAGGAAAAGCAAATCTTTCTATCACATAACCACATGATACCACCCATTGATGAGCAAAAGAAAAGGAAATATTATAAGTGTCACAACTCCCCGTCCCACCACACTAATGAATTATCCAAAGTGTTTAGATAGCAGATCCAATCGGCCATGGAGAGAGGCCGAATCAAGTTCAATGACAGGAAGAAGCTAATGAATATCGATGGTCACCCATTCCCAGTCAACATGGTGCATGCGCACCACGATGATGTTTGGCACTCGAAGAAAAGCATGCAGACCAATAGTGGCATCCCCTCCTCGGGTTTAATTGGAAAATATGAGAGGAAGTCAAGAGAAAGGATGGATGTCGAGGATGATCATGAGTACTCACGATTTAAACCCCATTGGAGTTGTGAGTTTTTAAGATTCTGCTGGAACGAAGGGCTCCACCTATTGTAAAGCGAAAACTACCCCCGAATGCAGCAACAGAGACAGGTGGTAGGATTGTCATGGCTCAAGCACCGATAGGGTGGGCTAATATAGTCAGGACAGGGCGACCACCCATCGGAGGTCATCACTACCAAGGGTGTCAACACTCAAAATGTTGGGACCCATCAACACCAAGGAAAGCGGTCAATCAACCGATGGTGGCACCACCGTAGGAGAGCCACAATGGTGTCCTAGTGGGATATTCACGAAGAATCAAAAGAGGAGAGCACAATGAGTACAACAGAGAGAGCTGAAGGTACAGAGCCATAAGGATGAGACTGATCGGCCTCGAAGGATTAAAAGTGAATGGCGAGTGAATGACAAGGCCGATCATGATGACAAGAAGGATGTAGGGGTACACATGGTGTTCTTCCTCCCTACAAAGCATCGTGCCACCCCGAGGCTGATGCCAAGTAGGCCGATACTATGGCGCAAATAATACTGACCCCACAACCAGCAATATTTTACAAGCCAGAAGATCATGAACATCGGCACCTCAGACCCCTTTACATCAAAGGCCTGGTCAGTGGCAAACCGATGTCCAAAATGATGATAGATGGAGGTGTGGCCGTCAACCTGATGTCATATGCCACCTACCAGAAGCTGGGAAAAGGGCCAGAGGAGCTCATCAAAACGAACATGGTACTGAGGGACTTCAGCGGCAATTCATTAGATATGATGGGGGTGCTTAACGCAGAGTTAACGGTAAGGAGCAAGACCGTGCCGACTACATTCTTTATCATAGAAGGGAAAGGATCCTATGGTCTATTGCTGGGGCATGATTGGATTCATGCCAATTTCTGCATTCCATCGACAATGCATCAAAGCCTCATGCAATGGATCGAGGATCATGTGGAAATAATCCCCACTGATAAATCGATTAACGTAGCCATAGCCGATTTATCGTTATGGGAGATGGAAGAAGTTTTCTACCTATTCGTCAGGGCTTGGGATTGTGATTTTCTTGAAGTATCAAATGAAGGAATCAACTAGTCAGCAATGAGCAACCCAAGCTCACCCTCTAAAAGCAACACAGATGAAATAGAAGGTGAACTCGGTCAAGGCTTTACCGCAACGGATGAGCTGTAGGAGGTAAACATCGGATCCAGTGATAGACCGGGGTCAACCTTTTATCAAGCTGATCGATCATTAATACATCGGGCTTGGATGACATAGATCACTGACTTGCAGATGGTTCTCCAGCCTCAACCCCATGAGCTTCAATCAGTACAGCTTTTTGGGGGACAATAGATAGGGTAAAGGATTTTGTGTTTTATTTATCCTTTTTGAGTTGGATACCTTGAAATTTTTTCTTTCTCTTGATTTTTCTTTGTATTTGTGTATCCATATCATGCTTTGTTGCATTCACACACTTGCACGAGCTTCTATTATATGATTAACTGCTTTTATATGAACTTGTTTGTATATGCTTTTGGATTATTGTCTATGATTATGTTGATACAACTTAAATGATATATTTTATATTTGTCATAAGCATGAATTTTATGCTTTAAAAATTTAAAACAAGAGCAACTGAGTTTGGTAACTAGCATGTGTAGGCTAAATGCTTTTTCTATCTTTTACATGTCTGATAGCTAAGTCCTTTTCACTTGGATGCAAACATGCAACTTGAATATCTATATGCTTTACATGGAATTCTTGCCCTGAAAATTGATAAAAATCATGAAAAAGTTTCCTGCCTTTGTACTAAAATGAAAAGAGCCAAGCGGGTTTTCTTTGTTACACTGCTTTTGTTCTAGACTGCGTGCCATAATACTTTGGTATGAATTGGGACACTGCAGTATATACCAAGACCAATGCTTCAAGATTCTGATGGTCTTGTTTTGGCCCAGGCTTGGCTTGGTCGGTTAGCATAAGGTTGATAAGCAAATAACCCCTAGCACTAATTTAAAAAATGAAAAAGGAATCAAAAAGCTTGAAAAATTGGATATCAAGTTTGCAGCAGCTCCTTGTTTTTGGACATGCATATATGGGAAGATAATTGCTAGCTTTTGCATTCATGCTTTATCATTCCTGTCAACTAATCTGAGTGGTGAAGCTTTTGTTTGCAAAATTCTAAAAACTGTGAGCTCATGATTTTAATTGGATATTTTCAACTATGTTGATCATGCCATGTTAATAGACAATATATCCGGCTATACTTGCTATATCTTGTAATTGCTATTAATCATATTTGAGAAACTTTCTTTTTCACTACACTTGTATTCATAACATGCTTTGGGGGGAGCTGCATTTCAGGGGGAGTGGAGTTGTCTCTGTGAGTGCTTTTAGTCTCATTTGAGAAGTCCAATTATCAATAAGGATAGAGTTTAAAGGGGAGAATTTTAGCTTTCTCTGAGTTTGTTTTCAGAGGGAGCTTATTCTCTTTTGTCTTGTGCTCTCTTGAATTCCATTGTTGATAATTCAGAAAATGCACTCATATGAGCTTTTTTAACTCTTTGTTGATTTCTTTTTTGTTTGGCATTAATGATCTTTCATTCTTTTGCCTTGGTTCTTTTCTCCTTGATTCTTGCATTGCTAAACGGGGAGAAACTCTTGTATGATGAATAGGAAGAACATATGCTTTTGAATTTATCTTGGGTCAAGTGATTGGTCCTGCTTTTTATTGAGTTTTTGATCACCTGTTTACACTTTGAGTGCTTTCTTCAAACTATATCTTATTCTTAATGATGTTGTCAATACACTCATCAAGGGGGAGATCGAGAAATCAAGTTGAGGTGTGCCTTCATTATTTGAGTGATGAGTGATTGCTTGTATTGTTTTGGTTTCAAGTTTGAAGATAATATATCTGTGATGAATGCTCTAGCTTGAAGGTTGAGGATAATGTGATGAGCACCAAAAGTTTTGGTGTTGGAAGAAACATGCTTGCCTATCTTATGGTGTGCAGGACTTCGATGCTAGTTGACTATCAACGATAGGTGATTAGGACCAAGTGGAGTGATTGGTGTCGGACGATCAACGAGGCCGGGTGAAGTAGAGGATGATCCTAGTGGTACACATGAAGATTAAGCAATTCATGGATTGAAGGTTGATGAAGACAGCATGTTGACTAAGTCAAGCGAAGGGGATGCCAGTGTAAGTGATCAGGCAGGTCTAAGGATCGAGAGTGGGAGTGACTTGCTAGCAGTCAAGATTGCGAAATGGTGGACACATGTCAAGATCGGGAAGCAAAATGTCATGATGTTGGCTGGGTGTGACCCAGGTAGATGTACATGCGATTGTTGGGCTGAGAGAGCTACGGGGTCGTGGTGGTCCAATCTGGATATCCAGTGCAAGGGCGTCAAGAACTTTGGCAGTTTGGGCTAAAAATCGTCGACCACTCATTTGAAGATCAACGAATGCGATGTGAAGCTATGGAAGTCATGAAAGCTGAGCATTGAAAAAATATATAGAAAATATATTTTTACATTTTTTCCCTTTGGGTCCTGTCGGTAAAAATACCCTAGGGGCATTTGCATTTTTTCCTTAAATATGTTTAGGCTATCAATAACCTTAAATACCCTAGGGTTTCCAAGTCAATCACTTTTAAATTAGGATTCTATTTTTCCTTTTATGATTTGAGTTCTGGACGGTGATTTTTCTCTTCCTGGGCACTGCCGGCCATTGTTCCCTGTGCCGCTGTGCTTTTGGAATTTTTCCTAGCCGCCACTTGTTTTCTCAAGGTACATCTATCATAATTATCTTCTTGCCACCGCTGTGTGGGAACGAAAGAATATTTTGTTTTGTTTATCGATGTTCTTTGCTGGCTTCTTCTCCCAAACACAGTACTACTTTCAATCGTTGGTTGTGATATATCGTGTTTGAGCATCTGCGTGCGATTTCTTACGGATTTGTTTTCTCCCGAGTGCGTGCGTCGACCGACACTCGCGCTGCACACGTTCGGTTGCCACTTGGACGAAAGACGTTGCACCTATGGCGACACGAGCTTTGTTATCAGTATTTTCTCTCGCTGAGTTGTAGGATCAATTTTGTAATCTTTGTGTTAGATAGTGCACGTCGCACGAGCTGATCTCCATCGATCGGTTGTCGCTTGGCCAACAGACATTGCACATACGGCGACACGAGCTTCGTTGTCAGTATTTACTCTCGTTGAGTTGTAGGATCAATTTTGTAATCTTTGTTTTAGACTGTGCATGCCGCACGAGTTGATCTCCATTTATCAATCTGAAGGAATTGTGTTCAAGAAAATTATCGAAGGATCAGAATTTCTGATTTGGAATCAGAAGTTCCAATTATTTTCTGAATTAGAAACCGATAGCTCAAATAGAAAGTTCCGATATGGTATCGAAAGTTTCAATAATTTATGGTTTGAGAAACTGAGAGCCAAAATCGAAAGTTCTAATTTGGAATCGGAAGTTTTGATTATTTCTCATTTAAATACATAAAGTTCAAACCGGAAGTTTCGATGTGACGATCGGAAGTTTCGATAGGGGTATCGAAAGTTCTGATAATTTTTGGGATGTAGACCAAGAATTGATGAGGACATCACCATTTGGAATACGATGATGACTATGATCAAATAAACTAAGGCACATGTTTTCTACGTTATGATTATTTATTATATATTTGAACCAATGCTATGCCATGAGATGTGTTTGTTTTTAATTTAAAAAAAGAATTACATGGATCAAAAAAAGAGATGCATGCATATGGAACTCCTGCATTATCATGGAAGTTGATTAGGGACCAACAGATTGGATAGTAGATCCACTGATCGGGATAGCGTTGTGGACGACATCAATTCAAGAAAGGGAGGATGGTGTGGACATCCCTACTACAGATACAATCGCTGATGAGGACATCCCTAATATAGATACAATCACACAATTATAAGGACCTATCATATGATATCGTGCATGAAAAATAAAGTATCTGATAATCTTGTTCTTTGGAACTCTTCTAAATATACATGAGAATATAATGTTGCCTAAATTAGATGTGTTTGTTCTATTTAGGAATGATGGACCTAGCATGGACGAGGAGGACAAGTATTGTAGCAAGATCAACCATGGAGATGGCAGCAAGAGTGAGAGGACCGGAGATGATGATACAATTGATGTATCCAGAATTTGAGTTCTCATCCTTAATTTCGTCCACATAATTATATGGTGCCACATCAATTTAAGTTCGGCCAGGCCCATGTAATTATCGTCTAAATAAATAACCAGATTTTTATTAGAGTCGTTAGTTAGGGGGAAACCTAATTAGAGATAAATTCATCTAAAATTCTGTTAGAGATTTATTAGAATCCTTATTGAAGGGGAAAATCCAATTTAGAGTCCAATTAGAGTACAACTCTGCCACCCTTTTATGCTGGCCGAATTACATCTCTTTTTCCCATATATAAACCCTCCTAGTGTCAATGGAACTTAGATTTTGTTTAGTTTAAGATTTAGTTGTTTTTGCTATCTTTGCCATAGACATGAGTGTCATCTAGACCTCCTGTAGTACGCACTTGCAGAATCCCATCTATCAAAACTTCCTTCTAAATTTACAATATCTTGAATGCACTATTAGTTCTTTCTTGTTCTCGATTTCAGTCAAGGATTAAGACCCTCGTGGTCAAGCTGATTGAGCATCCACAAGATTTGTAACTTCTAGGAGATTGGCCTAGCGATTGCATTGGCATAACGTACACTGCACGTTGTAGTCGGATCGTCAAGTTCGACCACAACCAAATCAACTTATCTCATCTCATCGAAAGATCGATCCTTCGCCTCTATCAAGTGGTATCAGATTTCAGGTTGCTCGGTGAGATCATACAATTTTAATAGATTATAATGCATTTGTTCTTCATACCTAGAGTCCACGAAAAAGCCAAAATTCGTTTTAGGATTTTTCCCTGTCCCATAACCAATCGAGGCCTTCTACAATTCTCTTTTCAATGCATTGCTTTGTTGAATTTACTTCTACATCATGGTGTCAAGTTGCTGGTCTTAGCATTTAGTTTGTTTAGAGTTTCGAGTTCTTATCACTTTTTTACCACCAAGTTTTGATCTGTTTATTAAGTATTTAGGGACTTTTATTCCTTAATTTTTGAGTATAAATCAAATTGGAGTCGGATTTATTCTTGGAATTCGAGTAGTATTCGGGCAGGTTGTTGAGGCATTGATAAAATTGTTATATCTTGCACATGCTAACTCGGATTGGAGAGTTTTCACACTTTTTGGAAATCTTACAACTAGATTTATAATTGTCTCTTTCGAGTCATCTTCAGATACGGTCATTTCCGTTCAGTTTTTGATTGTACAATTTCGGAGTCCAGGACATGCTATGAATGTCATTTGTTGTTCTTAAAAAAATAAAAAAGAGAAAAAGGCAAAAAGGTGTTAAAAAAGCCGCATCAAAAAAAGAGAGAAAAAGTGAAAAAAGAAAACTTGTGTGAAAAGAGCAGGAAAACTAGTTCTATCTTTCTTGGTTTGGTGGTATCGTTTGTGTCTTGGCTCACATCTCTGGTACGTTCTAGCCTAGGACCAACACAAGTATTGTCATTGAGAGTTTATTCAACATTGCATCATTGTTGTGATTATTGCTAATCCTTGCTACCATATTTTAAAAGTTCTATAGCTCTACATATTTCTACACCACGTTGGTTGATGTTCCCTAGCAATTACTTTGTCAACTCTTTGGAGTGACTGATTCTTGCTGTTGTCGTTCACCCCCTCCTTTTTGGTAAGAACTTGTAAGAGCTTACATTGCGCTTGACGGATTACGTGATATCACTCCACCTTCTGGTAGTTCGTAGGTCATATATTTGTGCTTTTTGAGTACTAATCATGGTAGGACCAGTGAATCCTCCAGATTCTGGTGATCCAGAACTGATGATAAACACGGAGCTACACGACCATTTGACCAAGCTAGTGGTGGACCACGTGCATGATATTTACACAAGATTTATGAAAACAATGGAAAGGATTGATGGCCTCAAGACCGCATTCCACACCATGCTAGACACTAAATTCAAGGAGGTACTCAATTGACTACCACCTCCTCTGGTCTTCAGAGGCCACATACATGCTTGTCATGTTCCTGCCCAACACAGACAACACTCTACTACTACTCATGCAGCGACTACTAATCAGCACAATGATTACATGAGAGATGATGAGTATGCAGATGAGAATGAGGAGGACGATGAGGTTCATCAATAGCCTCCTAGTCATCCACGTCCCTTTATTTGCAATGTGCGGCCACCACTATGATAATCGGTACGTGATAATGATCATGTAGATAAGCTTAAATTAAATATTCCACCATTTGATGGTCGATATAATCCTGAAGCTTATTTAACATGGGAGTTAGAAGTACAACAATGTTTTACATGTTTAAACTATCTAAAGGATAGACGTGTTAATGCCGCCACTTGTAAATTCACTAATTTTGCTTCCATTTGGTGGTCTTAATATTGTCGTTTTCATCATGCTAATGTTCCTGATACTTGGGATGCATTGAAACGTGATGTGCGTACTCGTTTTGTTCCTCCATATTTTTAACATGATTTGCTTAAAAAATATCTCATTTACAACAAGGCAAAAATTCTGTCAAGGAATATTATGAAGAATTTCAAACTGGGTTGATCAGATGTGGCCTTATTGAAGAAAATGAAGTTGTGCTTTCATGTTTTATGTGTGGACTAAATAAAGAAATTAAAACTATCTTAGAGTATAAGGAGTATAATACCGTCACTCGACTATTTTATCTTACTTGCAAAGCTAAACATGAACTGTAGGATCAACAGGCCATGACTACAACTAACTTTTCTATAGGACAAACTACATCAGGGACATCACACGCGCACTCTACAACCACACATCCCGCTGCACCACTGCCTTTATCTATGGAGCTAACAACAAAGATGTCTCCATCCTCTAACAAGAGTACACTTGTTTCCGCACAAATTTATCAATACGCTAAGTATGAGGAGACACCATGTGGTGTGCCTTGTAGTGCTGCTGACCTTGCACAGGAAAAAGAGAGCAAGTATGCACTTACACCAACAGAACAGGTTCTGCAAGGTAAGATTGGTGCTGAAATTAATCAAGGTGAGTGTGTTTTGGATAATACACCATTGTTCACTATTCCTGATATTGTAGAGCACCCATTAGTTGAATCTTTAACTGAAATTCCTTTATTACAAAATGAATTGCTTGATACTACTTATCGTAAATAATTAGGTGTTAATGCTTCACTTACATCCATGCCACAACAAGTGAATGAACATGTTGATTTTGTTGTTGCACATGTTGATATACATGTTGTTCACATTGCTCGTGAAAAAGGAAGAACATAAATTGTTATTTTCTTTATATACTTGGGGTTACATTGAATTTGATGACCTTTGTGAACTTAGTGTTTTAAATGAGAAACTATTCACTAGAACTGACTTGCGAGGTCCTGCTTATATCACATTTCATGTAATTGGAAAATATAATAATAAAGGAGTATACTTTGTGCATAGAGTTTACATATGTTCAGATTTGAAACTACATGTAGTACTTGAAAACAATAATCTCGAGCAAGGTGTTTTAACTAATCCTATTATCTCGAGACTCTCTTGTTTTGATTTAAATACACATGTTTCTTTTCAAGAAGGAGAGTGTGCCAAGATGTTCAACAACACCACAATTTCGTCTCCTTTTATAAAGGGTGGTTCTTCAATGTAACAAAAGAAGAAATGATATTACACAATGATATCTATTTTGCTAGAAGCTACGATTAATGTGGATACAAGAACAAACCAAGGATGGTTTGCAGCCAAGAAGGATAGAATGATGATGGCATCACAAAGCGGGATACGATCATGACTATGATCAAACAAACTAAGGTGCACACTTTCTACATTACGATTATTTATTATATATTTGAACCATAGATGCTACACCATAAGATGCGTTGGTTTTTAATTTCAAAAATACTTACATGGATTAAAAAAAGAGATACATGAATATGGAACTCCTGCATTATCATGGAAGTTGATTGGGGACCAACAGATCGGATAGTTGGACCGCTGATCGGGATAGCGTCAAGAACGACTTCAATTCAAGAAGGGGAGGATGATGTGGACATCCCTACTACAGATACAATAATTGATAAGGACATCCCTAATACAGATACAATCACACAATTACAAGGACCTATCACACGATATTGTGCATGACAAATAAAGTATCAGGTACTTTCGTTCCATGGAACTCTTCCAAATATACATGAGAATATAATGTTGCCTAAATTAGATGTGTTTGTTCTATTTTGGAATGATGGACCTAGCATGGACGAGGAGGACAAGTATTGTAGAAAGATCAACCATGGAGATGGCAGCAAGAGTTAGAGGACCGGAGATGATGATACAATTGATGTATCCAGAATTTGAGTTCTCATCCTTAATTTCGTCCACATAATTATATGGTGTTGCGTCACTTTAAGTTGGGCCAGACCTATGTAATTTTCGTCCAAATAAATAACCAAATTTTTATTAGAGTCCTTAGTTAGGGGGAAACATAATTAGAGATAAATCCGTCCAAAATTTTGTTAGATATTTATTAGAGTCCTTATTCAAGGGAAAAACCCAATTTAGTGTCTAATTAGAGTACAATTCGGCCACCCCTTTAGGCTGGCCGAATTACATCTCTTTTCCCCTTATATAAACCTCCTCGGTGTCAATGGAACATAGATTTTGTTTAGTTTAAGATTTAGATTTTTTTGCTATCTTCACCATAGACATGAGTGCCATCTAGACCTCCTGTACAACACACTTGCAGAATCCCATATATCAAAACTTCCTTCTAAATTCGCAATATCTTGATTACACTTGTAGTTCTTGCTTGTTCTCGATTTCAGGCAGGGATTAAGACCATCATGGTCATGCTGATCGAGCATCTGCAAGATCAGTAATCTCTAGGATATTGGCCTAAGGATTGCATTGGCGCAACATATGCTGCACGTTGTAGTCGGATCGTCAAGTTCGACCTCCACCAAATCGACTTATCTCATCTCATCGAAAGATTGGGCCTTCGCCTCTATCAAGAATCCAGATTAGAAGTTTTGATCTAGAATCAGAAGGTCTGAGGTGGACGAAATAGATTAGATCTGTCGGGCCTAAATGTGGATTTTGGCACAAGGTCCTAGCTCTATATAAAGTGAGGAGGAGGAGGAGGTCATGGACATCAAATTAATTGCAGTTTAGATTAGATATAAAATCTAGCCTCTAAGAACCTCTCCTCTCCCTTCTTGATCTCAATAGTTGAGATTTGGATTTCTCCCCCATTCTCACGAGTAGTGCAAGAACGCAGGTGTGAGATAAATCTCATTTCTATATGTGTGGACTCTGTAGAGGTGCTGGTCGAATAGTGGTGTTGTAGCGTCCATAATTTAACAAACTCCAGACTTTATTGAAATTCCAAAGAAAATCAATAATAACAAGATGTTCATCACACGACAACGTTCATACGTCAAACATTCGTGGTTCGCAAACCACATTATTACACAAATATTAAAATAAAAAAACTAGTAGAATAATCTTCGGGATGAACATCTCTTCCAAGCTCGCGTTCTTAACTAGGTCGCTACTCTAGACCATCCTCATCAAAGTAGACCGCCTCTGAAGTGGATTTTCAATGGGTATGAGTACAAAAGTACTCAACAAGCCACCGAGAATGCAATAGTAATGTAGGGTAATAACAAAGGAAGGGTAATGGTTTAAGCACAGAAAAGTACATTTTTGTGTTGAAGCTTTTAATGTAGTCAAGTTTATTTGTACAAAAAATTAAATCATAAACGATGCAACAACTTCTAACTCGAGGAGTACAGTCAGCCCTCCTCGCTCAATAGTCCTTACATGTCCATTCATCATGCAACACTTCACAAATATACACTAACTGTGGGATGTCATGCAACCCGTCCTTGACCGTGGGCTCGACTTTTCGAAAATATTTAGACTCTGATCAGAGGTGTACCACTGGACCCACAAGGCACTTATTCCTGCACACCGCAGTGTGTTCAGATGACCCAAGTCACAGGAACTCATGCCAAAACCATTAGTATGAAGTGCTTCCTTTTATGCCACATGGTACAAGTCACCGTAGGTGCTACTTTACCCTCACCACATAGTGTCTCGAGTTGGAACGTCCCATACCTCCAGTTAAGACTTACCAACTAGACTTGTGGTTGGTACGGAAGTGTATTACAACGGATCCCGCAGACCGGTCCTTATAGTGCCCCCGGTGTGACTAACCAATGCCCTCGCTTGCACCCAGAACACAACATGCTAACTTAAATAACCACAACTCCATCACTAATAGAATTCTAGGGGGAGATAAAATCACGGGGATCATATAATAGAACCAAAGTATCTACGACTCATTTTTAAACATGTCGATACATTGGACACTATCTAATAATGTTATTAGTATGGTGACAAGGAGTTTAGGCTCGATAGCATGGCTTGGGTAGCACATCAAGGTCGGGGATCTAAATAATTATATTGTAAGGCTGTTAATTTGACTAATGCAATTATAACCTATGAGTTTTAGTGATATTTAATTTAAAATTGAGTTCAATATTCCCAAAAATGAGTTGGTGACTTGCCTTGTTCATCAAAGTATGGAGGGGAAACCTCAGGATAATATTCTAACTCCTTGACGGTGTCATAATCTTCTTGACACGCAAAACGAGAAATAACAAACAATTAAAACAATATAAAATCACAGTACAAGCACGTAAATTCTATTGGATAAACATGAGGAGAAAAAAGATAATTTTTCTATAATTTGGATGGTCAATTTTATAGGTAATTCAAAGAAGTTATGAATTTTTGAAGTTTAAAAAGATTTCTCAAATTTTATTTTAATTTCATGTAAAACAATATAAAAGTTCAGTATAAACATATAAATTTTAATGGATGAATATGAAGAGAATAAAAAGAGAAACTTTTTGAAATTTGAACGGTCAAATTTGGAGTTGATTTGAAGAAGTTATGAATTTTTAAAGTTCAAATCAATTTCTGGAATTTATTTTAAATTTTAATTCAGCCTCTGGTCCATGGTAGACCGGGCGGACCAGAGCCGTTGGATCAAGATATGGCAGCCACATTATGTGCGATGGTTTTAAAAGAAGATCAACGACCGAGATCCACCGATACCCCTTCGATCCGTCTGAATGACCTAGATTAAATCGATCGATGATTTAATCCTACCATCCAGATTGGATCGTTCAGCCATGGAGCGATCTGACACAACACAGTGTATTTACATGTGCCGGTCATCTTCTCTGGTGATGGCTGAGTGTGGCGGCAGACCTAGTGACGACGGCGGTGGCCTAAAGCCCTATCTAAGCACAGAAACGAAATGAGGGCAGCGAGGGGATCATGATGGTACCGGTGCAGTGGCTCGGGATCGACAGAGCGAGGCCGGCGACGAGAGGGGGCGGTGGTGGATCTTCGGGTCCACGGCATAATGGCGAGTAATTCCCCGGCGTTAAATTGAGCTTGGGCCCATGATAGAGGTGGAATGGTGAGTTAGGGCGGCGGGCGGGGATCTTGGGGGCGCGAGGGCTTGGGGAAGACGAAGCTGACATGTAGGCTCCACCGGTCAGTGACGGGTGAGGGTGAGGGGGCAACGGTCGACGCTGACAGGTGGACCAGGGCACGCGCGAAGAGAGGGGGAGGAGGCTAATAGGTTGGCTAGGGGTTCGGGCGCGAGGCTGAGAGCACGGACAAGCGGGGTCCACACGCTAGTGAGAGGTTGCGAGGGTAAACGGGCTAGGCTGGTCGGAGAGAGAGAAAAGGGGTTGCAGCCCAATGCTATTTAAAATTCTTTTATAAATAAAAACAATTGCTGAAAATAGTTTAAAATTTATTAGCTACTTGCAAAGGATATAAAAATTTGTAAAAATTCCCAAATATTTGTCTTGGCCTCAAGAACATGATAAAATTTTCCCAAACCTTGGTTTGGATCAATTCTCTATATTTTTATTTATTTGGATATTTTCAGATTTATAGAAAATAAAAATAATCCCTTTTCCAAAAATGTATATTTATTAATTTTTATTTTTTCCTTTGGAAATTTCGGCTGTTACAAGTGCTTCTAGGATTCTTCACATGGACATCACCGGTCTTCACCGATTGGATCACCGGGGAACGGGCGGAGTGAGACGAGGATAAGTTAGGACGTGATTCCCCAACATCTTCTTCAGCTTCACTAGCGTGTCTCACGTTAGAAGTTAATGATTCATGATGCCTCACGCGCATGGTTCCAGGGTTTGGGGCAAAATTTTTGAAATTGCCGGCTAGCGTAGCTTCCCCATATCCCAACAATGGTATTAGAGCCTGCATACATAGTGTTCGATCTGGATCGATCATGTATGGAGATACTGGTGGATAATAGATTAGGTTTATTTTCTGTTCGTTGGATTTCGGAAGTTCCGATACTGATTGAAGGTTCTATTGGAATCGGAAGTTCCGATGCCAAAATATAATTCTATATATAGAGAAATTTTGCTATCAGAAGTTCTGATATTAGATCAGAAGTTCCACCAGATCGGAAGTTCCGATGTTGGATCAGAAGTTCCGATGTAGGTTTTTTAATCGATACAGAGAGCAATTTGCCACTAGAAGTTTTGGTGGTTCAGAAGTTCTAACACCAGATCGTAAGTTATGATCCACCCAAAACTCGAAATCTTCAGCCTGCTGAGCTAAAATTTTCATATCTAGATATCGGTCACTTTTAGATTCTTCACCTAACTTTGTTTTGTAGAGAATGTTGTGACTGGTATGGCCTTGTGTTGGTGTCTTTTTGGACACACGCATGGCCCGGGAGATCTACATAACTCTAGTGCAGGTCCTATAATCATAGAAAAAAGGTTTGGAGCGTGCCAATCAGTTTGACCCTACAACTAATAAGGAACCAAAAAGAATAACATTGGTAATGTCGATCGGCTATCGAGCAGATGACTGTGGTGAGAATAAAATAAACATGAATAAATGCATCGATCGGCCATAGGACCGATAACCATGGCCACGCTATCAGGTTGAGCACACCATCGGCCGTTAGGTGAAGTCTTTGCACGTAAAGGCCGATGAGCACTTCCCAAAGGTGTATAGTGTGACATAATTGAAGATAACCTATCGGCTTGTACTCCAATAGAAATTAAACACAACATACCAAAGAATGTATCTGTACCATCAAATTACCATAACTGCAAGATTGGACCTAACCAAGACAATTGCTAGTCATGAGAAATCAATAACAGTCCAACACATCAGGCATACTTAATTTAGGTGAATGGTATACAACATGAACCATATGCAATAGAATGGGATGTTGAACTTAACCGATAAAGCATCAAACTATTACACCTAATTCACATCAATCTAAGATATCATAGTGATACAACTTTAGACCTAGCCAATATACCAAGATAAATTAGCAATTGCACTGAGCAGACCGATGCCTCAATAGATTGTTATGACGCAACCATGAAGAACACAAACCTAGTCAATGTGACTGTTAGGGTCGTGGGACTCACTTCTTCACCAGAGATTAGAACGATGCAGCCTGGTTCCATGTGCCAAGTCTTGCCGGGATTAACCTTGGGAACCCAAGGGTGGCAATGCACCGAAAGAATATTTTGTTATGGTTGATTGTGTGTGTATGTGTAAACCTAGCTAACTAGATACATATTTATAGTATGGAGACTTGCCGTCCAAATAATCTAGGTTATAACCGATTCTAGATCATCTTTATCTTCTCACACATTTATAGGCTGCTTCATATGTGGCAATGTTGTAATGATATGGATGGGCTTCTTTGAACACCTTTGAGCAGACTCCTTTAACTTCTTTTGATCGTGCGCCATTCTTAGTGGGCCTGGGCTTTACCAAATCTTGGTGTCAACACATACCCCCAGTTTCGGAGTATTATAGGGTAACCGATGCTCCAAAATTATCGATCATCATCACCCTCTTCTATCACGTCCTTTCAAACGTCCATCCACAACATCTTTTCAAACTCATTAATACTTTATGAAATCCTACATATGGTACCGACTCCCTATCATATCCCCTCTTCTTCTTCCTTTTGCCTCTTCTCCGACCATTCACGACTATGATGGATGTTTCTTGGTCTGACGCATATACTTTTCTTTGTGGCGGCATCAGACCAGGCTTTATCCCACATAGTTTTGTACTGGTGCTCTTTAAACTGAAGATTTTGTTCCCCTAATCCTAGGCCTACAAAGATCTAGGCGTTTCAAAAATTGTACTTATGATTACCTTAGTACCGAACGTTGAAGGTGGTCCCACCAAATCTGACGGGATCGGCTTGACCATTCACGCTTTCTGCATACTATTCTCACTTTAGCCCTCGAGCTTGTCGACGTCCTGCTTCCAATTCCCTTACGACCCGTCATGCTCACCATCTTCATCTTCCTCGTCGGCCCAGTATTCTAGTAAACCTAGCGATGACCACCAATGACATGATCCCCAAGGTAAGTTTTTGGCATTGTTTCCTTTTTGTTCTTCCTTGGTTTTTCTTGGTTCTTTCACCATATTTTCTTCATTGTTTCCTTCTCTTTCTTCTCTGTAGAACCTGAAGAACCAAGTTTTGAACCCCATGGCCAATCATCTGTCTTGCTTCTCTCTAGGTCCGATGGGCAATGCCAATCCAACTGAATTCATTAATGCTGAGACCCAGCGCACCCCTTTCAAATATTCTCCTATGCTTTCCTCTGATTGGAATTCTAGCTTTGGGTTTTTTCTTCCTCTCTCCTTGGCTGGCATGACTAGTACCATAGGGTATCGGCCGTCCACCATGCCTTCTGGGACGAGGTGGACATTGGGCACTACATCGTCCTCTCCCTTGCTGAGCCATACCAGAACGAGTCGATGTTGGCCGCTGCCTATTATTTATGGTCTGATGCTTTGAATGCTTTCGCTTTTGGCCATGGGCCGATGAGCCTCACCTTGCTCGATGTATTCTTCTTGACTTGTATCGATATCGACTCATCGGCCAACCCTCTTTCCTTTAATTCTAAATTAACTCATCGCCTCGGCACAAAATCCACTGATAGCTGGGTTAGATATATTACAAGACTCAATAAGAAAACAAGCCACGTAGACGTTCGTGACCATGTAGCCTTTCTCAATCTTTGGTTACAGTGGTTCGTTTTCCGTGTATCCGCCTTAAGCCCAACCTTCCAGTTTCAATTTTTAGCCGAACAACTTGCCGCTGAAGTAAAAAATCCCCTTGGTCGATACCTCCTTGGAGCCACCTACCATCTTCTCCATCTTGTATCAGCCAAACTATTGGCCATCCTAATGGCCCTTGGTGGTTTCTCCAGCTTTGGCTCAACATCTATATTGTCGATGTTGTCGGTGATCCTCCTCTTGCTTTAATGTGGTTGCCCTCTAATTTTCCCGAATAGACTGCTCCTGTTTATCGCCGATGTTCTTCCCTAGGTGAAGTTGCTGCCTTTCATACTTCCTTGCCTCCTACCTGTCAATTTCACCATCGAGTATCCTCAGAAGGCCTCTTATGAGTTCTATCATCCATCGGTCTTCGCGAGGCAGTTAGGGTTTGGCCAACTTCCACCCTACCAATTCTTCATCGATCAAATCCAAGTTCATGGAGAAGTCAAGGATAGTGTGGAGTGGGATCGCCTCTTTCATATGACTAATGGGATCCTTCTTGGTGAATTTGCCTCCTGGATGGCCTGTCGAGTGTCCTCCACCAACTTCCACCGATGGTGGGGTGAACTAAAGCAGCATCTCTTTAACCTCTCTTCAATGGTCTAACGGGAGAGGCTTCACCTGGGTGATGCTGATGCGAGGCTCGAGGTGATTACATCAGCATGCTCTTTTACTTTTTTCAATTGTCTCCCTTTTATGTGATCACCTTTGCTTCCGCAGGAGGATGACCTCGATGCCCCTATGTGAGATTCAATGGTTCTACGATACGTTATGGGCCTGTATCGACCACCACGAATTTGGGCATCGATGCCCCCACTCCCATGGCCTAGATGAGCGGGTAACGGTCTAAAGTCCTAGTGCACAAACACGAGGCGTCGACCTCAGTTATACGCTGATCCACAGGGCTCGGAATAGTCAGATGAGTACATCGTCTTTGACTCCATGGCTATCGGTAAGCTTTTGACTTCTTATAATGCCGGTTTCTGGAGTGTAACTATATATTTTGTTCGTTTTGTAGTCGACGCCAATTGCCTCTTCGGCTGTGCAGGCTCCTGATGTCAGCGCTTCCCTGCCAACAGCCGAAGTCCCTTCGTCTACCCAGGTTTGTACTCGTCCTTTGTGTCATAGACATTTATCCTTTCATATTCCTGATGACGGATGTCTCCTTTGTTGTTAGATGCCATCTTCTCCTATTGACAACAACTATTTTATGTGTTGTTTGACAACATGGCCACTGATCCTGTCGATCCTCAGCCATCCCAGGCCACCGAGGTTGTTGCCGTGGGGCTCACCACTCATGTTGGTACACTAAAGGTTGCTTCCACCAGTCCTAATGTGCCAGCCGCCGCCGATGTCGTTGTCTCTCCGGAAACATGCTCCCACACTTGGGTCAATTCGATGATCAAAAAGTGTGCGGATTCTTAGGGACAAGCCTAAGCGTGACGCAGAACCAACATCACATTCCGACTACCCTTATCGTGATAAGGGGGTGGAGTCGCCAGGCAATCAGATCACACAAAATAACCCAATTAGCCGAAAGACATATATTAAACAGAATAAAATCAGCAAACCGGTCGGAGCCTGTCTTCTTCAAAGTCTGGAGCGAAGGGGTCGCCGAAGTATACCTTCAGCGTCCGGTGTGAAGTGTCTCGCCGAAGGGTGCTTCGGCGTTCGGACTGATCCTGGTCAAAGATGGACTCCGAACAGATCTGTACGCGACGATCACCTCCCAACTGCGGGGTTCGGCCTGAGGTCTCTGATACAGCAAATTACAGAATAATGATGCGAGGGCCGCGCGCGGGTGTAACTTCATCGGGTGCGGAATGCTATCGTGGCAAATCATGTTGTGACGAAGTGTACTAGCAAAGCCTGTCATCGGAGCCTGCCGTCTCGCTGAAGGGTGTCCTGATGACCTCCGAAACCGATCTCTCAGCTCCGGACACCTCCGACGAAGTAGCTCCGAACGTGGGAACCTGCAACAAAGAGAGTTCAAAGTACCAATTCGGCCTGAGGACCGAATTCTGCTAAGTGTTGCACTAGTAGCGAAGGTAACAATTTGTTACGCAGATTAGCGGATACTTCACAGGCGAAGTAACAAGGTGATAACAATCTATTACGTAGATTAACGGATACTGCACAAGCGAAGTAACAAGGGTTACCACTGTTCTGATGTGGCCGGCGGAGGGCATCCAAGCAAACCCACGAAGAGGTACAGGAAAATAATGGTAAAGTAAATACGATCAAAGCTAGGGCTTTGGTTTGGTTTGGTTTGGGGGGGCTCTCTAAGCTGGCCTCGCCTCTTTATTTATAGGGGCCAAACTTCAGATCGAATCTACTATTTTTCAGCTTGGATAGAGATAGAACTCAGCCAGACTAGCATCCAACTTTGTCTCTGCCGATGTGGGCTTCGGCCAGGCCCATCGAGGACTGCTCCTCGGGCCGAAGCTTCGATGGCGTGGGCCTCCGAAGGCTTCCGGGCTGAAGTCCGTGGGCTGGCCAGAGGCTTTCGAAGCCCACAGCCCAATGGACCTTCGGTCCTATAGGGCTTCGGCCTGACCCTGGACATGTGTATTTTTGGCCCAAATTACCAAAATTGATATTTTGACAATCTCAGCCATTAATGCCATTTCTTGCTATCAACACATGTCCCCTGCCTTTTAGTGAACTAAGTGAACTAAAAGAATAGTGAACTGAAGACGATATCGTCCATATCGGCTTTTCGACACCTTTTATGCCGCTTGCCACACGCTTAGGAAATACCTTTTCATATACCAACCATTCAAAGCTTTTCGAAACCACTCTCCATGTAGAGATTCCAACATGTATGCGTTGCCAGGAGTGATCTCGGCTATCTTGAAAGGTCCTTCCCAACTAGGTGACCATTTACCAAATTTAGAACTTTTCATGCCTAAAGGTAAAATCGTCTTCCACACAAAATCTCCTACTTGAAACAATTTTGGTTTAACCTTCTTATTGTAGACTTTGGCTACTCTCCTTTTGTCTACTTCTATGGCCTCTAAAGCTCTTAGTCTCTTATTGGTCGCCTCCTCTAGATTATCTTTCAGAAGAGTCTCATACTCATTGACCGATAAGCCATCTTGCTTTAACACTCTTAAGGAGCTAAGATCTACCTCTACAGGCAGAACGACTTCTTGTCCATATACCAATTCATATGGACTGACTTTGGTAGCACTGTGCTTTGCAATCCTACAAGCCCATAGCGTCTCGGAAAGCACTTCATGCCACCTTTTAGGAAATTCTTCAATTTTCTTCTTAATGAGCTTAATCACGGTTTTATTACTAGACTCGGCATGACCATTGGCCTGAGCATAGTAAGGTGAAGAGTTTATAAACTTAATACCATAATATTCGGCGAAGTCCCTTACTTCTCTAGAAACAAATGAACTACCTTGATACGTAGTAAGAGTTTGAGGAATGCCAAATCTATGTATGATGTGCTTTAAAATAAAATCACGTACCTCATTGTGAGTCATGTTCTTGAGAGGTATGACCTTGGTCCACTTAGTGAAGTAATCAGTCGTCATCAACACGAACCGATGCCCTTTTGAGGAAGGAGGGTGAATCTGAACGATGAAGTCTAAACCCCAACCTCGAAATGGCCATGGCTTGACAATAGGATTGAGCAATGATACAGGAGCTAACTGAATGTTGCCAAACTTCTGACATGCTTCACACCCTCTATAGTACTTGAAACAATCTTCAATCATAGTCGGCCAATAAAAACCCGCTCTTTTGAGCATCCAACTCATTTTTTGGGCCGACTGATGAGTGCCGCAAAGTCCTTCATGGACTTCTCCCATAGCCACCTAGGACTGCTCATGGTCCAAACACTTCAATAGTACTCCATCAACGGTTCGGCGGTACAATGTGTCGTCTATCAACATGAATTTGAATGCTTGTCGTCGAACCTTCCGATCAACCCTTTGGCTAGGGTCTCTCAAATACTGGATGATTGGGATACTTCAATCGCCCTTATAGGTTTCAGTGGGTCTCGCTGGCCCACCTTCTTAAAAAATTTCTAAATTACTGACTTCGGGGTGCCCCTCGAGCCATTCCAGCTCCTGTCGAAGCTTGGCCGGGGTGGCCGTTCGGAGTGTGCTGGGTCAAAGCCCTCTAGAGGGTTCGGACTCCGGGGAGCCTTCTTCGTGCAGGAGGCTTCGTCCTACAGACATCGGCATGCCAGCTCTTTCGGTCGGCACGGTACTCCGATCCAGGATCCTTGGCGCATAGTGACCTTCGGTGGCCAGAAGGGTTCGATCCAAAGGGTGTGCCTGCCCACCATTACTGACTTCGGCAGTGAGACCAAACACCGGCTTCTCTAATATAGAAAATTTTCCTCTCCTGACATGGCAGCCAGATTGCTTGCTGAGCCAAATCATTGGCGACTGAATTGGCTTCTCTTGACACGTGAGAGATTTTGAAGTAATCAAAAGCAACAACTAAGTCTAGACACTTATCCAAGTAACTATTCAGCAAGCCATTAAAACATTGAGCACTCTTAGCTACTTATTGCACTACTAACAAAGAATCACCGTATGCGTGAACATGTCTAGCACCTACAACTTCTATTAATTCAAGACCTAACAATAAAGCTTCGTATTCGGCTTGGTTATTAGTGGAAGAAAATCCTATTCGGGCCGAAGTTTCAAAGTGCATTCCATCAGGTGATATGAGAACCACTCCAATACCTTGGCAACTCTTGCAAGCTGAACCATCAAAATAAAGTTTCCACAACACTACCTCAACTAGAGCAATATTGTCACTCTAGCCGACATCTATGTGATGATCAACTATAAAGTTGGCTATGACTTGGCCTTTCATCGCTCTCAGGGGTTCGTAGGCCAAATCATACTCAATCAACGTGTAAGCCCATTTTCCAATTCTTCCAATTAGAATTGGCTTCTGTAACATGTGCTATATAACAGCGGTTTGGCAAACGACAACACATGTAGTAGGGAGAAGATAATGGCGCAATTTGGTGCATGCGTAGTAAAGTGATAAACACAGTCGTTCCACAAACGTGTACCTGGTTTCGGCGTCCAACAGGCGGCGGCTCAAGAATGTGATGATGTACTCCTTCCCCTCTACCTCCTAGGTTAGCACGGCCCCAATCACGCTATCTTCAGCAGCGATGTATAGCCGAAATGGAATCCCGGCTTTGGGTGCTCTCACCACAGGTGGTGATGACAAGCACTCCTTGATTTTTTCAAAAGCACTTTGCTGGCTTGCCCCCCAAGTGAACTCGGCTTCATTCTTTAACCGGAGTATGGGGACAAAGGCATCAATCTTGCCGGACAAGTTAGATATAAAGCGACGCAAATAGTTCATCTTGCCTAGCGACTTCTGTACGTCCTTTTGGCATGTCAGCGCTGCAATGTTCCTAATCTTCTCAAGTCTCTTAGGATCAATTTCTATGCCTCTCTCGTGAATCATGAAACCTAAGAACTTACCAACCGACACACCAAAAGCACACTTGAGTGGGTTCATTTTCAACCCATACTATCGCATTCTAAAAAATGGTTTCCCATAGCGTCCGATTTGACAACGACATCATCAATGTAAACTTCTAACATAACTCCTAACAAGTCATGAAAGATCAAGTTCATAGCGCGCTGGTACGTGGCGCCATCATTCTTCAAACCAAAAGTCATGACGACCCACTCGAACAAACCGACAAAACCAGGGCATTGAAAGGCAGTTTTTTAGATGTCCTCTTCGACCATAAAGATTTGATTATAACCAGCATTGCCATCAAGAAAACTTAGTACCTTGTGTCCTGAAGCATCGTTGATCAGCATGTCGGCTTTCGGCATTGGATACTCATCTTTTGGAGTGGCTCTGTTCAGATCCCTGAAATCAATACACACCCGTATATTGTCGCTCCCTTTCTTCTCTACAGGTACAATGTTAGCAACCCATTCCGCGTACCTGCATGGCCTAATAAATTCAGCCTTAAGTAGTCGCTCCACTTGTTCTTTAACCCGGTCGTAGACGGCTGAATTAAAGCGGCGGGGAGGCTTCTTATAAGGCCTAAATCCATACTTGATAGGCAGTCGATGCTCCACGAGCTCATGGCTTAGCCCTGGCATCTTGCTATACTCCCATGCAAAACAATGGACATACGACCGAAGTAACTTTATTACTTCAGCCTTTTCATCGGGTTGTAAATGTTGGTTTACAAAAGTCGGCCTTGGGATGCTACCATTACCTATGTCAACTTCCTCCAAGGGGTCGACCGACGCAAAACCTTTCCCTAATTTCTCTACTTCGCTAAAGTCCCCGATGGCCTCGGCAATACCGTCTTTGCTAGACCGATATTGCTCCACACGAGACTTTAGCCAATCTAGATTACTCTTGCTAGACATGACTATTAATACAAAAACAGCCGTGCTACTCCAGCCGGCTTTACAGACACTGGTACAAACCGTCCTCCGGATACACTAACAAAATCGTAATCCGAAAGATCTCTACCTGATAGACACTCTACTTCGTTATGGACGACATCAACTGATACATCGACCAATGCTACTTGGGTTGAAGTATCCGCGGGAATGACTTCTACCTCATCATCGTCCCACTGTATCAGACACTGGTGTAGAGTATAAGGAATGCAACAGTTCGCGTGAATCCAATCGCGCCCGAGTAGTACGCTATAGTTACCTTGTACGTCGATGATGAACAATGCTGTTGGCAATGTCTTGTTGCCCACCGTCAACTCCATAGAGAGTACTCCCTTGGCCTCGGAGCTCTCACCGTTGAAGCCGTTGAGCATCAAGTTGGTCTTCTTCAGGTCATCCTCATCCCTGCCAAGTTTCTTCAACAACGAGTAAGGCATTAAGTTAACAGTGGCGCCGCCGTCGACGAGCATTCAGGAAATCTGCTTTCCATCGATGTGACCTCTGACGTAGAGAGGCTTTAGATGGCGAGCCAAATCCTCGAGCTTCTCGAAGATGACATTGCACGGACCGAGGTTCAATTGAGCAACCTCGGCCTCATCCTGCGGCAGGGCAAACTCAGCGGGCAGCATGATGATGTTGACGTCCATCACTTGGGGTGCGGGCCCTTTAGAGACGGGCGAGTAATAGTTGTTGAGCATGTCATCGTCGTCATCGCTCAGACTAGGAGCTGGGTTGGTTATCTCAACCGGCTTCTCCCTCCATACCTATTTTGTAGCTGGCCGAGGGTGGATTTCTTCGAAGATAGTGTCATGCTCGGCCTCAGCTTCCCTCTCGCGCATCTCCTGTGCCCGTAGTCGTTGTAGGCGTCTCTTCTGTGATTTGGACATGCTTGGAGGTGCCCAAGATGGTTGTGGCTTGGTGCCGGGTGCTACTGTTCGGCTTCCATTAATTCTGGCCGAAGTAGTACTATGCCCTTCGGCCTTGTGCACCCTGTGTTCAGAGGGGTCTTCGCCGCGAACCTCGATGGATGGACATGCCTTGTTCGGTCGATTGAACCAGGCTTCGGTGCAGCGCCCGGCCGAAGCATGGGGCTTACCTCCATCAGGCTTTGGTGACAAAGTCTTCGGGATTGGGACTTCCTGAGACCCAACCCTAATGGTGATGGCTTCGGACTCCCTGACTTTGGCCTCCGCGTGCTCGCACCCCTCGGCTTCACTCTGCATGGTCCAATTCAGAGGCACCACTTACAGTCTATGGACGATGCCCCCCTCCACTCCGTCTGTTTGTCCCTGCCATCCATAATACTCTGAAGGAAAACAAGGCATAGTGTTAGGATGCGGAGGGTACCCCGAACTGGATACGTACAAAGCCCACGGGGTTCCCGCCAAGTCGTACGATGGAGGCATCGGCGGCTCTAGTGGCCTTGCCCACTGGGAGCCAAACCCGTTACTTGGTGATAGAGCTGAAGTGCTTGATCTTTCGGTGAGTGGAGATAACTTCGATTTGGTGGAAGAACACCCTCACGATCCGACTACGATGAGCGAACCCGAAGCGCCAATGCAATCGCTGAACCAACTCCCTGTGGTTACCGACCTTGTTGATGCGAGATCAGCCTGATCATGAAGATTGTCTCCTGTTGGCAACCGAAGAACGAACAAGAAAAAGATGCGAGCAATAAGAATATCACTCAAGGTGGAGTTCTGAAACACACGAGGATAGCGCTGTTTCGCGCGTGTCGAGAGTAGCAAAAGCTAATTGTAAATCAAAACTTGAGTCTATAGGAATGACAAGACTCTATTTAAATAGAGGGGGAGAGGTGGGCGCAGCCCCTTGATGTGGTCGGCCAAGGAGGGGGGGCGCCCCTAGGGAAGCCGACTCTAGGTAGGCCCGCGTCTATTCTTCTGGGCCTTCATTCTTTAGTAGTATGATGAAGTTCAGCTCTCTTGCACGGGCCCTCGTGATTGTCCTAGAAAGAGATGGCGCCGAAGAAGGTGCTGCTGGTGTAGATGTACTGATGTCCTCATCATCCTCCCCTTGTAGAATCGAAGTCGTCCTCGACGGCAACTCCTCATCCTCGCCCGCATATGGTCTCAAATCTGCAACATTAAAACTAGTGGAGACACCAAACTCCACAGGTAGGTCAAGGATATAAGCATTATCATTAATCTTGGTTAGTACTTTAAAAGGACCAGCAACACGAGGCATCAATTTAGAACGGCGCAAATTAGGGAAAAGATCCTTTCGTAAATGCAACCAAACCATATCACCAGGTGCAAAAGTAACATGTTTTCTTCCTTTACTACCAGCAACCTGATTTTTAATATTAGCAGCAGCAATGATTTGGTGTGTTTGTGCATGAAGGTCAATCATTTGTTCAACATGTGCAACTGCATCGAGATGTGTGGCTTCCGCAACATCAAGCGAAAACAAATCAATAGGTGCTCGAGGAATGTAACCATAAACAATCTGAAAAGGGCACATCTTTGTGGAATAATGCGTGCCATGATTATAAGCAAATTCAATATGAGGTAAGCAATCCTCCCAATGTCGCAAATTTTTATCCAAAATAGCCCTAAGCATGATTGACAAGGTTCTATTAACTACCTTAGTTTGCCCATCAGTTTGAGGATGACAAGTTGTGCTAAACAGCAATTTAGTTCCTAATTTATTCGACAGAGATTTCCAAAAATGACTGAGAAACTTAGCATCATGATCAGAGACTATTGTATTTGGAATGCCATGCAAACGAATAATCTCTCGAAAGAACAATTCAGCAACAGTGCGAGCATCATCAGTTTTATGACAAGGTATAAAATGTGCCATTTTGGAAAATCTATCAACAACCACAAAAATGCTATCCCTCCCCTTCTTAGTTCTAGGCAATCACAAAACAAAGTCCATAGAAATGTCAAGCCAAGGGGAAGTAGGGATAGGCAAAGGCATATACAAACCACGGTTGCTCAACCGGGACTTAGCTTTTTAACATGTAGTGCAGCGTGCAACAAGGCGCTTTACATCACGGCGCATCCGAGGCCAAAAAAAATGTGCAGCCAGCACCTCGTGCGTCTTGTGAACACCAAAATGTCCCATGAGACCACCACCATGTGCCTCCTGTAACAACAAAAGATGAACCGAGCTTGCTGGAATACTCAGCTTGTTAGCGCGAAACAGGAAACCATCCTGTATGTGGAATAGACCCCAAGGTTTGCCAGGCGTGCAATGAATTAGAACATCTTTAAAATCATCATTGTTGACATATTGATCCTTCATAGTTTGCAGACCAAAAATTTGAATATCTAGCTGTGAAAGCATGGTATATCTACGAGACAACACATCAGGAATGACATTTTCCTTCCCGTTCTTGTGTTTAATAATATAAGGAAAAGACTCAATGAATTGTACCCAACTTGCATGACGACGGTTCAGATTTGTTTGGGTACGAATATGTTTCAAAACCTCATGATCAGAATGAATTATGAACCCGCGATGCCAAAGGTAGTGCTGCCATGTGTGCAACGTGCGGACTAAAGCATAAAGCTCCTTATCACAAGTAGAATATCGCAAACTAGCACCGCTTAAATTTTCACTGAAATAAGCAACCGGTTTTCCCTCTTATAACAAAACAGCACCTAGTCCAATCCCGCTAGCATCGCATTCAAGCTCAAATACTTTAATAAAATCAGGCAATTGCAAGAGGGGAGCATGCGTTAACCTATCTTTCAAAGTGTTGAACGCTACCTCCTGTGAGTCGCCCCAAGCAAATGGCACACCTTTCTTTGTAAGCTCATGTAGCGGTGCTGCAATGGAGCTAAAACAACGTACGAACCGATGGTAAAAACCTGCAAGTCCAAGAAAACTCCGAATCTGTGTGACCGTCATCGGCGTGGGCCATTCCCGAATTGCATCAATCTTGCTGCTATCCACCTCAATGCCCTATGGAGTAACAACATAAGCAAGAAACGAGATGCGTTGTGTGCAAAAGATGCATTTTTCCATATTAGCAAACAAGCGGGCAGCACGCAAGGCATCAAAAACAACACTCAAATGTTCTAACTGCTCTTCCATAGTCTTGCTGTAAATAAGGATATCATCAAAGTAGACAACAACAAACAATCCTATGAAGGGTCTAAGAACTTCATTCATCAAGCGCATAAAGGTGCTGGGAGGATTAGTCAATCCAAACGACATAATCAACTATTCATATAACCCAAATTTCGTTTTAAAAGCCGTTTTCCATTCATCTCCTAATTTCATGTGAATCTGATGGTAGCCACTACGTAAATCAATCTTAGTGAAAATCATGGCACCACTAAGTTCATCTAGCATATCATCAAGGCGTGGAATGGGATATCAATAACGAATGGTGATGTTATTAATAGCGCGACAGTCTACACACATACGCCATGACCCATCTTTCTTTGGCACAAGTAAAACAGGAACCGAGCAAGGGCTAAGAGATTCACGAATGTACCCCTTATCAAGCAACACCTGCACCTGGCTCTGGATCTCCTTCGTCTCAGCCGAATTCGTACGGTATGGAGCACGGTTAGGTAGTTGGGCACCGGGGATGAGGTCAATCTGGTGCTCAATACCACGGAGTGGAGGAAGACTCGGTGGTAAGTCTTTGGGAAACACATCAGCGTACTCCTGCAAAAGGTCAGAAATAGTGGGGGGAATATCCAAAGACGGGGCAGCATCAAGTGCAGCGAGCATACTAGAGCAGACAAGTGCATAGTAGGGCAAATGGTCATTGTGTAAATCATCAAAATCAGCACGTGTAGCAAGCAAAACAGGCGCATTCAACTTGATTTCAGAATTAACATTGGCGGCTGGTTGGGGTGCGAGTGGTGTTGCCACTTTAGTAGCCCTAGCAAGATCATCTTTAAAAATTTGGTCGGGGGTCATTGGATGTATAATTATTTTCTGACCTTTAAACAGGAAGGAATAATGATTCGAACGACCATGATGTACACTATCAGTATCATATTGCCAAGATCTACCAAGTAACAAAGAGCATGCTTCCATCAGAACCACATCACAATCAGCATAATCAGAATAAGAGCCCAATGAAAAAGTAACGCGTACCGAACGTGTGATTCTAATTTTCCCACCATCATTAAGCCATTGAATGTGATACGGGTTTGGGTGCTTACGAGTGGGCAAGGACAACTTCTCGACCAAAGCTGTTCTTGACAAGTTGTTGCAGTTGCCACTATCGATGATGATGCGAATCGACCATTCTTGTACAACGCCTTTGGTGTGGAAAAGCATGTGCCACTGGTACAACAAGACTCTCATACTTATCGGCGTCACCGAGATCGACATGTACCTCCGCTTTAGCTGCATGGTCAGTGGCAAGCATAGTATGTTGAGTTTCCTCGGAATCACTAGCGAATGAGTACTCACCATTGTCACGTATGAGCAAAGTACGCTTGTTTGGAGAGTCCCGACTCACGTGTCCAAGTACGTGGCAACGATAGCACCGAATATCTCGTGTACATCCTGTGGAAGGGGCAGCGCCTGGGGACGAGGATGTGGTAGGCTTGACCGTCATTTCGCGTGATGGAGTGCTGATCGTGGATGGTGTAGGCAGAGTAGGCGCTGAACTGATTGATGTGCCTCTACCTGCAAAAGAGTTAGGATATGTCTTCGAGCTGCATCCCTGCACTTCACGTTCAGCTTTGCAAGCATATGCAAACAATGTGGCCATATCAGAATACTCCTTATAATCAAGGATGTCCTGAATTTCTCTGTTCAAACCACCATGAAAACGGGCCATCGTAGCTTCATCTATCTCAAACAAACCACAATGAATCATACCTTTTTGTAGCTCTTGAAAGTAGTCCTCGACAGATTGATGTCCTTGTCGAAAACTCTGCATTTTCTTTAGCAAATCTCGTGCAAATTTTGAAGGAACAAATCTGTGTCACATAGCAGCTTTTAATTGAGTCCAAGTGATGGGCGTGGCAGTGGGAGGTGTTAGTTTATATTCATGCCACCATATTAAAGCAAAATTAGTAAATTCGCTAATAAAAGCTTTAACTTACGAATGAGCGGGAATATCATGGAATGAAAATTTCTGGTCGACCTCTAGTTCCCAATCAAGATAAGCAGTAGGATCATATTTGCCATTAAAAGATGGAATTTTAAATTTAATCTTAGCAAATGAATCGTTATGGGGGTGACGTACCACGCGACGTGCACGACCGTGGCGAGGTCCATAGTTCTGTTCCGTATCACCACCATAATCCTTTTGCAACTCAGTGAGCGACATAGTCAACGTATCGAGTCGTGACATGATGGTGTCGAGCGTGGTCACCATGGCCGTCTGAGCGAGGTCTATCTAGTCAAAACGTTCGGTCGACGAAGTGATCGTAGAATCAAACCGCTCATGCATCGTCGTCATGTCCGCAGCAAGGCCATCAACCTGTGCTCGCACGTCCAGCAACTGTGTATCCTTCGTTTCGTCGTCGCCTGCCATAGTTAGCACAAACACAAAGCAAAGCCTACAACAACAAGTATGTGGATCAGTCACTCACAGAAGTGCTGTTATCAAATTCTTATCTGTTCTTACCAAACGCACAGGGGTGACCTGCAATGTGGGGCCCCGATTTATCGAAATCGGAACATTATTGAATTTCCAAAGAAAAACAATAATACAAGAGGTTCATTATGCGACAACGTACATACGTAAAGCATTCATGGTACGCAGACCATGTTATTACAAAAGAGTGAAATTAAAATAATAAAAATAAACTGCATGACGAGCGCCTTCTTCGGGATCTTTCTTCTTGACTGGGTAGCTACTCCAGACCATCCGCGTAGTAAGCATCCTCTGAATTGTGTGTCCAACGGGTATGAGTACAAAGAGTACTCAACAAGCCACCACAAATGCAAGTAGTAATGCAAGATAATAACAAAGGAAGGATAATGGCTAAAAGTGCGGAAAAGTACATTTTTTCCGTTATTGCATTTAGTGTAGTCAAATTTAATCATGCGGAAATATAAACATGAGCATCATAATGCCATCTAACTCGAGGAGTACGTTTTACCTCCTCGCACAACAGTCCTTACATGTCAAACCATCATGCACATACATATCAAAAGTAGACAAACTGTGGGATGTCACGCAACCCGCCCTTGACCGTGGACTCAGCTTTTCGAAAAGATTTATGACTCTAATCAGAGATGTACTACTGTACCCCTAAGTCACACACTCATCCCAAACACCAAAGTGTAACGAGATGACCCATACCATGGGAACTCGTGCCAAAACCTCGGCATGAAATGCTCCAATCGATAACCACCCGCTCAAGGTTTCGCCGGCACGCCGGGCCGCATCCCGGCTAACGTCGCACCCCCTTTTGCGCCACGTCTGTACAAGCCACCCACAGGTGCTGCTTGACCCATCTCCAAATGGTGGCTTCGGTTTGGAACACTCCATACCTTAGTTAGGACTTACCCATTAGACTTTTGGTTAGTACGGAAGTGTATTGCAACGGATCCCGCAGACCAGTCCTTATAGTGCCCCGGGTGCTACCAACCAATGCCCTAGCTTGCACCCGGAACCCACCATGCATTCACTCACAACCACAACTCCAACACCGACAGAATTCCAGAGATGAGAATAACGGGGATCATATAGTAGAACCAATCGCTACGACTCATTTTTAATCCTATAGCAATCGTGTCAATACATTGGACACTAGCTAATAATACTAATCATATGGTGACAAAGGAGTTTAGGCTAGATAGCATGGCTTGGGTTGCACAACAAGGTCGGGGAATCCTAAATAAATATATTGTAAAGGTTTCATTTGACTAATGCATGTATGTCCTATGTGTTTTAGCAATAGTTTAGTAAAACATGGGTTCAACATGCTCAAACGATTGGTTTGGTGACTTGCCTTGTTCAGCGAATGGGGAGGGAGGAACTTCCGGGTAATATTCCGGCTCCTCGGCGGTGTCGTAGTCTTCCCATTATAAATAAAATGAAATAAATACAACATTCAACTAAACAATCTAAAACCACACACAAGCATATAGGTTTTGATTGGTTTAATTTAAAGAAAACAAGTTGTTAAGTTTCTGAAATTCATTTTATGAATAATTTAAAATGAGCTATAATGAAATATTGTCCTTTAATAAAAGGGATAAGAGTGAGCAATTTTATTTTAAGTTTTCTAACCAATTCAAAATAAGTGGTTCAGAGAAAACTTAGTGGTTTCATTATATTAACAGGAAATGAATAAATACAATTTTTACTGAAATTTAAATAATAAACTTTGTATTTTAATCTAAGGGCATTTGAATACTTTAATAAATAAGAAAGAAATATTCAAAGTGAACATACTGTTTTTATTGTACTAACGTGTAGAGAATAAAATTACAAAATTTCTGAAATTGGAATGATAATTTTTGTAGTTCAAATGCGTCTGATATGAATTTTAGAAGTTTAAGACCATTTCTGAAATTTAAATTAAATCCAAAACAGCCGCCGGTCCACGGTGAGATGGGCTCACGATGAACCTGCGCACTATGCGCATGCGCCGGGTCGAGATCCACCGTTGGATCACGATCGGGTGGTCACGGGCGAGGCGGGGGAGTTAAAATAATGTGGACGACTGAGATTAAAACATCGAACCGGTACGCATCGAGCAGTCCAGATGCGATGCGGGATTTAAAATCTAGCGAACGGCTCAGATTAAAACGTACCCCTTAGCCGAGATCTAACGGATCTGATTAAACTGCACGAGGGACTTAATCATCACCGTTAGATCCAGATCACACGGTCGCGATTGAATCCGACATGGCACGAGTATTGGACCCATGCCGGTCGTCTTCTCCGGTGACGGCGAGCGGTCCAGAGGCCACGGCGAGCGACGACGGTCGTATCTAAGGTCTAAAATGAAAAGAGGACACTACGGGGATCATGAGGGTACCGTTGGCGAGGCGAACAATCGAGGAAGCGTGGCCGGCGACGAGCGGAGGGGGCGAAGATGTTCGGGTCCTCGTCGACGGTGGCATTTCGGTGGGGTTCGTCGATGACGGAGTGGTGGCCGAGGTCGGGGCGGCTCTTGCAGTCGTAGCGGTGCGGTCGGCGAGGACGGAGGGGGACTCCGGCGACGGCGAGTGACGACTAGAGTCCGGGCGGCGGTGTGGGGTTAAAAATCGAACTGAGGCGCTCGGGTTCGTTCTCAAGGCGTTCAGGCATGCGGAGGCCTACGGCTTAAATAGAGGTGCCAGCGGGGATAACAGGTGACGTATACAAGGAAAGACGAGAGGGGGGTCTTCAATGGCACCGGCGAGGTCTGCCATGCACGCGAGCGCTGATCCCGTGGATTAATTGCGTGGGTTAATGAGGGGAAACGTCCGGCGTGGCGCGGGGGACCGAGTAATGGCGACAATTCAATGGGGGAGGGGCCGGCGAGACGGATGCGAGGGGAATTGATTCGGCCGTCGAGGTTTGGGGGCGGTGGCGCGAAGTGGATGACGGTCCTGACAGGCGGGGGCCACAGGCCAGCGAGTGCGAGCGAATGGGGTGGCGACTGACGGGTGGGGTCGGGCTCGGCCGAGCGAGGGAGCCGTTTGGCGCCGACAGGTGGGGCCGGTACGTGCGCGGAGGGGGGGGGTCACTGACGGGCGGGGTCCACTGGTCAGACGACGCACGCGGGGAGGAGTGGGCTGGGCCGGCCGAGAGGGAGAGAAAGGGATGGGGAGGCCCGTTACTGTTTAAAGGATTTTTTGAATAAAAATAATTACAGAAATTGGTTTAAAATATTTGGGCTACCTCCAAAGTTGATAAAAATTTGTAAAAATTCTCAAAAATAGATCTTGGCCTTGGGATCATACACAAAATTTTCTAGCCCCTGGTTTGGTGATTTCATCTAGGTTCTAGTTCAAAAAGTTTAAGGAGGGCATTAAAGGTATTTCCAAAACAAATAATTCCAGGAAAATAGATTAATTGATATTTTTATTTCTTTGAAAGTTTGGGGTGTTACAAACCTATCCCCCTTACAAAGAATCTCGTCCTCGAGATTGGAACGCTACTCAAATAGCTCAGGGTATTGTGCTTTCAGCTCGTCTTCCTTTTCCCATGTGGCTTCTTCGGCGGGGTGGTTGTCCCACTGAACCTTGCAGAAGCGAACCACTCGGCTCCTGGTTACCCTCTCCTTGGTTTCCAAGATCTTGATGGGCTTCTCGATGTAGGTCAAATCCTCTTGGACATTGAGTTGTTGGAGATCGGCTTGTTCGGCGGGTACACGAAGACACTTCTTTAGCTGAGAGATGTGGAACACATCGTTAACTCATGCCAAGGATGGAGGCAGTTCTAGTTGATATGCCACTTCTCCTTGCCGTCGGAGGATCTGAAAAGGTCCGACATAGCGGGGTGCTAGCTTGCCTTTCATGTTGAACCTTTGAGTGCCACGGAGGGGAGTGACTCGGAGATAGACATAATCACCCTCCTCAAAGGTTAGGTCTCTCCGTTAGTTATCGGCGTAGCTCTTCTGTCGGGACTAGGCTATCTTCAATATGTCCCTTATGATCTTGACCTTCTCTTCAGCTTCTCTTAGAATGTCTGTCCCAAACAACTGCGATTCTCCAGTTTGATCCCAGAGCAACGACGTTCTGCATTTACGCCATAGAGCGCTTCGAACGGGGTCATTTGCAGGCTGGCTTGGTAGCTGTTGTTGTAGGAGAACTCCTCATAGGGCAAGTTCTTGTCCCACATTCTGCCAAAGTCTAGAGCGCAAGCTCTAAGCATATCCTCCAATATCTGGTTAACCCTTTCGGTTTGACCATCGGTCTATGGATGATAGGCGGTGCTAAAGTTCAGCTAGGTGCCGAGTTCCTCTTGAAGGCTCTTCCAAAACTTAGAGGTAAACTGACTCCCGTGGTCAGATACGATCTTCTTAGGAACTCTGTGGAGGCACACGATTTGGGTCATATACAACTCGCCAACTTGGAGACGGTGTAAGTTGTCTTGACGGGGATGAAGTGAGCCACCTTGGTGAGTCGATCGATGATCACCCAGATAGAATCATGACCGGCTTGGGTCCTGGGTAGTCCCATGATGAAGTCCATTCCTATCTCTTCCCACTTCCATTCGGGGAACTTGAGGGGTCGGAGAAGTCCAGTAGGTCTTTGATGCTCTGCCTTGACTCGCCGGCATGTGTCGCACTTGGCCACATACTCAGCTATTTCCCTCTTCATGCTAACCCACCAATATTTCTCCTTTAGGTCATGATACATCTTTGTAATCCCGTGATGTATGCAATATAGAGTATCATGGGCTTCTTGGAGAATGATGGTCTTCAGTTTAGGCTTGTCAGGTACGCATATCCGGTTTCCGAACCAGATGGTACCGTGATCGTCCTCGGAGAATCCAGGGGCTTTACCCTTCTACATGTTCTGCTGGATTTCCAAGATGTCTGGGTCTTCCTTCTGCATTTCTCGGATCTGGTCTATCAAGACAGGTCTTGACTCCAGGGCAGCGAGGTACGCTCAAGTGGTGATCCCTAGATTCAGCATTTCCATCTCCTTGTAAAGCAAAGGGGCCTGGTCCCGTATTATGATGGCATTGCAGTACCCTTTTTGACTAAGGGCATCTGCCACCACATTTGCCTTGCCTGGATGATAATGGATGCCCAAGTCGTAATCCTTGATCAATTCTAACCATCTCCTTTGCCTGAGGTTCAGGTCTGGTTGGGTGAATATGTACTTGAGGCTCTTGTGGTCGGTGAAGACCTCACACCAATTTCCCACAAGGTAATGTCTCCATATCTTCAAGGAATGAACCATGGATGCTAACTCCAGGTCGTGGGTTGGGTAGTTCAACTCATGCGGTCTCAGCTGTCGAGAGGCGTAGGATATCACCTTCCCATCTTGCATTAAGACACATCCCAATCCTTGACGAGAGGCATCATAGTAGGCGTGGAAGTCATTCCGGATGTCTAGCAGAGTCAGAATAGGGGTTGACACGAGCTTCTTCTTGAGGGTTTGGAAGATTTCTTCGCAATCTGGGGCAAATTTTACTTCCTTCTGCAGCAGTCTGGTCATAGGCTTGGCGATCTTTGAAAAATTCTCGATGAACCGGCGGTAGTATCCGACCAATCCGAGAAAACTCCGGATCTTGGTCATGGTAGTGGGTTGCAGCCAGTTGGTCACTGCTTCCACGGTGGTTGGGTCCACTGCTATTCCTCCGGCAGATATGACATGACCGAGGAACTTCACCTCTGACGACCAAAAACTCGCACTTGCTGTATTTGGCATACAGTTGCTGCTCCCTTAGCTTTCCGAGGGTCAGACGGAGGTGGGTTTCATGTTCTTCCTTGGTCTTGGAGTAGACGAGGATATCGTCGATGAATACCATGATGAACTTATCCAAAAACTACATGAATACATTGTTCATCATGTTCATGAAAAAGGCCGGGGCATTCGTGAGTCCAAACGACATCACAGTATACTCGTAGAGTCCATAGCGGGAGGTGAAGGCAATCTTGGGGATGTCCTCTTCTCTGATCCTCAATTGGTGATAACCTAACCTGAGGTCAATCTTGGAGAACACCGAGGATCCTTTTGGTTGATCGAACAGGTCATCGATGTGAGGCAATGGGTACTTGTTCTTGATGGTTACGTCGTTCAGGGCCCTATAGTCCACGCACAACCTCTTGGTATTGTCCTTCTTCATAGCGAAGATGACCGGTGCACCCTAGGGTGAGGTACTCGGTCGGATGTATCCTTTATGCTCCAGGTCTTCGATGTTGCTCTTGACTTCAGCTAATTCGTTGGCGGCCATCTGGTATGGGCGCTTGGAGATTGGAGTGGTCCCGGGGACAAGTTCGATTCTGAATTCGATGTCCCGCTTCGGAGGCATTCCTGGTAGGTCCTCTAGGAAGACGTCCGTGAACTCCTTGACTATAGGCACTTCTTCGAGGGCAAGCGAGTGAAGAGATGCCTCAAGTGGTGTGCGGCTAGTCATCCGAAAAGTGACGGTTTCACCTTCAGGGTTGGTCACTGTTACGGACTTGTTGGCACAGTCGATCACTCCCTTGTGCTTCATCAACCAATCCATCCCTAGGATGAGGTCGAGTCCGGTGCACTTAATGAGGACTGGCTAAGCCCGGAACAATACTCCTTGGATCTCTATCTTAACCTTAGGACTGTATAAGTGGGCTAAGGTTTTATTGCCTGTGTTGGCGTAATCTTTTACGCCAACAGTTGGCGCCGTCCGTGGGGAACCTAGTTCAAAAAACTTCGTTCTCTACAAATTTCTTGCATCATGCCTCCTAAGCGGAGCGCACCTCGCAATCCCACTCGGAGGTCCTCTCGGATCTCCGGAGAGATACCCTTCGACACAGTCGAAGTCGGAGGGTCTTCGACTATCCCTCCACCTCAAACTCCGCAAGGGGCTTCTATCCCTCGAGGATACGAAACCTCTCCACCAACCCCTTCCATACTCCGACCGCCCGGAGCCACTCTGCCACGCTCCATTCCGATTCGAACTGATCATACCAGTTCTCAAGACCCGGAAGGTCCTTCCGGAGGAGATGAAGATAGCCTTGGAGATATGGCCACTCAAATGGCCAATCTTCAAGCCGAGGTAGCGAGGTGGCGACAAGAGGCTGCGAACAGGCTTCGCCCTCAAGCCACCCCAGCTATCCCCGAAGTACACGAAGACGACGATCTTGATTATCCCGAAGCCCCGGAGAACGCCTCTTACGACAGTGAATCTCCATTGCATCCTGAGCTTCAGAAGATTCGCTTCAATCCGAAGTTCAAAACTTCGAAGCTCTGCAAGTATGCTGGAGACGAAGATCCCAGTGAGTTTGTGCGTTCTTATGCCTTAGCGATTGAGGCTAGCGGCGGAGACAGAGAGACTATGGCGAAGTGCTTCCCATTAGCTCTTCAAGGAGTGGCGTTGCGATGGTTCTGGTCTTTAAAGCCAGGATCAATCATTTCCTGGTCACAGTTGAAGAGGAAGTTCATAAGTAACTTTCAGGGCACCTTCGTGCCCCCCATGTCGACAGGAAGCCTTTTCCAAGTGAAGCAGCTCCCCGGAGAAACATTGAGACAGTACTTCAAGCGCTTCGCTCATACGAAGTCGCAAATCCGGGGGCTGTCTACATCTTCAGTGGTTGATGCGGCTCGGGAAGGCGTCAGTCATAAAGGCCTTCTGGATAAATTGCATCGGAAGAGCATCACCACAGTATCACAGCTGATGTCGTACTTCGAGGAGTACTCGAAGTCGGAAGAAGGTTGGCTTCGGAGGACTACTGCTACTTCGACAGTGTTGACAGAAGTTAAAGCAGAGGTGAAGACTTCGGCTCAGCCGCAAGAGCCAGTCTCCGAAGTGCAACATGATAGAAGAAGAGGGCAAAAGCACCCTCGCTCTGAAGTCTTAAACATTGCACCCCCGCAGAAGTTTGCACCAAGAGCTCCACAGTCTGCGGGGAACAAGTCCAGCGGCTGGAGGCCACCAGGGAAAACAGCCGGCAAGGGCCAGGCCCTTTTTTGCTGTATTCATGGAGAGAATCGAAGCCATGCAACTGACACCTGCAAGGCTATTCTTACCCTTCGGGGAGAATACTTGGAGAGAACTTCGGGTCGAGGTAGTACCGACCGAAGTCCAGCAGCAGCAGTGCGCTCGGAGCCGGTCCAGGCTGTGGCGCGGATAGAAAATTTTGATGCTGCAAGGCATCCTCCGGTGGCCAATGTTATGCCACCTCCGAAGCAAGAAGAAGGGCAAGATAGAGGGAAGAGAGTAGTTCTCCCTATCTCCGGAGGAGGTACCCTCGGAAGCATGTCCAAGAGACAGCAAAGAGAGTACGTTCGAGAAGTAGGCCACATTGGGACTTCGTCATCTGCAGCTGCAATGCCGGAGTGGTCTCATGTTCCAATATCTTTCTCTGCGGAGGATGCAGCTGGTATCAAGTTCCCGCATGCAGATCCATTGGTTATTACTGCTGATATTGCAGGAACAGAAGTCCGAAGGGTGCTAATTGACGGAGGTAGCTCGGCAGATATCATATTTGTGCAAGCCTTCGATCAGTTATGCATTTCCCGGAAGCATCTCCTCCCAGCGGCTCGTCCTCTACAAGGCTTCGCAGGACCTCCGCTAGATGCACTTGGCCAGATAGGCCTGGAAGTAACCTTCGGAGAAGGTTTACTAGCCCGAACTGAAGAAGTTATCTTTGATGTGGTGGATGCCCCGTATGCTTATAATGTCATCTTCGGGCGAGGCATGTTGAATCAGTTCGGAGCTGTGGCGCATCACAACTACTTATGCATGAAGATGCCCACACAATCAGGAGTTCTGACAATCTTCGGAGATCAAGCCATAGCTCGGAGGGCAGAATATGGTCATGGTCCTCCTCTTGATCCGAGGCAAGTAAACAGTGTCCAAGACAATGGAGAAATTTTTTCATCCTCCTCCGAAGCTTCGAAGAAGTCTTTTCCAAGACCAAGTCCCGAAGGAGAGATTGCAACGAAGGTCATTGTCAAAGATGGTAAAGTATACACCTTTCAATTTGGTAAAGATTTACCTCCCGAAGTTGCAACTTCCTTGGAAAAGGTCGTAGAAGAAAATTTGGATGTCTTCGCTTGGTCTGACGAAGATATCACCGGAGTCGATCGGGATATTATTGAGCACAGCTTGCTTGTAAACCCGAAGGCCCGGCCTGTTCGACAAGGGCTCCGGAAGATGTCCGCAGAGAGAGCTGCTCTAGCTAAGGACGAAGTTGAAAAACTGTTGAAGGCTGGGATTATCAGAGAAGTGGCCCATACAGAATGGTTAGCCAACCCAGTCTTCGTCAGGAAGAAGTCCTCCGGAAAGTGGCGCATGTGCATTGATTTCACATCTTTGAATAAAGCGTGCCCACGTGACCCCTACCCCATGCCCCGAATTGATCAACTAGTTGACTCCACTGCAGGTTCGGAGTTACTAAGCTTCCTCGACGCGTATTCCGGTTATCATCAAATATGGTTGAAGCGCGAAGATGAAATCAAGACGAGCTTTGTAACTCCTTCGGGAGTCTTCTGCTATGTAAGAATGCCCTTCGGCCTAAGAAATGCCGGGGCTACTTTTTCAAGATTAGTTGCTAAGGCTCTAGGTCATCAACTAGGTCGCAATGTGGAGGCCTATATGGATGATATTGTAATAAAGAGTGCTTTAAAGCACCAGCATAGCCTAGACTTAGCAGAAACATTCAATAGCCTTCGGGCATGTGGGATCCGTCTTAACCCCGAAAAATGTATATTCGGAGCTAAGGCTGGAAAGTTGTTAGGGTACTTAGTTTCAAGCAGGGGAATTGAAGCTAGCCCTACTCAAATAACTGCGCTGCAGAAGATGGCTCCTCCGGAGAATGTAAAGCAAGTGCAAAAGCTGACCGGACGTCTGGCCACACTTAGCAGGTTTTTATCAAGGTCTGCGGAGAGGAGCTTGCCAATCTTTAAAGCTTTGAAAGGGTCCGAAGATTTTGCATGGACACCGGAGTGTCAGAAAAGCTTCGAAGATATTAAAGATTATCTCAGCAATCTTGCTACACTTACGGTGCCTATTGCGGACGAAACCCTACTTTTGTATCTTGCAGCCACAGGCTCAGCTGTCAGCGCAGTCCTTGTCAGAGAAGCTGATATCAATGGGAAGTTGGTCCAAAATCCTGTCTATTTTGTATCCGAAGCATTGTCAGGAGCGAAGACAAGATACTCCGAACTTGAGAAGTTCGTTTATGCTCTGATAATGGCTTCGAGGAAGCTAAGACATTATTTTTTGGCTCACAATGTAATTGTACCAACTTCGTATCCTTTAGGAGATATGCTCCGAAGCAAAGATTCCACTGGAAGAATTGGAAAGTGGGCAGTAGAACTAGCACCTTTCGGCATATCTTTCCTGGCAAGGACAGCTATCAAATCTCAAGTCCTAGCAGACTTCGTAGCAGAGTGGACTCCACCTGCGAAGTTGACTCCGGAGAAATCAGATGACGGAGTTTGGACTATTTACTCCGATGGGGCTTTCCAAGCATCCGGAGCAGGCATTGGGGCAGTATTAATTTCGCCGTCAGGACAAAGAGCAATGTACTCCGCAAGACTCAACTTTAAGTCTACCAATAATATAGCGGAGTACGAAGGAATTTTATTGGGACTCCGGAAAGCACGTGCTCTAGGGGCTACAAGGATAATTATAAAAACAGATTCTCAGATAGTAGCAGGGCACGTAGACAAAAGTTTTCAAGTCCGACATCCACAGCTTGCAAAGTACTTGGAAGAAATTTGCAAGATCGAAGCACATTTCAAGGGTATTTCCATTCGGAGTATACCAAGAGCTGAAAACGTGCAAGCGGACATTTTAGTGAAGGCTGCTGCCGGAGCTGTGGATGTGCCTGACGAAGCTTTCTATGAGGAGCTCAATATACCTTCGGTGCCACAAGTTGCTTCTGCAGAGATTCTCTGCATTCCTAGTGCAGATTGGAAAGATTCAATCATAGAACTCTTGCAAGGAGGAACAAATTTGCCCGAAGAGCCCCAATTGTCAAGATTAAAGATCAGAGCATGAAACTATCAGTTAATCAACGGTATATTATACAAGGCCGGAGTATGTTCCCCTCTACTCCGATGTATATCTCAAGCCGAAGGCCAAGAAATTCTTCGAGAAATTCACGAAGGCCTTTGTGGAAGTCATTTAGCCCCTAGAGCTCTGGCAGGAAAAACACTTCGCCAGGGGCTCTATTGGCCCACAATAACAGCTGATGCGGAGAACTTGGTCCGCACTTGTCAAGGATGCCAGTGGATGGGTCGACGGAGTCATCGCCCACCAACAGCTCTTCAAGTCATTGCTCCGGTATGGCCTATGGCCAGATGGGGTATGGATCTAATTGGTCCCTTTCCGTTAGCAAAGGGAAATCTGAAGTTCGCAGTGGTAGCTATCGAATATTTTTCTAAGTGGGTCGAAGCAGAACCCTTAACAGCTATCACTTCGAATAATGTACAGAAATTCTTTTGGAAGAACATTATTTGCCGGTTCGGAGTGCCTAGATATCTCACAGTTGATAATGGAACACAGTTCGACGCAGAACCCTTCAGGAAGTTTTGCGAAGACCTAGGCATTCAACTATGTTTTGCTGCAGTGAGACATCCTCAGTCAAATGGAGCAGTTGAGCGAGCCAATGGAAATATCTTATCAGGGCTAAATCGAAGAATAGTAGGACTATCAAAGGGACTGTGGACCGAGGAGCTTCCGAAGATACTGTGGTCCATTCGGACTACGCAAACAAGGTCCACAGGTTTTACTCCGTTCAGACTGCTATTCGGAGATGAAGCTATGACTCCAACGGAGCTCAAAGGGGGATCATTTCGCAGCACCGAACCAGACATCGAAGAAGAAAGACAAGCTTCGTTAGATTTGTCAGAAGAGACAAGGCTTCGAGCTGTAGCCAATTTATCAAAGTATCATCAGCAGACGAAGACTTTGTATGACCCGAAGGTTAAGCTCAGCGAGTTAAGGCCGGGTCATCTTGTTCTACGAAGCATTATAGCACCAGGGAAGTTAGGCAATAAATGGGAAGGTCCATATCTAATCGTCCGCTCGGGGCGCCCTGGTTCATTCAAATTAGCTAATTTAGAAGGTGAAGAGTTAGTACATACTTGGCATGCGGAGCACCTAAAGCGATACTTCGCATAAAGGCTCCTTGTAATCTGCTTGTAATCACCTCTAAATTAATAAAACATACACCCTGTGGTTTAACCTTCCCCTTGACACTCCTAGTTTCCCGAGTGGACGCGCTGGGACGGAAGTCGATCGAGAGGGAAGTGTCATCAAGCTGGGATGTATTTCCGGACTTCGTACCCATAAAGTCGAAGCCTCCGGTGTGGTGGCTGAAATCCATCCGGAGCCCAAGCTAATACCTTGTAGGCATCCGTAAAAGAGCCAATACCACATTCTACGGAGTCCAAGCTTCGGCTGGTAGACTTCCGTAAAAAGAGCCGAAGGTGGCCAAAATCTGCGGAGTCCAAGCTGCAGCTTGCAGACATCCGTAAAAAGAGCCGAAGGTGGCCAAATTCTGCGAAGTCCAAGCTCCGGCTGGTAGACTTCTGCAAAAAAGAGCCCAAGTTGGCCAAATTCTGCGAAGTCCAAGCTCCGGCTGGTAGACTTCTGCAAAAATAGCCGAAGGTGGCTACAATTTCTACGAAGTCCAAGCTCCGGCTGGTAGACTTCTGCAAAAATAGCCGAAGGTGGCTACAATTTCTACGAAGTCCAAGCTCCGGCTGGTAGACTTCTGCAAAAATAGCCGAAGGTGGCTAAAGCAAAACAGCATTTAAGCCATGAGCTCCGAATGTCTGTTCATATAAGTCCAAAATGACAAATTTCTTAAGACACTAAAGTGTCCTTGAAGTTATCTTAATTGATTTCTTTCGTATAAACAAACAAAGGTATCAAGTTACCATTCTTCTAACTACAAATAGTCGAACATATTTCATAAGATTTCAAAAGATCTTTAAATGACAGAGGGGCTCCAAACCCCCAAAAAATTGTACTCCGAAGTTTTTTCTTTGCGCATAACCATCTTTGAATACAGTTCGAAGTTGCTTATACCCAAAGAGGGGCTAGTAAATATGGAGACAATTTTAAATCGGCATTCATTATTGAAACAAATGTGTTTACAGATTACATTATGAAAAATTGGTATCTATACCAAGAAGGAATCGGAGACCTCTTCGGTCCCGAGAGCTAGGGGTGGAACGACTAGTTCCAACATCGGAAGTTCTAAGAACTTTACGTTTAACTCTCTTCCTCCCCTTCGAAGCTCTAAAATCCTTCTGTTCTTGTTGAAGCTCGGCCCAAGTTCGAAGCCGCTCAGGGCTTCTCTCCCAGCTTCTAAGATCTTCAGATCTCTTATTTTGGGCTTCACCTTCGTCTTCGGACCAATTAGTGTCTTCAAAAGACGAGGTGTGTGCGTCAATCTCTTTATCTTCCTCTTTAATATAAGACAATATGTCTTTGATTACTTCGGGCGCAATAACGCCGGAGTCATCTCGAGGAATAAGAAATCGAGGACGCTTATAACTCTTTAGAAGTTCGAAGGTGTTCCACAGTGAGCGAAGTTCGTTGTTAAGCTCTAACACTTCGATATCTTCCATAAGAGGCAAAGCCTAAAAATTTGACAAACAAGACTTTCATTGATAAATGTTTACAAGCACAAAGCTTTACATGGTTAGAAATCCTAAAATATTCCTAAACCTGCGGGTTCGAAGGAGGTTGACTGCTCGAAGCTTGGCTCCGAACATGCTTCTGGCGTTGGCCTTCATCAATCCAAGCCTTGATCGCAGATCGACCTTCGGCTCTCCAAGAAGTTTGGAAGGCTCGCCAAGCAGCAGCTACACCTTCGGAAGGTTTGAGAAGTCGGTCGTCATCGAAGGTGATTGGACCTCTTCCTGCGTCCGGAGTTATTTTATCGACCCAAATCCTCGTAATAGCGAAGTAGACCAACAGCAGACACTTGCCCGGAAAGTTCTCCGTATCTAATGCCCGCTGTCTTCATCTGCTTCGCCACCCCTTGGATCCTTTTTAACCGGCGCAAAAGGCTGATATTATCATCAGAAGGGAGAATTCCGGTAGTACCGAAGTACTCCAGGACTTCTAACAACTGATTCATAACCTCCGCAGCCACCTTCTCAGACTTCAACTTGTCTTCATTCAGCGCATCCTTCGTCGAAGTAACTTCGTCCAAAACCCCAGAAAGCCTAGCATTCTCAGTGGTCAAAGTGTTTTTCTGTGTCAACAATTGGCTAGCTTCCTCTTCGAGTCGGACGAGCCTAGACCCTGCAGTAGCATGCTCTGCCCGCAGTTTGTCAACCTCTGCTCGAAGCACAATCCTTTCCGCTTCGAGCTCTTTCTTTGCAGCTTCCAAGCTTTGCCTGGCCCTTCGCTCTGTTGATATTATATTGTCCATTTGAGTTACTCGACTTTCAGAGATATTAAAATTCCTTTGAAGAGTGCTATTTTCTTCCCGAAGCCGAGCGATTTCTTCGTCATTGCATAGACTTGCAGCTCGGGCCAAGACAGTTTGCTGTCAAAATAAAAACTAAAGTAAATATTTATTCGAAGATAAATTCTATAATAATTCGCAGTTGCTTCGTACCTGATAGGCTGTACGTTCAATAATGGCATTAAGCTCCGTCCTGTCAGCCTTGCGCAGGATGGCCACTAATTTGGTCTCCCCTATGTCACGACTAGCTCGATCCAAAGGTTCGAGCAAAGTCCGGAGACCAGTTGTTTGCCCTAAGAAAGGAGCCAGCAAGGGGAGCATGCTTATTGCCTCTTGGTCATCTTCGTTCAACGAAGGACCGGAACTTTGGCCTATGGTCTTCGGAGCCACTGGAGTTTGAACCTCCCTGGAAGATTGGCTCTCGTCTGTTGAATCAGACGGAGTTGATTCGGAGCTTATGGCAGGCAGGGGCTCTATTTGTCTTTTGCCTCTTCCAGGTCCCTTTTGAGTAATTCTCGGGGCTGGCTCCGAAGTCGTCGAAGGCCCAGGAATTATTTCCTCCTGACGGACTTCTTCCATAGGAGTGGGCTCTGTTAAATAATGAAAAGTATTATACATAGTATAAAAATTCAAATAAATACAAAAAGTTATTCGAAGTCTACCTTCGGCATTTTGCGGAGGAGTCATCGTCGGACTGTTTGGTGGATCGAAGGCTAATTCTTCATCCGAATCAGCCGTTAAATCTTGAACTGCAGGAGCATCGTCCTGGGTAGTCCTCGTTGCTTCTTCAGGAATCGAAGCCATAGTGACTTCGACCCCACCTTCATTCACAGGAACTCCGTCCTGAGTTACATCTTCTTGAACTACCGAAGTCCTTGGTTGATCAACATTTTCTCCGGACTCCGGTACGTTCGCAGGTACTTCGGCTTGTGCGGCCCTTTGAGTTTCATTCTCTTCTATCAGGTGCACAAGTAACCTTCCCGTTTCTTCTTGGGAGTCGGAAACCGAAGCTCTTGAGCTCGAAGGCACAGGATCTAAAGGTGCTAGGTTCTTCGGCTTCCGAGCCATCCTCTTCACTGGAGTTTTTGCTGAACTTGAAGTTCCAGCTTCGGCTTTCCTTTTCTGAGGCCCTTTCTCCAAAGGCGCCCAATCTATCAGAGGAGGAGGAGTGAGTTTCAGCATTCCCCATACTCTGTTAAACCTCTCCCAACTCCCAACCAGTTTAATTCGCCACTCTTTCTCAGTCGGAGTTGGAGCACCCAAGATTTTTTCCGAAGCCCTTATAATCTGTTCTGAAGTAACAGGGGCTGAAGAAACTGCAAAATAGATAATTCAAGTCAGTTTTTTCTTCGAAGTAAATATGTTTAATGCATGTTGGTTTCGAAGTTACCTGTAGGACTTGAAGTCAAGTTAATTTTGCGAAGACCACCTTCGGAGTCATCTTCGAAGATGATAGGCCAGTTGGCCATCAGGGGAGGAATTTGAAGGCCGATGAATTCTTCAGCCAAGTCTCGCATGCTAAGCCTTCGGCTAACCTTTTCAAGCAGGTTCAGACGGGCTTCGAATTGGCCTTCGTCGGGACGCACCAAAGCTTCCTTTCGGAATTGGATTTCTTTAAGAGGTCCGGCCAGAGGATTGCTTGCCCCAACTTCGGCATAGAACCATTTCAGAATCCAATCGGTGTACCATCTGGCGTTGATAGCTTTAGCAGGAAAGCGAAGGGCATATTCATCCCGAAGTCTAAAGTTGATACTGCCAAAAGATATTACTACTTTTTCACCTTCGGGAGTTACGAAGGTTTTCGGCTGGCAGGTTGCTCTATGTAATGCAGCGAAGATTTCCGCCCTTCCTTCACATCCTTCTGCTCTTAAGGCCCACTCAAAGATAGCTAATCTAGCTACCGCATTCGGAGACAGTTGGGGGAGAGTTACATGGAACAGGTCGAGTACCTCCGCCAAAAAGTCCACTGCAGGAAGACCCAAACCAGCTTCGAAAAAAGCTTCGAACACTACTACTTCTCCGGGTCTTGGCACTGGAATCACTTCTTTCCCTGGTTTCCGAATCATAACTCCCGCACCAATATTCCCTCCTACTGCGATTGTCAAGGACTCTCTTTTGCAGGTCGAAGGTCCTAATTCAAAGGACTGATCTAAATATTTGGTTGATGGAGGGCACAGACCTTGTTCATCGGGGATTTGGGGATTTCTTCCCCCTGCCGCCATGGATGATCCTGCCTGCATCGAGGGTGCCGCCGCCAATGTCGCCGCCGCTGCTGCTGCGGCTGCCTGCTGCCGAGCCAAAGCTGAAGGAGGCGCAGATCCTTTGGTCTTCACCATTATGATCGCTCGGTTGTTCAAGAACTCAAGGGACTCAGGAACTCAAAGGTTAAGGCTCAAGAACTCAAGGGGCTCACAAAGCTTTTGATTGAGAGGAACGGTGAAAAGGTAATCGGGTAAGTTTTGGGCTCTTTATTTATAGCCTAAATTTTCCGTTTGTTACCGTTTGAGTTCTGCCCTTTCGCATTCTTGCCCGTTATTTTCCTCCGAAAATAATGCCTCGTATAACTTCCGTTAGAAACAGAAACTAACGGATATTTTTTCTAAGTCTAAAAAGATTTTCGAACCTCCTGAGTCAGTTCTAAGATAGTTCGAAAAGTAACTACCTTATGACTGATTCGAAGTTCATATCTTCATGCATTTCGGAGATAAAACGAAAATCAATAACCCCTATGATTGGTTATCTTTTCTTTCCGTATACTACTCTCCTAACGTTACAGGTCAAACGGAGAAGCGTATTCGAGGGGCTACTGTTGGGGGAAAATATCTCATCTTCGGGGTTATTGCCAAAGCAGCATGAAGACAACCAGCTAATTCGAAGATTGTCCGAAGACCTTCTTCGAAGATGCTCGGAACCTGGTTCGAAGCCCGAAGACAGACACTGGTTCGAAGTATGTCTTCGAACCAAAGCCTTTCAAGATCTTTTCTGCCAGCTAAGATGGAAGACTTATCTTCTATCCTATTAGATTAGTCTTTTACCATTTTAGCCCTATTAAGGAAACCGAATAGTTTCCTTAATGTCGGTTGTAATAGAGGGGTAAATAGGTCTTTTCCTTAATGTTTGGGCCTATAAATACCCCCCATTTCACCCTGTAATAGGGACCGATCACAAGTGATTCAATACACACTTTCGAACTATTCTAAGCTATTATCCTTTCGGAGGCTTAGAACAGTTTGCTTCACAAACACTTCGTTTGTTAGTTTCTTTTCTACAGAAACCTGTTAGCGTAATCTTTTACGCCAACAGCCTGGAGTGGCAATCATCATGGGGGCTGATAGAGGGAGTACTTCCAAGTTGTGTGTTTTCACAAAATCTTCCGAGATGAAAGAGTGTGTTGCTCTAGAGTCAAATAATATTATAGCTGGTACGGAATTTGTGGTAAACGTACTGAGCACGACTTCGGGAGCCTCCTGAGCTTCCTCCGCGGTGATGTGGTTGACGCGGGCACGAACCGCCTGGTTGGGTGCTGCGCCTTGAGGCTGCTTGGGGTGAGGACACTGGTGCGAATAGTGCCCTTCCTTCCGCCAGTTGAAGCAGACGATTGCCTCCCTTAGCGATCCTTCAAGACCGGGGCCTTGGCGGCGGGCGTCGGCTGAGCGGCCGGAGCTGGTGGAGCGGGGCGGGGATGCCTGGCGTTGGATCCACTGGTGGCGTGGGGTGGCCTGTAGGCGGGCCGAGGATGGTAGGCAGGCGCTGGTGGCGTAGGGACGAAGCGGGGCCTCTGGGAATTCGCCCGCTGATGCTTGAAGGCGATCATCTTCCTCTTCTTGAGGTCCAACTTGTTCTGCTCAGTCTCTTGGATGAGCGCTTTATTCACCAACCGTTGAAAGTCGGCGTAGTCGGTGGCGACGAGCTGGATGGATAGCTCATCCTTAAGTCCCCGGAGGAACTTAGCCTGGTGGAGGGCGTCGGTCCGCACTTCCTCTGGCGCGTAGCGTGCCAGTCGGTTGAATTCATGGAGATACTCCATGATGGTCCGGTTGCCCTACTACAGGTCACGGAACTCCTGCTGCTTCACCGCGATAACTCCGACGGGGACGTGGGTAGCGCGAAAGGCGATAGTGAACTCCGCCCATGTCACCACATGGTCCTCTGGCTGGGACTCATGGTAGTTGTCCCACCACTCTGCGGCGGGACCCTAGAGCTGGTGAGTGGCGAAGGCCACTCACTCTCCGTCGGTGCAGGGAAGGAGATCCAGCTTCTTCCCAATGGTGCGGAGCCAATCTCCGGCCTCCATGGGGTTGGTGGTACTAGAGAAAATTAGGGGACGCACCCGAAGGAACTCCGAGAGTTGGGGAGCGGGGGCGGGGGCGGGTGCACGAGGGGCGGCCTCCACATTTTGCAGACGGTCCAACTGAGCTTGTTGGTGCTGCATTTGGGTGAGGAGGGCGGTGATCAACTGGTTTTGATTCGACATCATCTCTACCAAGGTGGGGTGGTTGGCGGATGGCGATTGAGTCTGTCGGGGGCCCGTTGCACCCTAGTTCGGTACAACGCCTTCGGGCAAGCCGTGGCTTCCTCCTTCTCCAATGTTGGAGCCGGTGTTCTGGTTGTCGGCCATCGTCTGAACATAAGAGGTTATAAGGTAAAAAGATGATGAAACAACATTACAATCAAAAATGGCCCGTAGGGCTTATATATTTATAAACCAAGTAGTATAAAATTGTTCATTACAATTCAGCTCTTATTTTAATACACCCACAACTCAACTCATTGTAGATGGTACCACATACATAAAATTATTAGTTAAGTAACGGTAACTAGTGCCTACTCACCACCGGAGGCGGACTCCGTGCTCTCGGAACCACGAGTACGCGGATCACGAGGGATGGTGGGCTCGAGAAAGATCTTGATGATTGGGTCGGAGACGAGGCCGGGGCGTGGTGCAGGGGCTCTGGCGTTGGATGGTCCGGCGGTGGAGGGGGTGGCAGGATCCTCTTGGGGCGAGGGGCAGGCTCACAGATGGGCTTCCTCTTCCTCGGGAGGAGGGGAACCATCTCCGCGATGTCCCTCTGCAGTTGCATGATCTTCCGCTGCAGTTCGCCGGTTTGCTGGATCAAGTTCTTCGTCTCTTCACGAAGAAACTCAACCGCCTCATGGTGCTCATCGGCGTTGAGCACGGCCTCAGTATGGAGGTCATCCATGGCCTGAAGAAGATGCGACTGCCGGGCCATGACCGGATCACGATCGGAGTGAACTCCAATGTAGATGCTACGGTGGGCGCCGGGAGTGCGCTTCGGCACAAGCCGAAAAGACGAGTTTTGAAGACGATCGTCATAGATCATCCTCAACTCCATAAGGGCTTGGAGGGCGACTCATTGGCATGCGACATCGAAAGTCCGGCCCCCAAGTGCGGTGGTGTAGGGCGGCAGGTGCTCTCCGAAGCCATGGACGGTGAGGGAGACGTCGCAAGGTCCGGCGAATTCTTCTAGGTACACCCCCTAGAATTCAGGCTCGAAGAGGAACCCGAGGAAAGTGAGCATCATACGGAGTTCCCGGACGAAGCCCTCGAAGTGGCGGCAGTAGCTGTGCACTTGGTAGACAGGCATCTACAAAAACAACAAGTTGAAAAAAAGTGAGGAGAGGAGCAAAGTTTATAAAGTAGATTTTCGAGAATTAATTTTCTGCAGCTATTGGTTAGGCTGGTCCGTTTGGCTTCCTACAGTCAAGTCGGCTCTGATACCATCTTGTGGGGCCCCGATTTATCAAAATCGAAACATTATTGAATTTCCAAAGAAAAACAATAATACAAGAGGTTCATCATGCGACAATGTACATACGACAAGCATTCATGGTACGCAGACCATGTTATTACAAAAGAGTGAAATTAAAATAATAAAAATAAACTACATGACGAACGCCTTCTTCAGGATCTTTCTTCTTGACTGGATCGCTACTCCAGACCATCCTCATAGTAAGCATCCTCTTAATTGTGTGTCCAACGGGTATGAGTACAAAGAGTACTCAACAAGCCACCGCAAATGCATGTAGTAATGCAAGATAATAACAAAGGAAGGATAATGGCTAAAAGTGCGGAATAGTACATTTTTTCAGTTATTGCATTTAGTGTAGTCCAATTTAGTCATGCGGAATAATAAACATGAACATCATAATACCATCTAACTCGAGGAGTACGTTTTACCTCCTCGCACAACAGTCCTTACATGTCAAACCATCATGCACATACATATCAAAAGTAGACTAACTGTGGGATGTCACGCAACCCGCCCTTGACCGTGGGCTCGGCTTTTCGAAAAGATTTATGACTCTGATCAGAGATGTACTACTGTACCCATAAGTCACGCACTCATCCCAAACACCAAAGTGTAACGAGATGACCCATACCACGGGAACTCGTGCCAAAACCTCGGCATGAAATGCTCCAAACGATAACCACCTGCTCTAGGTTTCGCCGGCGCGCCGGGCCGCATCCCGGCTAACGTCGCACCCCCTTTTGCGCCACGTATGTACAAGCCACCCACAGGTACTGCTTGACTCATCTCCAAATGGTGGCCTCGGTTTGGAACACTCCATACCTTAGTTAGGACTTACCCATTAGACTTTTGGTTAGTACGGAAGTGTATTGCAATTGATCCCGCAGACCGGTCCTTATAGTCCCCCGGGTGCTACCGACCAATGCCCTAGCTTGCACCTGGAACCCACCATGCATTCACTCACAACCACAACTCCAACACCGACAGAATTCCAGAGATGAGAATAACGGGGATCATATAGTAGAACCAATCGCTACGACTCATTTTTAATCCTATAGCAATCGTGTCAATACATTGGACACTAGCTAATAATACTAATCATATGGTGACAAGGAGTTTAGGCTAGATAGCATGGCTTGGGTTGCACAACAAGGTCAGGGGATCCTAAGTAAATATATTGTAAAGGTTTCATTTGACTAATGCATGTATATCCTATGTGTTTTAGCAATAGTTTAGTAAAACATGGGCTCAACATGCTCAAAAGATTGGTTTGGTGACTTGCCTTGTTCAGCGAATGGGGAGGGAGGAACTTCCGGGTAATATTCCGGCTCCTCGGCGGTGTCGTAGTCTTCCCATTATAAATAAAATGAAATAAATACAACATTCAACTAAACAATCTATAACCACACACAAGCATATAGGTTTTGATTGGTTTAATTTAAAGAAAACAAGTTGTTAAGTTTCTGAAATTCATTTTATGAATAATTTAAAATGAGCTATAATGAAATATTGTCCTTTAATAAAAGGGATAAGAGTGTAAGCAATTTTATTTTAAGTTTTCTAACCAATTCAAAATAAGTGGTTCAGAGAAAACTTAGTGGTTTCATTATATTAACAGGAAATGAATAAATACAATTTTTACTGAAATTTAAATAATAAAGTTTGTATTTTAATCTAAGGGCATTTGAATACTTTAATAAATAAGAAAGAAATATTCAAAGTGAACATACTGTTTTTATTGTACTAACGTGTAGAGAATAAAATTACAAAATTTATGAAATTGGAATGATATTTTTTGGAGTTCAAATGCGTCGGATATGAATTTTAGAAGTTTAAGACCATTTCCGAAATTTAAATTAAATCCAAAACAGCCGCCGGTCCACGGTGAGCTGGGCTCACGGTGAACCTGCGCACTGTGCGCATGCCCCGGGTCGAGATCCACCGTTGGATCATGATCGGGCGGTCACGGGCGATGCGGGGGAGTTAAAATAACGTGGATGGCTGAGATTAAAACATCGAACCGGTACGCATCGAGCGGTCCAGATGCGATGCGGGATTTAAAATCTAGCGAACGGCTCAGATTAAAACGTACCCCTTCACCGAGATCTAACGGATCTGATTAAACCGCACGAGGGACTTAATCATCACCGTTGGATCCAGATCGCACGGTCGCGATTGAATCCAACACGGCACGGGTACTCGACCCATGTCGATCGTCTTCTCTGGCGACGGCGAGCGGTCCAGAGGCCACGGCGAGCGACGGCGGTCGTATCTAAGGTCTAAAACGGAAAGAGGACACTACGGGGATCACGAGGGTACCGTTGGCGAGGCGAACGGTCGACGGAGCATGGCCAGCGACGAGCGGAGGGGGCGAAGATGTTTGGGTCCTCGTCGGCGGTGGCGTTCCGGCGGGGTTCGTCGATGACGGAGTGGTGGCCAAGGTCGGGGTGGCTCTTACGGTCGCAGCGGTGCGGTCGGCGAGGACGGAGGGGGACTCCGGCGATGGCGAGCGATGACTAGAGTGCGGGCGGCGGTGTGGTCTTAAAAATCGAAATGAGGCGCTCGGGTTCGTTCTCAAGTCGTTCGGGCGTGCGGAGGCCCACGGCTTAAATAGAGGTGCCGGCGGGGGATAACAGGCGACGTATACAAGGAAAGCCGAGAGGGGGGTCTTCAATGGCGCCGGCGAGCTCTGCCATGCACGCGAGCGCTGATCCTATGGATTAATTGCGTGGGTTAACGAGGGGAAACGGCCGGTGTGGCGCGGGGGACCGAGTAATGGTGACAATTCAATGGGGGAGGGGCCGACGGAGACGGATCCAAGGGGAATTGATTCGGCCGGCGAGGTTTGGGGGCGGTGGCACGAGGTGGATGACGGTCCTAATAGGTGGGGGCCATAGGCCAGCGAGCGCGAGCGAACGGGGTGGCGACTGACGGGTGGGGTCGGGCTCGGCCGAGCGATGGAGCCGGTTGGCGCCGACAGGTGGGGCCGGGTACACGCGCGGAGGGGGAGTCGCTGACGGGCGGGGTCCACTGGTCAGACGGCATGCGCGGGGAGGAGTGGGCTAGGCCGGCCGAGAGGGAGAGAAAGGGAGGGGGAGGCCCGTTACTGTTTAAAGGATTTTCTGAATAAAAATAATTATAGAAATTGGTTTAAAATATTTGGGCTACCTCCAAAGTTGATAACAATTTGTAAAAATTCACAAAAATATATCTTGGCCTTGGGATCATACACAATATTTTCTAGCCCCTGGTTTGGTCATTTCATCTAGGTTCTAGTTCAAAAAGGTTAAGGAGGACATTAAAGGTATTTCTAAAATGAATAATTCTAGGAAATTATATTAAATGATATTTTTATTTCTTTGAAAATTTGGGGTGTTACATGCAACCAACAGGTGGAACCGGCGAAAGATTGGAGCAGCAATTGCTTGGAGAAACAAAATATGCTCGTTGTAGAACTATGTGGAGTTCTAGGTAGGCTGCACTCAAAACAAGGATTAGCACAATCAAACAATAATGCAAGGTTGAATTATAGTGCCAAATACGTAACCAAAGCTGCTAGAAACAAAGTGCAAAAAGTGGCACACGAATAGGAGAACAGAAGGCGTGAGCAGGGATGGAAGGGGGGAGGGACGCGTGGCCAAGGGGTGGGGGTGAGGGACGCTCGGCCAAGGATGGGTCGCCTCCTTGCTGTTTTTTTTATCCGGAGAAACTTGCAAACAAAATTAGGCAACCAGCAACAATTGATGGCGCTTTGTATGGTTGGCGACCAAGACTTTCTCAAATGATGTTGATCAGAATGAGGCAACCAGCCCTTTGTATGGTATGCGACCAAAACTTTCTCAAACGAGGGTGATCAATATTAGGCAACCAACAATAATTGACTGCCGTTTGTATGGTAGGCAACCAAAACTTTCTCAAATGAGGTTGATCAGAATGAGGCAACCTATATTTTTTTGTAACTTTCCAAATGACACACAAGGCAGGGAAGGAAGGGCCGCACGGCCAGGGGGGTTGCGTGATATGCAAATGATGATGCACGAAGTAACCAGCAACAATTGACACGTGTACGCACACAAATTCAACAAAGCAAATTATTGAAAGATAGTGCAGGGCTCAAAAAGGTGCTGGGACAAGGATCTAACCTGAAATATATTTTTGTGTTTTGGTTTTGTGGACTGTAGGAAGGGACAAACACTCGATAAACTCACCGATCAACCCGGAAATCTAATACCACTTGATAGAGCTAAAGTGCCCGATCTTTCGGTGAGAGGAGATAACTTCGATTTGGTGGAAGAAGACCCTCACGATCCAACTACAACGAGCGAACCCGAAGCGCCAATGCAATCGCTGAACCAACTCCTTGTGGTTACCGACCTTGTTGATGCAAGATCAGCCTGATCACGAAGATCGTCTCCTGTTCGCCATCGAAGAATGAACAAGAAAAAGATGCGAGCAATAGGAATATCACTCAAGGTGGAGTTCTAAAACACACGAGGACATCGCTGTTTGGCGCGTGTCGAGAGTAGCAAAAGCTAAAGGTAAATAAAAACTCGAGTCTATAGGAATGACAAGACTCTACTTAAATAGAGGGGGAGAGGTGGGCACAGCCCCTTGATGTGGTCGGCCAAGGAGGGGGGCGCCCCCCTAGGGAAGCCGACTCTAGGCAGACCCGCGTCTATTCTTCTGGGCCTTCATTCTTTAGTAGTATGATGAAGTTCAGCTCTCTTGCACGGGCCCTCGTGATTGTCCCTAAAGGAGCTGGCGCCGAAGAAGGTGCTGCTGGTGTAGATGTACTGATGTCCTCATCACATGGAAGGGGGTTCAGCAGAGTTGATGGTGTCTCAGACCACACCAGCCAAGGGTCCTGCCAAGCCGGAGGTACGTTCGGCCAGTGCGGGCCGAAGCCTCCTATCGGAGGAGTCCAACACGGTGCGGGGTTTGGCCATTGTGGGGCGAAGTTACCGTATGGTGGGTTCGGCCATTGTGGCTCAAAACCACCGTGTGGAGTGTTAGGCCACCATGGCCCGAAGCCACCGTGCGGATGGTGTACCTGCCTCGGGCCCTTCGATTGCTTTAGCTTCTTAGCATGTGGACCTGCTTCCTTTGTCTTTCTCTGATTCTTGTTTAACAACATATTGTACATTACCTTCGGTCTCTTGGGAGCTTTAGCCGAAGGGCTATTAATGTTCTGTTTCCACACTCCTACCTCAGGGTTCTTCGGTACGAGCGTGCGAGTGCGCGTTTCTCCAATTACATCTTTCCCCTTAGCCGACTCGGCCTGTTCTGGCCGAATCAACACCTTCTTCTCACCGAGGTCGACGGCGTTGATGGGAAAAGGATCTTTATCCAGCTTCATCTTCGGATTATGGTCTATCTTCAATCGTCCTTCTTCTATGGCCGATTGGATCTACCGTCGAAAAACATTGCAGTCGTTAGTATTATGTGAATGTGAATCATGCCACTTACAGTACGGATGCTTCTTTAACTCATCGGCAGGTGGAATGACTTGACCCTTAGGTAACCTGAGAAGCTGACTTTTTAAGAGAAAATAAAATATTTTATCACATTTAGTTATATCAAACAAGTACTTGACCTCACTAGGTCGATTCTTTGTGGGAGATGGCCATAACTCGGAGCAGGTGACAGGTTTATTCTTGGCGTTCCACACCCATTTGGCTGCGTACATATTGGCCGAATCCTCCTCCTCTGACTCTTCCACGTCAGAGCGTTCCATGATGTGGATTTCAGCCCTAGACTTGCTAAACGCCTTAATAAACTTTTTATCTTTTGTTCGGCCTTCCTGGACCAGAGCCTGCTGTAAAACCTGGCTAACTTCTAAAAAGTTTTGGTTATCTAACCTCTCTTTAATCTCGGAATGCAACCCATTAAAAGCTAGTTCCGCCAAGTCCCTTTCCAAAATATTAAGGCTAAAACATCGGTTTCTAGTATCCCTAAAACGCTTAATGTACTTAGAGGCGTTCTCGTGAGATTTCTGCTTGACCGATGTCAAATGTGAAAGCCTAAGTTCTGTCTCACCCGTGTAGAAGTATTCATGGAATTTCCTCTCCAAATCATACCATGTCTAAACGGAGTTCGGCGGGAGTGCCGAAAACCAAGTGAAAGCGGTGCTGGATAGCGAGAGAGAAAATAGCCTGACTTTTAGGGCATCTATCCCGCTGACCTCTCCACATTGTGCCAAAAATTGACTAACGTGCTCTAGTGTAGTTTTGCCACCCTCACCATCAAACTTAGAGAATTCGGGAATTCTATAGCCGTGGGGGTAGGGTACTGTATCAAGATGGTCGGGGTATGGCTTACGGTAAACCCTAACCCGTCCCTTGGGCACAAAGCCGGCACACTCTCTAAATAGTGCGCAGACCCGCTCCTCGATGTCATCTTGGCATATTGTTTGTGCGTGTCTCTCATGTGGGGGCGCGACATGTGGTGGGATATCGGCGTGTCGGCCATGGGCCTCTTCCCTGCGCGCTATTTGCATGACGTGTTCATGTCCGGGCACCTGCGCATGTGGTGCGGGCAGCGCGGGTATCGGCGCATGTGGGGGTGCATGGTACGCGGTGTTAGTTTGACCGTAGGAGTAATGATTAGTCTCGGCCATAAGTGTTGAGGCCGGAGACATTATTGTGCCAGTGCTATCGCTAGTTCTGCCGTATACGTGGTTTGCCGGAGGTGCACTAGCAATAGGAACTGGGGGTACGACCTCAGTATAGCCGAACCTCCTAACAGTCACCTCTACTTGGGAGATGACTGCCGAATCTAAACGGTTGTATAGCGAAGCGCTAACGGCTTGATCTACTGATGCGGCTATTTTTTCTCAATCTCTAAATAAGATAAATGAGGTGATACAGGTGTTACCTGGACCTGAGCGAGGTCGGGTGTGATGATGTCATGCTTGATGAAGCCTGCATGTCTCTTAACGTAGACCCCAAGCATGATGTCTTGGAGTGCCTTCAACTTTGCCTCGCTCTCTGCTCGGTCTTCTGCGGGGATATCTTCAAGTGTAGGCATCAAGATGTTGCGCTTGTCGATATCCACGCCTCCTATTGCGTCCATCAACGGTGTAGACGTAGTAGTCGAAGTAGATGAACCGGTGGCCGATGTAGACGTACTTGTCATGTTGGCGTAGCCTTCCCCAGCGGAGTCGCCAAAAAGTGTGTTGACACGGAAACGTGCCCCAGCACTTGGGTTAGTTCGACGATCCAAAAGTGTGCGGATACTTAGGGACAAGCCTATGCATGATGCATCACCGACATCGCGTTCCGACTACCATTAGTCATGATATGGGGGTGGAGTCGCTAGGCAATCAGATCACACAAAATAACCCAATTAGCCGAAAGAGATATATTAAACATAATAAAATAAGCAAACCAGTCGGAGCTGTCTGCTTCGAAGTCTGGTGCGAAGGGGTCGCCAAAGTATACCTTCGGCGTCTGGTGCGAAGTGTCTCGCCGAAGGGTGCTTCGGTGTTCGGACTGATCCTGGTCGAAGATGGACTCCGAACGGATCTAGACGCGACAATCACCTTTGAACAGCGGGGTTCAGCGTGAGGTCTCTAATACGGCAAATTACAGAATAATGACGCGAGGGCCGTGCGCGTGTGTAACTTCGTCCGGTGCGGAATGCTATCGTGGCGAAGCCTGTTGTGACGAAGTGTACTGGCGAAGCCTGTCGTCAGAGCCTGCGGTCTCGCCGAAGGGTGTCCTGATGACCTCCGAAACCGATCTCTAAGCTCCGGACACCTCCGACGAAGTAGCTCAGAACGTGGGAACCTGCAACAAAGACAGTTCGAAGTACCAATTCGGCCTGAGGACTGAATTCTGCTAAGTGTTGAACTAGTAGCGAATGTAGCAATCTATTACGTAGATTAGCGGATACTTCACACACGAAGTAACAAGGCGATAACAATCTATTACGTAGATTAACAGATACTTCACAAGCGAAGTAACAAGGGTTACCATTGTTCTGAAGTGGCCGGCGGAGGGCTTCCAGGCAAACCCACGAAGAGGTACATGAAAATAAAGGTAAAGTAAATACGATCAAAGCTAGGGCTTTGGTTTGGTTTGTGTTGGGGGGGGCTCTATAAGCTGGCCTCGCCTCTTTATTTATAGGGGCCAAACTTCAGATCGAATCTGCTATTTTTCAGCTTGGATAGAGATAAAACTCAGCCAGAATCGCATCCAACTCTGTCTCTGCCGAAGTGGGCTTCGGCCAGGCCCGTCGAGGCCTGCTCCTCGGGTCGAAGCTTCGGTGGCTTGGGCCTCCAAAGGCTTCCTGGCCGAAGTCCGTGGGCTGGCCAAAGGCTTTCGGAGCCCATAGCCCAATGGACCTTCGGTCCTATAGGGCTTCGGCCTGACCCTCGACATGTGTATTTTTGGCCCAAATTACCAAATATGATATTTTGACAATCTCAGCCATTAATGCCATTTCTTGCTATCACACTACTACAAAGCGATACTGTAGCTGCGGGCAAAACCGACCTGTAGTGGCGGGCATCTAGTCCGCCACTGCTCTAACGCCACTGCTATCCCTGGTTAGTTGTGGTGGGCAGAGTGCCCACCACCGCTGTGTCAATAGCAGTGGTAGGCGCGCTGACCTCATCTGCCCGCCACTACTATTGATAACAGCAGTGGCGGGTAGATGAGGTCAGCTCGCCCGTCACCACTGTGTCAACAGCAGTAATGGGCGCGCTGACCTCATCTGCTCGCCACTGCTATTGATAATAGCAGTGGCGGGCAGATGATGTCAGCACGCCCGCCACCACTATGTCAACAGTAGTAACGGGCGCGCTGACCTCATCTGCCCGCCACTGCTGTGTATAACCCATAACACAGAATGCTGTGATCCCACAAACCAAAACACAGAAATTATATGCTTCACACATCCATCCACATACACAGCAGCAAAACATCCACATATCCACATACACATCCACAACAGCAACACATCAACACAACAACCATCCATCTCATCAATTTACAAAAATTTACAAAGTTTACATTATATGCTTCACACAGCCATCTACATACACAGCAACAACAACAACACATCTCATCAATTTACAAATTTACATTTCATCACACATCAAGTCTAAAAAGTTTACATCTATCAAAATTTCAAAATTAACCATTGTTTCACAAATACATGCTCATGCAATTTATGTTTTCTTGGAAGGGCAACTCATATCTTGGTTTGCCTTTTCATTCTTCCGGCCCAATCATACAGAGTTGGATGCTTGGCCACTTCACTCTGAGAGTTGGCTCTTCTGGGCAACGGTTGATGGACCTGACGCCTGCATACGTAAAATATAAGTACATACGCTGCAAGTTATATTAGATTAACACACAAGAAATCAACTTACTTCTTTAGTATCCTCAGATACTGTCCGCCCAAACTTTCCTAAGTTATTGCTCATGAAATCACAAGTATAATAGCCGCAATGCACGGAACCAAGAGATTGTTTGTGACACTTCAAAATAGACAAAGTTAGAACGATATATAGTTTGGCTTTATCAATTGAATTAAGAAATTTAAAAATATAATATTACCGGATAGTTGGTTCTGATAAGCAGATCTTTCGGCCTCTGTGGATCATGTGGGCCACATAACTTTTCCACGTAGTATCTGTATGCACTCTGAATAACATTTAATATATCTTGATATTCTTTTTTGGGTTTGTCGAGCGAGTCGAGCACATAAACCCTTGAGCTCTTTGGGTATATCATAAGTGCAATCCAATGATCACTATCGAAAGAAGTAATATATGATTATGTTAGTTTCATAATCGATAAAACGTGATTAAGTGGATATAGTTGGTATACTTACTTAAAGTTATATGCCCCACTTATCATTTCTCTGTCCTTCCATTGATCCATGCACCGCGCAATATACAACGCGGCACAACTCCTTTTGTTCTTCTTAAGTGTGTCTTCGTCTTTATTGAACATCTTTCTTTGAAATTTTTTCTTACCCGCAGTCCAGTACTTGCTATCATTCTGGTTTAGTGTCAGGTTCAGTGCACTTTGTCTTATTAATGATGGGTTCAAGTACCCATACATATTAGACGCATCACAGCATGAATTACAACTGCATATGTTATGAAACAATAGTCAATATAAGACATTATTTATTTTTGCTTTGTATTGACAAAGTATAAAGTACTTACATGCACCAGAGCATCATGCGTGTGATGTCGGTTCACTTCAACGAAACATCCAATGGATGTCGTCGAAAAATAGTGCAAGCTTAAACTCTGGGTAGTTGAATATTTCTTGTGGAACCTTCAGTTCTATTTGTGTTACTCCTAACGAAGACGCTCCGAGGTACCAGTCATGAAATGTTTTCATCATCCAAGGCATACTCTTAAGTACTCCTTGGGGTAATAATGGTTTGCCTGGTTCGTATTCGATATAATCCTCATCTCCGTAGGTCCATTTATCAACAGAAAGTGAGCCTGCATGCTTTTGTACTAGAGCCTTTATGGGAGCCGCTTCGGGCATAGAACGTGTTTGCCCCATAATAGTAAAAAATTTATGCATCTCAGATTTCAGCGGAGAACACTGCCCAGCTTGAACAATTATCTTGTGGATTGCTGGCTTTGGGCATGCATCTTGTTTTTCAGGCTCGACAACTAGCACTGGCACTTTTGTTATGGGCTTGGCCACCGGCACTTGAGGCTCAGCCGGAACTGGCACTTGAGGCTCAGCCAGAACTGGCACTGGCATTTGATATGGCTCTGGCACATTTGTGTTGGGCTCATCAGTGTGCTCAAGAACTGGCACTGGCTTTGTCACTTGAGGATCAGAAGTCACTTTTGATTCTATCACTTCTGCCACTTTATCGGGCACTGGCTCTTCCTCTGCCTTTTCCTCTATCTCACGCTCATCAACAGGTGATAAAGATCCTATATTTTGCACATCCTGAGATGAAAGATATGTGGGGGATTGTGATGAGACAATAGGCGATTTACTCTGAGAACTTGTCTGCAGTAATTTGATATCTCGGCTCGCCCTTAGGACAAAGTTATTTAGAGCATCTCTGATTTTCTCAATCCCCTCATCAGGCATTGGAAGATCCAAGGGGTCATTAATAAATCTGTCGTTGGTGATCTCATTGACCTGAACCTTGGTATAGTCAGCAGGAATAGGCCAGTTGTGAAATAAATCCCCAGGCATAGCAATGCCTCGTGTAGCCTCTTGGGAATGCCCTTTGCGCCCTATCGGTACATGCAGGCTGCATGGTGTGTCCTCTTTAATATAATTTACAGGAAATTTGTCTTGTACTGAGCCAACATTGCTTGGTACGTCGAGTTGTACCTCTGACACAATTATTTGTCCCGCTGCAGCCTGCATTATGTTTGGATTCTCGTTAATAAATTCAAAAAAGTGTCGCTCCCACTCTACACGGCGCTCTGCGGCGTCGTCTGTGCGTGTTTGACGCTTCTTGTATGTGGCACCCTCCTGTTTCTTGAAAGTATTTTTCCAGGGTGCTATAGAAGAGACACCTCGGGTGCGCCCTCGATGTTCCTCCTTTCCGAGAGCAGATGTAAGCTGGTCATTACATCCCTCGGGCTTGAACTTTCTAGTCCTCTCCAACTCGGCGATTTCCTGTGCTTTCTGGAATACTTCACTAGTACGTGAGTCGGAGAGCATATATTGGCCCTCGGGTGTTTTTTTAGCTCGACCTAGGAGCCATCTCTTAGTGCGTTGATCAGCACCTGAAAACTGTTCAGGTAACCTAGCCGCACGGTCCTCCTCCTCCTTTCTACTCCACTCATCCTCCTTGGCCTTATATCCACCTGGCCCAAGTTTATGTGGCAACTTATTCTTCTTATTAAGTTATTTGAACATGATGCTCTCTTGTTTGGCTTCTTCCAAGCAATGCTGCATTTTGAATTCATTCCATTCATTTGGCGTTATAAAGCCGTAGTCGATGAGTGACGACTCATCTTTCTGAAGGTATTGTGTGTTCAGTTTAGTCCTAAATGTATGGAGAGCCTTCCCGATAGTCTTCAATGTGGCAGCTTTAGCGTCTTCTAAGCGGTCTTCCGGGAATTTATAATGCGCTTTTATATGCTGCCACAATTCGTTCTTTGTAGCTTCAGGGACAGTCTTCCAATTTTTCCAAACTATCTTACATCGCTCCCTGGCGAGACATCCACAGTCGTTATGCCACTTCGCTGTGATTTCTTTTGGCTTCTTTGGAGCCCCATCAACATGCACTCCTTCAACCTCATAGATAGCTGTATGCAGCTTGTTCTTCTCCCGTTTCCCTCTTCTCTTCGCATTTGCAGAGGATGTTGTTGCAGCGGGCTCAACATCTGTTCGCTCAGCTGACTCAATAGCTGGGACAATAGTTGTTCTTTTCTCGACTTGGAATAATCGACGCTTTCTTCCTCGCTTTGGACGATCCTACGATGATAGACAATGTGAGCTTCAGGAATGTAATCCTCGGTTAGAAGCTGCTCTGACTTGTTACTAACGTAATAATTACCTCCGCTTGAGCTTCAGGAATTTATTCCTCATCGGCGTCTTCTCTCGTTCTCTTCTTCCTAGGCTCCATTGGATGTTCATTCTCCGGAGAGTGGTACGAAGATTCTCTATCGGAGGATCCTTTAGATGAACCCTCTTTATTTGTTTTTGCGGGAGACTCGTAGATGAGCTCCTCGATGGAACGTCCTTCTTCCGCCATAGATAAACTATTCATAGTTAAGAGGCTAATGTATCAAAATTTTGGTTACGCAAAAAAGGTCTGCTGTCATATTTTCATAGTTAAGAGGCTATTACTTCTGAAGCCACTATACTAATCCTAAAGTTAGGATATTATGTTGTTCTCTCTCTCTAGTGTTGTTGAGGCCTCAACATATTTTGTGTTGTTTTTTAAAATGTTCATGGCTACCATGGAACCATGTGCACATCCATTCCCTGTCAGCAACACGAGAAAGAAGAAGCTGATGACAGGAATGGATGTGTCACATGGCTTGATGACATACATGAGATAACTCATTAACAATTTGCATCATAGGCCTCTAAAAGGAATTACAGAATCTAATGTTGGTCTTTAGCCGGATGAACTTGAGGATTAGTATAGTAGCCTTAGAAGTAATAACAGTAGTAAACTGATCATAGTGTTGTTGAGGCCTCAGCATATTTTGTGTTGTTTTTCAAAATGTTCATGGCTGCCATGGAACCATGAGCACATCCATTCCCTGTCAGCAACACGAGAAAAAAGAAGCTGTTGACGGGAATAGATGTGTCTCATGGCTTGATGACATACATGAGATAACTCAATAACAATTTGCATCATAGGCCTCTAAAAGGAATTGCAGAATCTAATGTTGGCCTTCAGCCGAATGAACTTGAGGATTAGTATAGTAGCCTTAGAAGTAATAACAGTAGTAAACTGATCACAGTGTTGTTGAGGCCTCAGCATATTTTATGTTGTTTTTCAAAATGTTCATGGCTGCCATGGAACCGTGTGCACATCCATTCCCTGTCAGCAACACGAGAAAGAAGAAGCTGTTGACGGGAATGGATGTGTCACACGGCTTGATGACATACATGAGATAACTCAATAACAATTTGCATTATAGGCCACTAAAAGGAATTGCGGAATTTAATGTTGGTCTTCAACCAGATGCATGAACTTGAGGATTAGTATAGTAGCCTTAGAAGTAATAACAGTAGTAAACTGATCACAGTGTTGTTGAGGCCTCAGCATATTTTGTGTTGTTTTCAAAATGTTCATGGCTACCATGGAACCATGTGCACATCCATTCCCTGTCAGCAACACGAGAAAGAAGAAACTATTGATGGGAATGGACGTGTCAAACGGCTTGATGACATACATGAGATAACTCAATAACAATTTGCATCATAGGCCTCTAAAAGTAATTGTAGAATCTAATGTTGGTCTTCAACCGGATGCATGAACTTGAGGATTAGTATATAGTAGCCTTAGAAATAATAGCAGTAGTAAACTAATCACAGTGTTGTTGAGGCCTCAGCATATTTTGTTGCCATGGAACATTAGACGGAAAAACAACACAAAATATGCTGAGGTCTCAACAACACTAGAGAGAGAGAACAACACAATCTCCTAACTTGAGAATTAATATAGTGGCTTCAGAAGTAATAGCTGACTACTGTAGCCAAGAAGAGTTTTCATACATTTCCCACCTTTGACACTGTGATCTTTTTACTACTGTAGCCACAGAAGTAATAGCAGTAGTAAACTGATCACAGTGTCAAAGGTGGGAAATGTATGAAAACTCTTCTTGGCTACAGTAGTCAGCTATTACTTCCGAAGCCACTATATTAATCCTCAAGTTAGGAGATTGTGTTGTTCTCTCTCTCTTGTGTTGTTGAGGCCTCAGCATATTTTGTGTTGTTTTTCAAATATATTCATGGCTGCCATGGAACCGTGAGCACATCCATTCTCTGTCAGCAACACGAGAAATAAGAAGTTGTTGACCAGAATGGATGTGTCCCACGGCTTGATGACATACATGAGATAACTCAATTACTATTTGCATCATAGGCCTCTAAAAGGAATTGCAGAATCTAATGTTGGCCTTCAGCCGGATGAACTTGAGGATTAGTATATAGTAGCCTTAGAAATAATAGCAGTAGTAAACTGATCACAGTGTTATTTAAGTCTCAGCATATTTTGTGTTGCTTTTCAAATATGTTCATGGCTGCCATGGAACCGTGAGCACATCCATTCCCTGTCAGCAACACGAGAAAGAAGAAGTTGTTGACAGGAATGGATGTGTCCCACGGCTTGATGACATACATGAGATAACTAAATTACTATTTGCATCATATGCCTCTAAAAGTTGTTCTAAAAAAGTGGTAATGTGGTATGCAATATTTCTCATGGCATAACTTAGATATAGAAGACTTCACCCAAAATTAGACTAATATATATTGGGTGAATGGTACATTTCCATTAATCAATGCCAAAATAGGTGTAACAATGTAGTATACAGTGGTTCTACAAATGATCAATGTTTTCAAGTCATTGTCTACTCGACGATTACTCATCAAGTCGGTACCCAGACCCCCACGTACTGTGTAACCCTAGCTGGCATATTATTGCTCCTGTGTTGGTGGCGACTATTGGATTTCTGGCCGGTGGCTGCTGCTGAATTGCTGGCCGGCGGCTGCTACAGTACCTCCTCTTCTGAAGATGATGAGCAGATCCTCCTCTTCTGACTCCTCCAAAGGTGAGCATTCACTCAACCCCTCATCCTCCTCCACATACTGTGACTCTTGCCTACACCTTTACCAATACCTTAAATATGTTCTGCACCTTAGATGTTTGTCTACTACTTGAATACTTGGCTACTTGCTACTGCTAGTTATTTGATTATTCATATGTTCTGCACCTTAGATGTTTGTCTACTACTTGAGTACTTGTGATGTTTGCTGTTTTTAGTTGAATTGCTGATGTTTTGCTACTCTGTTTTAAATTAGCAGTTAATCTTCATGGCTTTGTGAGCCATCTATTTCAGTTTCAGAACTTGTTTATTTCAAATTGTGAACTGTAATGGCAGCACACATGAGCCATGACATATTTATCTTTAAGTATGACTTAACTTGCATTCCACCAAAATAGAAAAAATAAAATAAAGACAGGCCTAAACAGCATTCCACAATCAACATTTTCTCTTTTAATTTGTTCACCAAAAAAGGGCATACAATTCTCATACCAAAATTTTATCCGGACAGAAGATATAGCTAGGGACTTAATTAAGAGAACATGCATGTTCGTCTGAATTAGGGCATTAATTTCAGAGAAAATTGGAAAAGGAGAAATTTTTAGCAACCTGACGGGGATGGCGGTGTGCGCTCGGGGACGGGGACGGTGGCGCGGGGTCCGGGGACAACGACGTGGGCTCCGGTGGAGTTTGGGGCGACAATGGCGACGGGTTCCGAGGGTGGCGGCGCGGGCTCCGGGATGGGGATGGCGGCGTGCGTCGGGGACGTGGACGGCAGCGACGAGGGGTCCGGGTACACCGATGCAGGCTCTGGTGATGGGCTTCAAGGACGACTTCGACGGCTCCGAGGTGGCGACGAGGGGTCCAGGGACACCAACGGCTCCGAGATGGCGGCGATGGGCTTCGGGGATGACAACGACGGGCTCCAAGGGTGGCGGCGCGGGCACTGGGAGCGGCAGTAACTGGCGGGAGAAGATTAGGGCTTAGGGTTTTCAGACGGCTGGAGCGAAATATTTATATAGGTGGATTATCAGTGGCGGGCATGCTGATGTCATCCTACCCGCCACTGCTATTTTCTCTTAGTAGTGGCGGGCATGCTGACGTCACCAGCCCGCCACTACTAATCCGCCCACCGCTGGTGCTCGATGCCACTACTAAAAGGAATAGCAGTGGCGGGCTAGTGACGTCAACATACCCGACCGCCACTACTATGAGAGTTGGGGGTTATCTAACATACGTTGCGATACATTTCGAGAAACACTTTGTAGCGCAGTGGTGCGGGATTTGCTTTGGTGCCATGCGGTTCGAGGTTCGAACCTTGCTGCCGGGAGGCGGTTTGAGGTTCGAACCTTGCTGCTAGCATCCAAACATTTTTTTACATTTCTATTCTAATTTTCATGACTTTTTTATTCATGTTTAAATTCTAGTTTGAGCTTGATTTTTTTAACAATAAAAATACATCTTAACTTATCAAATTTAAAAAATTGGTATTTTTCTGCCTCACTTTACTTTTTTTTGTTTCATTAAGAAACTTGAGATTCTCCGGGGATGCATTAGGGTTTAGAGAAGAAATGACTGAGGTTTGAAAGCAAAATCTATAGTTTATTCTTCCTTTGAAATTGAAACTTTTTGTACAATAAAAATACAACACCAATATTCTAATTGCAAAAATTTGTATTTTTCTCCCTTAGTTTACTGTTTTTATTTCATTAAGTGTGTTTTTATGATCAAAGTCAAAATAAGTTCAATTTGAACCACAAGACATGAAATAATTCACCAAAATTTATACAAAAACCATATTCATGTTTTGACAATATAATTAGTTATTATCCGCTAGTAAATTTAAAACCATCATAAAAAATGTAGGTTTCCACAACACTCGATCGACAACTTGTATTTTTATAGTTTTTTAATCCTCAGAAAATAAAATAAAGTCTAAAAAAGATGAGACTTGTCATGTTGTTATGATATGATCGATCCATAGATGTTGTCATAAAAATAAAATTGTTTCGAGAAAATAATCATGTAGGGCGTTAAGCAACCTAAGATTCTCCGGGGATGAATTAGGGTTTAGAGATGAAATGACTCAGGTTTGAAAGCAAAACCTATAGTTGATTCTTCCTTTGAACTTGAAACTTTTCGTACAATAAAAATACAACACCAATATTCTAATTGCAAAAATTAGTATTTTTCATTAACAGAAATTGGTATTTAAATGCAAAAAGTCCACGTAGAGGTAGGGATTATCTAGCATACACTGCACACATTGCCGAGAAATACTTTGTAGAGCAGTGGTGCGGGGGGTGCTTTGGAGCCATGTGGTTTGAGGTTCGAACCTTGCTGGCGACAGGTGGTTTGAGGTTCGAACCTTGCTGCTGGCGCCAAATCAACATTTTTTTCTGTTTTGTACTTTTTTAAATTTTTAGCACTTTTTTATTGATGTTTAAATCCTCCTTGAACTTGAATTTTTTTTACAATAAAAATACATCATAACTTATCAAATTTAAAAAGTTGGTATTTTTCCGCCTCAGAGTACGTCACTCGACTTAGTGGTGGCGGGCCGATGACATCATGCGACCGCCACTACTAAAAGGATTAGCAGTGGCGGGCTGGTGACGTCAGCGTGCCCGCCACTACTAATCCGCCGGCCGCTGGTGGGGTTATCTAACATACGTTGCGATACATTTTGATAAACACATTGTAGCGTAGTGGTTCGGGGGTTGCTTTGGTGCCATGCGGTTCGAGGTTCGAACCTCGCTGCTATCCAAACATTTTTTTCATTTATGTTCTAATTCTCAGCACATTTTTTATTGATGTTTGAATCCTCATTTGAACTTGATTTTTTTTAACAATAAAAATACATCATAACTTATAAATTTTTTAAAAAATAGCATTTCCTGCCTTGGTTTACGTTAGACATGTATTAAAAAAATTGGTATTTTTATTTCTCAGTTTACTCTTTTTTATTTCACTAAGTGTGTTTTTATGATCAAAGTCAAAATAAGTTAAATTTGAACTACAAGACATGAAATAATTAACCAAAATTTATAGAAAAACCATATTAATGTTTTTGACTCTATTATTAGTTATTATCCAATAAATTTAAAACCATCATAAAAAATGAAGGTTGCCAAAACACTCGATCGACAACATGTATCTTTATAGTTTTTTAATCCTAAAAAAATCAAATAAAGTCTAAAAAAGACAAGACTTGTCATGTTGTTATGATATGATCGAGACTTTGTAGCGCGGTGGTGCGGGGGCTCGCTTGACACATCATGTTTATTTGAAAGCAAGTAAACAAACACAAGTCCAGGCTGGGGAAACCAGCTTACACATCGAAACGCACTACTGGTCAAACCCAAAAGAAAGATATGGTTTGGAGCTTCGTCTTCTTCCTCGGCACAAACCCAACCTATTTCTAGTTAAACAGATTAAAAGCCTCAACTTGCCAATCCTCAACCAACTCGGCATCATCAGGCAATCTGAACTGCTCTCCATGTTCCTGAACAAGAAAATACACGCGGCGGCGATAGTGAGAACAACTTATCAATGATTGAATTGTATGATAAAAATATAAAATTTGCATAAAAAGAGGATCTTGCCTCCTTCCTACTCTTGCTGCCGCATTGCTCTACATGCTTCCCTTTTCCACCGCTAGCCTCGGCATGTTTCCCTCTACCACCGGTTGTCTCATCATTCTTCCATCTCCCAACACTTACCCTATCTGGTTGCGGCGATCGCGAGTCATCCTCCGAGTCAGAGTCCATTATGAGAATCACTTTCTTCGCAAAACAACTGCAAACTATACCATCATGTACCTTATGTTTACCGCATTTGCAAACCTCACACACGCCACTTGATGTAGAGTCTGAGGATCCACTGTTTGGTTCAATCTTAGGAGGAGCCATCTGCAATTTTTTTGTCACATTGATATAACATTAAAAAACCCTAAGCTAGTAATATTATAGTACATTAAAAAACATTATTGTTATAGTGGAAATTTTCTTTCTCAGAAATTTTTTATAGTACATTAAAAAACATTATTGTTATAGTGCATTCTACTAGTAATATTATACTAAATTATATTACCATGCATAAATTAATATAACAATTAGAAATCATTTTAACACTAAGCTTGAATAAAATAAGACCAAAGATAGGTTAATAATCATTTACTGACTGGATGGCGGCGACGGGCGGCGCCGACGGGCTCCGAGGAAGGCGGCGACAGGTGGAGGGCAGCGGCGACATGCTCCGAGACGTTGACGGCAGCGACGGGAGGAGGGGGGCGACACAGGAGTTTAGGGTTTAGAAAATGAAACTAGGTTTTCGGACGGCGGGAGTGGAAAGTATATATAGGTGTATTAGCAGTGGTGGGCATGCTGACGTCATTCTGCCCGTTACTGCTATTTTCTCTTAGTAGTGGCGGGCATGCTGAGGTCATCCAGCCCGCCACTACTAATAGAGGTAGGGATTATATATATAGCATATAATACACTTCCTACAATGACGTGAAACACATAGTAGCGTAGTGGTGCGGGGGGCTCCCTTGGGGCCATGCGGTTCGAGGTTCGAACCTCGCTACCGGCAGGCGGTTTGAGATTTGAACCTTGCTGTTGGCCCCAAACATTAAATATTTTAAAAAAATTTCTATTGATGTTTAATTAAATCCTCATTTGATCTTGAACATGTTTTAACAATAAATGACATAATTGATTTTACAAATACGCACGCTAAACATAATTTTCTATTGATGTTTAATTAAATCCTCATTTGATCTTGAACATGTTTTAACAATAAATGACATAATTGATTTTAAAAATACGCACGCTAAACATAAATGATCTAGCCTTGCACTAATTTTCCATCGCCATTGGTGCGTAGATAAGGAATCACACTGCCAAATGACAGTTTTGCTTCAACCACATTGATCCTTGATATGTCAACGAAAAATGGCACCTCATCAAACTGATTGTATTCTTCTTCGTCTTCGACTCCATCAACTCCAACAATTCTTTGTTTTCCTGGAGCAACGATGTATTTTTTCTCATCTTTAGGATCAAGTATGTAAAATACTTGTGCCACGGATTGAGCGAGTATCCAAGGGTCATCTTTATAAGCCACCTTATTAAGGTCAACTATCGTAAACCGGTAATCATCCACCTCCACACCTTCTGGAGGTCTGACCCACTGACACTTAAATACAGGGATTTCTATAGAGTTCCCGTAGTTAAGTTCCCATATTTCTTCGATGTATCCATAGTAAGCATTCTTTTGTCCAGTGCTATCTTCTGCTTCTCCTCTAACACCACGATTTTGGTGCTGACTCTTTTGATCCTTTGCTTTGGTATAGAATGTGAAACCATTGATGTCATACACTTGCCATGTTTTAACCATGCTCAATGGACCGTAAGACAATTTATTTATCATCATCTCTTCGTCGGTTTCTCCAATCGAAAGGTTTAGATCCCTCAGCCATGATGTGAAATAAATTGTGTTCTTTCATAATCCATTGTTCATCACGATCTTCATTCTTTTCACGAAGCTCTTGCAAGTGTTGTTCAACATATGGTCTCATAATCGCCAACTGATGCATTACACTGTAATGTGATTCTCTTATTGTTTGGTAACTATTGTCTCGTATGATTTTCCTTCCTTTAGTTCCTTTACCGGTTAGTCTTCGATATTTGTGGTTTTTTGGTAAAAATCTGCGGTGTCGCATATATATCGTCTTAACGAATGATGGAAGATGCATAGATTCTGTGTGGTCCACACACACTACACATGTTGTCTTTCCTTTAACCTGTCCTATTAGGGACATGCGTCCTGGGTTGTCAGCTATGGTGCAAAAGATTATGGCTCTTAGATTGAAGTGCTCTTTCTTGTGCTCATCCCACACACAGACACCATGTTCCCATAGACGTTTCATATCCTCCATCAAAGGTTCTAAAAAGATATCAATGTCATTGCCAGATTGTTTTGGACCAGAAATTAGAGTAGTGAGCATAAGGTATTTTCTTTTATGGCACAACCATGATGGAAAGTTGAACAAGCATAGAAAGACCGGCCACGTACTATGTGGTTTCCTCATCTCACCGAAGGGATTCATTCCATCTGTGCTAAGTCCCATCCTGATATTTCTAGGATCGTCCGAGAAATCTGGATGGGTCAGGTCAAATGATTTCCACTGCCTAGCATCCGCAGGGTGCCGAACTTTTCCATCCTTCTTTCGCCCTGCGAAATGCCAGATTAATAGTTCAGCATCTCTAGGATTAGAGAACATACGTTTCAAGCGATCAATCACCGGTAGGTACCACATTACTAAGGCTGGAACTTTCCTCTCTGTCTTTTTTCTAGGATGGTCTTCAATAACATTTTTATTCCTCTTCTGCATCCTCTTATTATTCTTCTTCTGGTGGTCATTGTAGTCCTCCACACAGTCATTTGGACGTTTGTATCGACTTGTGTTGCACTGCGGACATCTCTCTAACAATCCATACTCTTTTCGATATAGGATACAATGGTTCGAGCATGCATGAATCTTCTGAACGCCCAAAGTCAACGGACAAATCATCTTCTTTGCTTGGTACGTATCAGATGGTAAACCATTGGGTTTTGGCAAAACCTTTTTTAGGAGTTGTAAAAGATCTGAAAAACTAATGTAAGACCATCCATTGCTGGCCTTCAGTTTCATAAGCTCAAGAATTGTGTACAACACAGTATACTGCTTATCGCATCCATGGCGTTCCTCCTAAAGAAGGTTTTTTGATGCTTTGTCAAGTGCTTCAAAGTTATCGTATCCTTTGGTTGTAGTTCTCTGCAACAACACCTCAGGCGCAACATTTTGCATCAGTTCCTCCACATCAAAGGCATCATCATAATCATGTTGATCAACATCATCATGTGTTATGTCGGATGTATGATCACAACCTCTTCTATGTTGATGAGCATCTTGCGGCACATCAGAATCTTTAGGAGGATTTTGGCCCATCTCACCGTGTTTCGTCCATATATAATAGTTCTTCACGAAACCATTTTTCAACAAGTGAAATCGTATGGTTTCATGATCTGAACACGGATACATCGCTTCGTTTTTACAAACTTTACAAGAACAATATATTGTCTCTTCACTCTGACGGGAAGCATATTGTGCGGCAGCTTTAGTAAATTCAGTTACTCTGTTAAAATATGCCACCACATCTCCGTTGTTGGACGAGTACATCTAGGACCTGTGCTCTATCTAAGACATATATTATTTGAAAAAATATTAATAAATTCATTATTTTTAATTTTAGTAATTTACAAATTGAAAATATATTGATTTATTATCGCTCATAACAGCATTAATTAAAAATTCATGCTTTAATTCAAACTATTTATTAAGAAGAAAAAAATATTAAATAAATTAACTATATTGGTTTCTTTCTCTCCAAACAACATAACTCTAGATCTATAATCATAAATCAAATTAAAAAGAGATTAAAATGACGTAAATCAATATACAAGTGATGAATAATTGTGAGGAGGGTCATATTTGTTCATTTGGGAGAAGGAAACACTGTAAATGGAAGATTATTTGAAAATTTCTATTCACAAACCCTAAATTAGTAAAACGCTAATAACTCATTGTATACATGATTAAATACAAAATAAATGTGAGATTTGGCATGGATTTACCTCGTATAATGAAATCCTTCAAAAGAAACGAAAACAAAGCCTCCCCCCTCTTTATCTAGATTTTTGTCGACATTGTACGGACAAAATTAAATGCGAACTCCGGTAGAGCTCGGGGAGGAAGAAGCTGCGCATTTATAGCTAGAATAGTAGTGGCGGTCGCAAGTGATGTCATCAATACTTTAGTGGCGGCCTTATTAGCAGCGGCGGGCAACACCAGCGCCCGCCACTGCTATTGGTACAATAGTGGTGGTCCGGGATGATGTCAGCACCGACCGCCACTACTTTACCAATAATAGTGGCGGGCGCTGGTGCTGCCGTCAGCACCAGCAACTGTAGTGGCGGGCATCTAATGGCCCGCCACTACAGTGGTTTTGCCCAATGCCACTACAGTGACGGTTTGTAGTAGTGTCAATAGTGTACCTATATATTTTGTTCATTTTGTAGTCGACGCCAATTGCCTCTTTGGCTCTGCAGGCTCCTGATGTCAGCGCTTCCCTGCCAACAACCGAAGTCCCTTCGTCTACCCAGGTTTGTACTCGTCCTTTGTGTCACAGACATATATCCTTTCATATTCCTGATGATGAATGTCTCCTTTGTTGTTAGATGCCATCTTCTCCTATTGACATCAACTATTTTATGTGTTGTTTGACAACATGGCCACTGATCCTGTCGATCCTCAGCCAGCCCAGGCTATCGAGGTTGTTGCCGTGGGGCTCACCACTCATTTTGGTAGACTAAAGGTTGCTTCCACCGGTCCTAATGTGCCAGCCGCCGCTGACAGCGTTGTCTCTCCGGTTGTCGTCGCCGCCGGAGTTGTGCCTTCTGGTGCTGATGCGATCGGGGTCGACGTGTCGGGAGGCACCACCATTGGTTTTGGGGAATCGACTGCTAATGTTGATGTCTCTTGCCAGGTATCTTTACTTGTTTGTTCTCTTGTCTTCTGTTGTTTTCCATGTAACTAACACTAGTCATGAATGCAGCCGACGCCCGAGGAGGACAATCTTGACGAGGAGAGTTCACATACCCTCCTAGTTTCTATGGAAGAGAGTGATGCCACATCCTCCTATACCAATGGCGCCCCACAATCGGCCGCCTCGGCTAGGCCAGCGATGTAAGTGCTTTTGCATTTATCACTATGATGTGATTTTCCTTTTAACCATCTAACCTTTTCTTTCTTCTAGTCCTTCGTCCAGAAGTTCCCTTTTGACATTGGACAATACCTTGATGCACATGAAGTTGCTTGCACCGCTCCACCGACCATTACTCAACTGGATACAAAAGTTAGGGAGGCCTTATCGGACTTGTTGCATTGGTTGGGGGATCCGATAGAAGTTCTGGTCAATGATTCAGGTCTGATAAAGAATCTTTTCAATGACGTCTTGGACTCTCTCACTCTGGAGTTGGTTGATGCTCTTATGCCTATGAGGAGCCATGCTGAATAGCGTGGGCCTCATGGCTCTAGAAGTGATGAGTCATTGTCAACGATAGTCAAAGAGGACTGAAGAAGAGAAGAGATCTGCTGTTTCATGGGCCGCGTGTGACTCAGGTACACGGGCAGCGAGCGACTGTCGGGCAGAGGAGGCTGCGAAGTCGGGCTGGCCCAATCCGGGTACATGGGCCAGAAGCAGTAGAAGACCCACTGGGCTGTTGACCAGGACTGACTCAGGTACACGGGCGGTGAGCGATTGCCGGGCTGAGAGAGCTGCGGAGTCGGGCCGGCCCAATCCGGGTACCTGGTGCAAAGCTGGTGGAGGCTTTGTCAGTTTCGGCGTAAAACTGACAACCGTTGATTCTGTATCCGACTGTCCAGAAGAGTAGCTTCAGGATATGTCATCTGTTACTCTAGGCCCACAGTCAGTCAGTTGTGTCTGTAAAAATACCTAAGGGCAGTAGAGTCTTTTTCTGTATTTTTGAGTCTGTAAAACCCTAAGGGGCTGGTAGAATATTCCTAGTGTTGGGCTGCCTATAAATAGCACCCCAATCCCTAGGGTTTGGACTACCCTTTTGAGCTGAAATCAAATCCACCTATTGGGTCACTTTTGCCTCTCTTCTCTCTCCTGTGTGCGCCGCCAGGGCTGGCTCCTCCCTGTTCTTGCATTATTTTCACTCAAATCTCTTGGATGCTTCAATGCTTTGGTCCCTGGTGAATTTATTGCTTGCATCTTGTTCGGTTTGGGGAGTTATTGCCTTACCTACGGGCTGCTGAATTTATTCTTGAAGAGAAGCTTCTTCGGCTGGGTGTGTTCTTCACGGTGGTAGTACTAGTTCTTGCTGTTGCAAGTAGTACTGCTTTACTGTAGCTACAGTGTTCGGCTGCAGCTTTTCACCTTCTATCGCCCAGCTTTTTGATCGAAGCAGACAGTCTCTTTTGCCTTTTTCCTGGTGTGTCTGCCGAAGCTCGGTTCTGTGCGAAGCTCCTCAACTCCGTGAGGCAAGCTCCGATCGAACCTTGTCAAAGGCTTCGCTCAGTTTTTCGAACTTCGGTTTCTGTGTCTGAGTTGCTAGCTTCGAAGTTCCCCTGTATCGAAATCATCGCATACTTCGAACTGGCATACTCCGAATCTATCTATTCAAAGTGCACACTTCGTTAGGCTTCGAAGTGGGGTTCGAAGTTTCTGTCTGTTCTGACAGACTTCGCTTCTTTGTTCGAAGGTTGTCTGTCTGTGTGTTGTGTTCGAAGTTTTTGTGTTCGAAGGTTTTGCTCCGAAAGCTTTCGGTTCTAAGTGTGTTCGAAGTTTTGTCTTCGAAGTGTATACTTCGAAGAAGGCTTCGGCACTGTTTACTTCGCTCCGAAGCTCGTGACTCGAAGTTGTGTTCGAAGTTTTGTCTTCGAAGCCCTCACTTCGAAGCAGGCTCCGACTTTGTCATCTTGCTCCGAAGCTTTTGATTCGAAGCTGTGTTCGAAGTCCTGTCTTCGAAGTGCATACTTCGAACCAGGCTCCGGCACTTCTTTTGCTTCGCTCCGAAGTACACTTCGCTTCTTACCACTTCGAACTAGGCTAGACAGTGACACCTTCGGCACTTCGGACAGTCTCCGACACCAACCTCCGAAGCAGACCTCGACGTGCGAAGGGGGCTTCGCCAACTTCCGAACAGGAGACAACTTTGGACAGTAACTTCTCTTTTCACTTTATACATACTTAGATCATTTCATTGAGAAGTATAGGCCTGTTACAACTTGTTTATCTGCCTAGTTGCACCACTTTAGTTTTACACTGTATATCATCAGTTGCTTCTAGGTTAGAAACCTTTAGACTTAGGCCTACTGTCTACTTTCTGCTGCATAGTATTTTTGAGGTGCGTTGGGTATTGGGAACAGGCCATTGATTCGAAAGAATTTTTAAGGCGCCCATTCACCCCCCCTCTGGTCGCTACTTTCGGTCCTACAAGTGGTATCAGAGCGAGGTTAGGGTTTTTCCATACCTTAACCGGTTCTAAACCCCAGTAGTGACTATGACGTCTCCAGGCAAGGTCCCGTCCTTGGAAGCCTATGGCTATAATTATTGGAAGACTCGCATGCGAGCCTATCTCATGAGCCAGGGTTCGGACATATGGGACATTTGTGTTCACACCACGTTTGTCATTCTGCCAGTTACTGAGCAAGGTACTGCTGGTATCATTGCTCAGCATCTGAGCAACAGTAAGGCTGTGAACATTTTATTTTCTGGTTTAGGTCCCACTGAATTTGAGCGAGTGAGTCATCTCTCCACTGCGAGAGAGATCTGGGCTACCCTCAAAGCACACCATGAGGGAACAGCACAGGTCAAGGCTCGGCTCTATCAGACCTACCGGCGTGAATATGAGAATTTCACACAGAAGCCGGGTGAATCTGTTGAGGCTTTGTTTGGTCGCTTTCAGTCGATCATTAACAAGCTTCGGGACAACAAGGCTGAGGGTGCTCAGTTAGTCTCAGATCATGAGCAGGCGCTCAAGGTTCTTCATACCTTGGACCCAAAGATCTGGGAGATCAAGGTATCATCTATCATTGAGAGTACTTCATACGATACCTTGACCATTTCTGAGCTTTTTAGCAAGTTAAAGGCCACTGAGGTAGATATCCAGTTGAGATCAAATCTCACTGGCTCTGGATCAAAATCCCTGGCCCTTGCTGCACCTTCAGTTGATCCCTCTGCTGTGAGCTGTGCTGGGTTCTCCTTGATGTCTATCACTGAGGACCAGCTCGAGTTGTTGGGAGATGATGATTTGTGTCTTTTTAACAACCGGGTGCGTCGTGTCTATGATAAAAGAATGTTCAAAAGACACGGCACAAAATCCGGATGCTTTGAATGTGGTGATCCAGGACACTTCATCGCCGACTGCCCCAAGCGCAGTGGATACAAGAAGGGCGCCGGCAGCAGCTTCCACGACTCAGGCAAGCATGAGAGCCCCTCCTTCATCAAGGGCAAGCCGAAGACCCGGTTCTTCAAGAAGGCCCTGAAGGACTACCGGCGAGAGAACAAGAAGCGCGACAAGGCCTTCTTCGCCGAGATGGAGAAGAGCTACTCCAAGAGATCCACGTCTTCTTCCTCTTCATCGAGCTCAAGTGATGAGGAGATTACCATCAAGAAGGGAAAGGACAAGGATGATCCGGCGGGCCTCTGCTTCATGGGCTTCGGAGACAAGCCGAAGAGCCGCTCTCACCAGCGCCGAAGATCCCGCAAGAGCTTCTGCTCCATGGCTCTTGGGGATAGAGAAGAAAAGAGCTCCTCCGACGACTCCGACGACGACGATAGCAAGGTATCATCTTATGAGCGTGAAATTGTAGATTTACTTGAGAGAAATCGTCAGGAGTTGAAGTATCGGGAAAAACTGCTTAGGGGGGCTAAGAAAAGGATAGATGAGCTAGAGAGTGAGCTTGCCGTGGCCAACGGTAGAATAGAAAGCCTATCTTCTTCCCCTTGCTTGGGTGATAGCAGTGAGTGCCCGAAGTGTGAGGTGCTTCTGTGTGACCTGTCAACTCTAAAGTCCAGGTACACAGAAAGGGTTGATGAGAGGGACGCTTTGGCCACTGAGCTTGAAAGCGCTCAGCAGGAGCTGAAAGATGCTCACGCCACTGTCGTCGCACCCTGTGTTGATTGCCCATCTCATCTAGCTGCCTTAGCTGAGCTGAAATCCAAGGGCGATGAGCATTTGGGTGATGTTGAGAGGTTGGGAGCTGAGCTTGCCCAGACTAGGCTAGAGCTTGAGACACTGTCAGTTCCACCCACTGTTTGTGAGAACTGTCTGTCTCTTAGAATGGAGTTGATTAAGCTAAAAGCCGGAAAGTCTGTCCAAGTAGAGAGTGAGTGTGAGACCTGCTTGTCTCAGGTGGAGGTTCTAGCTTCTTTGAGAGAGGAGCTAGCTGATTCTCAGAATGAGAACTTTTACCTCCGGTCTATCCTGAGTTGGATCAGTGCCAGAGAGCCACAGCTTGGCATGATGATCCAGCAGTTCAAGAGGAAGGATGGGTTTGGAGTAGGTTACACCTACACCAAGGCTGACTTTGAGAGTGCCCTCAGCCGGGCAGTGGAGTGGAGTAAAATGACTCCAGAGCAGAGGTATCCCAAGACTCACTCCACTGAGACCTCCCAGGCTTGTCAGCCCAAGGATGGAGTGATCCATGAACCACCCAAAGCTCCACCCAAGAAGCCTATCTGGGTTCCTAAGCCCAAACACCTCCACTCTTCTCTAGACTCTCTTCCTGGACCCTCTCAGCCCAAGAAGACCACACCTAACGCTACCAAGCCCAAGAACCCCAAGCCTCAACCACATCCCAAGAAGCCTACCTATCATTGTGAGTATTGTCAGAGAGACGGGCATCTTGCGGAGTTTTGCTTCAAGAGGAAGCGGGTTGAGAGAGCTGAGAGGGCTCGTAGTGATCAGGTGCAGTTCTACCAGCAGGGTGGTAGACTGCATGTTCCTCGGCGCGGGGAGAGGCTGGAGGCCAGGCCGCGTCGTGTAGGTGGTGGTAGAGGAGACGGCTTTCTTGCCCGTGCTCCAGTTGGTGGTGTTCGTTCTGGCAGAGTTCCAGACCGTGTTGGCTACGGTTCTGGACCTCGTGTCCGTAGGGTTAGGAAGAACCGTGGACCGCGCTTTGAGCCGCGTTTTGGTCCAAACTCTTTTGATGGTTTTCGCTTTCCATCTTTTGAGCAGATGGCTCGACACTGGTTTAGCTCTTTTGCTAAACCTGGTGCCGGACCATTTGCTCCCACTTACAGACATTGATTGTGCAGGACCGGGGACTGGAGGATGTTTGGATCATGGACTCAGGATGCTCTCGCCACATGACGGGACATCGCAGATGGTTCTCCAGTCTCACTCCCCCGAGCTCCAAAGAGTACATCACGTTCGGGAACAGCGGTCAAGGGAAAGTAAGTGGAATAGGCTCAATTAGCATTTCAGACCATTTCTCTTTAAAGAATGTTGCTTTGGTTAAAAATCTGAACTTTAATTTAATCTCTGTTTCGCAACTTCTTGAGGATGGTTTGGAAGTGCGTTTTAAGAAGGGCAATTCTTCTGTGTTTGATTCTAGAGGGTCTTTGGTTTGTCAGATTTTACCCTTCGGTAAAGTTTTTCGAATTGACTTCTCTAGTTCTTTTGGCCCTTCTCGCTGTTTGATTGCTGGATCCTCTTCTGAGCTCTGGAAGTGGCATAGGAGGTTAGGTCATTTGAGTTTTGATCTGCTAGTCAGGTTAAGCTCTATGGATCTCATCCGAGGATTGCCCAAGCTTAAAATGGAGAAGGATCTGGTTTGTCATCCCTGTCGTCATGGGAAAATGGTTGCCGCTTCTCACTCACCTGTGACTCAGGTGATGACTACGTATCCAGGCGAGCTTTTACATTTGGACACTGTAGGTCCAGCTCGGGTACGCTCGGTCGGTGGGAAGTGGTATGCACTTGTGATTGTTGACGACTTTTCTCGTTTCTCGTGGGTTTTCTTTTTGGAGTCTAAGGATGAAACTTTTCAATTTGTCCATGATCTGATTTTGAAGCTGAAGAATGAGAACAATGGCCGGATGAGAGCAATTCGCTCTGACAACGGCTCTGAGTTCAAGAACTCTCAGTTCGTCAGCTTCTGTGGTGATCAGGGTCTGGACCATCAGTTTTCTTCTCCTTACACTCCCCCACAGAACGGCGTTGTGGAACGAAAGAACCGCACGCTAGTTGAGATGGCCAGGACGATGCTCGATGAGCACAGGACTCCTAGGCGTTTTTGGGCTGAAGCCATGAACACGGCTTGCTATCTGGCCAATCGCATTTTTCTTAGAGCTTACATTGGTAAGACATCATATGAGTTGCGGTTTGGCAGACAGCCCAAGGTGAGCCACTTGCGAGCGTTTGGCTGCAAGTGCTTTGTGCTCAAAAAGGGAGGGCATTTGGACAAATTTGAGTCTCGTTGCTGGGATGGTGTTTTTCTTGGTTATGCATTGCATTCTCGAGGCTTCCGTGTTTGGAATCTCGAATCCCAGCTGCTTGTCGAGACATGTGAGGTTTCATTTGATGAGTCCTTGCCTTCTTTGACTCCTTCTTTTGAGCTTTCTGGTGATGATGAGCTCGGAGAATCCATCTTCGAGGAAGATGAGGATACTCCAGCTGCTGTTGAGGGTGGGCCTTCTGCATCCCCCGCAGAGCCCACACCTTCTGTGACTTCGACTGATGATGAGGGCGGACCTCTGATCACTTCTTCCACTTCGATCGAGCCCCGTCAGTCGAGTCCAGAGGTGCCAGCTGCTGACTCCGGTGAGGTGACTTCAGATCACCAGGGAACCCGAGCAGTTCAGCGTGACCACCCCTCAGAGCTCATTATTGGTGATTTGACTGAGAGGACTTTGCGTTCTTCTGCCTCTCTCGCTGTGTTTGCTGAATCTGCGTTTGTTGCATCTTTTGAGCCCAGAGACATTTCTCATGCTCTCTCTGATTTTAATTGGATTAATGCCATGCAAGAAGAGCTTGAGAATTTTGTCCGCAATCGGGTTTGGACACTAGTTGAGCCGCCACCAGGATGCAACCCCATAGGCACCAAGTGGGTATTCAAGAACAAACAAGGTGAAGATGGGGTTGTGGTGCGCAACAAGGCTCGACTAGTCTCCCAGGGTTATTGCCAGAAGGAAGGTATTGACTTTGAAGAAACCTTCGCTCCTGTGGCCCGTCTTGAGTCCATTCGTATTCTTCTAGCTTTTGCCGTTTCAAAGGGTTTTAAGCTTTTTCAAATGGACGTTAAGAGTGCTTTTCTGAACGGGTTCATAGAGGAGGAGGTATATGTTAGGCAACCCCCCGGTTTTGAGAACCCCAAGTTTCCTCGACATGTTTTTAAGTTGCATAAAGCTTTATACGGGTTGAAGCAAGCCCCCAGGGCTTGGTATGACCGGTTGAAGCAATTTTTGTTGGGGAAGGGCTTTGTGATGGGTTCTGTGGACAAAACTCTTTTCTTGCTCAGAGATGCTTCAGATTTTTTAGTTGCTCAGATTTACGTGGACGATATTATCTTTGGCGGTACTACTGATTCTCTTGTGTCCAAGTTTTCTGAGCAGATGCACAGTGAGTTTGAGATGAGCCTCATGGGTGAGCTTAAGTACTTTTTAGGGCTCCAGATCAAGCAGACCAAGGACGGCACCTTCATCCACCAAGGTAAGTACACTCGTGATATGCTTAAGAAATTTGACTTTGGTGGTGAATTGAAGCCGCAGATGACCCCGATGGGTACTTCTGGGGGTTTGGACAAGGACGAGAGCGGTGTCAAGGTCAATGAGAGAGAGTTTCGAGGGATGATAGGTTCGCTGCTATACTTAACAGCAACAAGACCAGACATACAGTTCGCCGTGGGACTTTGCGCGCGTTTTCAGTCTTCACCACGCGCGTCTCACCGGCAGGCTGTCAAGCGCATTTTCAGGTATCTCACCTATGCGCCTGATCTTGGTCTTCATTATTCAGCATCATCATCTCTTGATTTATCTGGCTTTTCGGACGCTGACTTTGGTGGGTGCCGGTTGGATCGCAAGTCGACTTCCGGTACTTGCCAGTTTCTTGGTTCTTCCCTTGTATCTTGGTCTTCTCGAAAGCAATCTGGAGTTGCTCTTTCGACCACAGAGGCTGAGTATGTAGCTGCTGCTAGCTGCTGCTCACAGATGGTTTGGATGATTTCCACTCTTCGAGACTTTGGGTTGCTCTTTCCTACCAGGGTTCCATTGTTTTGCGACAGCACGAGTGCTATTAGTGTAGGGAAAAACCCATGTCTCCATTCAAAAACCAAACATATTGATGTGCGCTTTCACTTCTTGCGGGATCAATATGAGAAAGGTGTCATTGACCTTATTCATGTTGATACCCATCATCAGTTGGCTGACATTTTTACCAAACCCCTAGATCAGTCTACCTTTGAGCGTTTACGAGGGGATTTGGGTGTTGTGTATCCTTTCTAGGATATTTTGCGTCAGTTTTCTTTCTTCTTTACTCTTTTCTTGAGTCTTTTTGTGTGTGTTCATATCTTGCATATTCACGTATCACACTTGAGATGCTTCTGTTATATGATTGAACTGCTTTACTTATTCTAGCGGGTACATGCTTTTGATTACATGTCGATGATCATGCTTTGATTCAGTTCACTTGATATACCTGATATCTGTCATGTGCATGGCTTTTACGCTTTCAACTTGAAAAATGATCACCATTGCTTCTGGTAACTAGTATGTGTAGGCTGAGTGCTTTTGCTATCTGTTACATGCCTTGTAGCCAGTTCATCACATAGATGCAGATATGCAACTTGAACATCGTTATGCTTTAACATGGAAAATGTGCTTTAAAAATGATGAAAATCAAAACTGAATGAAAATTCCATGCCCTTTTTATGCTTGCGTTGAAAAGATCCAAGTGGGTTTGCTTTGTCGCATTATATTGTCCTGGACTGCTTACCATAGCACTTTGGTATGAACTAGGACAATGTAGTGTATGCCAAGACCAATGTCTTAAGCTTCTGATGGCCCAGTCCTGGCCTAGGCTTGACTTGGTCGGTTAGCATAAGGTTTGACATGCAAATAACCCTTGGCAAAAATAACAAAGGAAAATGAAAAAGCCTGAACTTTAAAGGGATAACAAGTTTGCTGAAGCACTTTGTTTTTGAACAAAGCTTATCTTGGTAGATATCAGTTAGCTTCTGCATCTAATGCTTTACCTTGCTTATTTACTAGACAATGTGGTGATGCTTTTTGTTTGCAAAAAACTGAAAAATGCGTGCTAAATGACTTTCTTTAGATATCATCTGTTGCACTGATCATGCCATGTGTCTTGGACAGTATCTCTTTTGCTATACCTGTTAGATACTGTATTTGCAGTCAATCATATCTGAGAAGCATGCTTTCTTCACTCCACCTGCACCCCAATTGCATTCACTGCATATTTTGAGGGGGAGTTGCATTTCAGGGGGAGTCTGTGTCTCTTTTGAGTGCTTGATGAGTTCACTTGTCAACAAGGGGGAGAAAATTTGGGATCAGAGTTTAAGGGGGAGTTCTTACTCTGTTGATATCCTTGTTATTCTGCAATCGCACTCATTTTGAGCTTTTACGTTTTGGTTAACCATAATGACCGTTTCTTGCTTTTGGTTGGCTTTTGGTCATTAGGGTTAAACTTTTACCTTATTTTTCTTCCTCTTTGTTTTCTTGTATTTTGTTTCCGTGTTTCCACATTTGGTTCACAGGTGCTGAAGAGCTGAGAATTGAGGAGTGTTGACAATGCACTCATCAAGGGGGAGATTGAGGAGCCATGCTGAATAGCGTGGGCCTCATGGCTCTAGAAGTGATGAGTCATTGTCAACGATAGTCAAAGAGGACTGAAGAAGAGAAGAGATCTGCTGTTTCATGGGCCGCGTGTGACTCAGGTACACGGGCAGCGAGCGACTGTCGGGCAGAGGAGGCTGCGAAGTCGGGCTGGCCCAATCCGGGTACATGGGCCAGAAGCAGTAGAAGACCCACTGGGCTGTTGACCAGGACTGACTCAGGTACACGGGCGGTGAGCGATTGCCGGGCTGAGAGAGCTGCGGAGTCGGGCCGGCCCAATCCGGGTACCTGGTGCAAAGCTGGTGGAGGCTTTGTCAGTTTCGGCGTAAAACTGACAACCGTTGATTCTGTATCCGACTGTCCAGAAGAGTAGCTTCAGGATATGTCATCTGTTACTCTAGGCCCACAGTCAGTCAGTTGTGTCTGTAAAAATACCTAAGGGCAGTAGAGTCTTTTTCTGTATTTTTGAGTCTGTAAAACCCTAAGGGGCTGGTAGAATATTCCTAGGGTTGGGCTGCCTATAAATAGCACCCCAATCCCTAGGGTTTGGACTACCCTTTTGAGCTGAAATCAAATCCACCTATTGGGTCACTTTTGCCTCTCTTCTCTCTCCTGTGTGCGCCGCCAGGGCTGGCTCCTCCCTGTTCTTGCATTATTTTCACTCAAATCTCTTGGATGCTTCAATGCTTTGGTCCCTGGTGAATTTATTGCTTGCATCTTGTTCGGTTTGGGGAGTTATTGCCTTACCTACGGGCTGCTGAATTTATTCTTGAAGAGAAGCTTCTTCGGCTGGGTGTGTTCTTCACGGTGGTAGTACTAGTTCTTGCTGTTGCAAGTAGTACTGCTTTACTGTAGCTACAGTGTTCGGCTGCAGCTTTTCACCTTCTATCGCCCAGCTTTTTGATCGAAGCAGACAGTCTCTTTTGCCTTTTTCCTGGTGTGTCTGCCGAAGCTCGGTTCTGTGCGAAGCTCCTCAACTCCGTGAGGCAAGCTCCGATCGAACCTTGTCAAAGGCTTCGCTCAGTTTTTCGAACTTCGGTTTCTGTGTCTGAGTTGCTAGCTTCGAAGTTCCCCTGTATCGAAATCATCGCATACTTCGAACTGGCATACTCCGAATCTATCTATTCAAAGTGCACACTTCGTTAGGCTTCGAAGTGGGGTTCGAAGTTTCTGTCTGTTCTGACAGACTTCGCTTCTTTGTTCGAAGGTTGTCTGTCTGTGTGTTGTGTTCGAAGTTTTTGTGTTCGAAGGTTTTGCTCCGAAAGCTTTCGGTTCTAAGTGTGTTCGAAGTTTTGTCTTCGAAGTGTATACTTCGAAGAAGGCTTCGGCACTGTTTACTTCGCTCCGAAGCTCGTGACTCGAAGTTGTGTTCGAAGTTTTGTCTTCGAAGCCCTCACTTCGAAGCAGGCTCCGACTTTGTCATCTTGCTCCGAAGCTTTTGATTCGAAGCTGTGTTCGAAGTCCTGTCTTCGAAGTGCATACTTCTTTTGCTTCGCTCCGAAGTACACTTCGCTTCTTACCACTTCGAACTAGGCTAGACAGTGACACCTTCGGCACTTCGGACAGTCTCCGACACCAACCTCCGAAGCAGACCTCGACGTGCGAAGGGGGCTTCGCCAACTTCCGAACAGGAGACAACTTTGGACAGTAACTTCTCTTTTCACTTTATACATACTTAGATCATTTCATTGAGAAGTATAGGCCTGTTACAACTTGTTTATCTGCCTAGTTGCACCACTTTAGTTTTACACTGTATATCATCAGTTGCTTCTAGGTTAGAAACCTTTAGACTTAGGCCTACTGTCTACTTTCTGCTGCATAGTATTTTTGAGGTGCGTTGGGTATTGGGAACAGGCCATTGATTCGAAAGAATTTTTAAGGCGCCCATTCACCCCCCCTCTGGTCGCTACTTTCGGTCCTACAGCCTACCGCCTTCATGGAGTATCATCGGCCGGGGGTGCAGCGGGTCATGAAGCAGATGGCCGATCGAGCTAGTCATGCGTCACAACTGGAGGCGGTGAAGACCAACGATGAGGCAATAATGATTGAGAGCACTCTCTTGAATCGCATTCAGGATGAATCGTTGGCCACGTCATTGGACCTCAACCAGCTGTGGATGGAAGAAGCTGACCTAACCTCGAGGCTAGATGGGGTTCGGGTGAAGATTACCGAGAAGGAAGGTGTTCTGGCCTCCTTCATGGCTCGGATCATGAAGGAATAGTGCCAAAGAAAATTCCGGTTGGATCAGAAGTTCCAATTAGGACTCAAAAGTTCCGATTATTTTCTGAATTGCGAACAGAGAGCTCAAATCAGAAGTTCCAATATGGTATCAAAAGTTCCGATAATTTATTATTTACGAAACAAAGAGCTCAAATCGGAAGTCCCGATATGGTATTGGAAGTTCCAATAATTTCTAATTTAGAGACAAAGAGATGAAATCAGAAGTTCCGATGCGTATCATGAAAAATTGCACAGATCGGAAGTTCCGATAGGGGTATTGGAATTTCCAATTGTTCCTGAAATTATAGACCGAGAGTCCCAATCAGAAGTTCCAAGGTGAGCGTAACAGATTGGATCTGTAAGGCCCTAAAGTGGATTGAGGCTAGGACTCTCACCTATATATAAAGAGAGGAGGATGAGGTCTTGGAGATCAAGTTATTCATAGTTTAGATCAAATATAAACCATAGCCACCAAGAACTCCTCTCCCTTTCTCGATCTCAAGAGTTGAGATTGAGATCTCTCCCGGTTCTCACGAGCGATGGTTGCATGCCGATGTGGGAACGATTTCACCCCGTACGTGTGGACTCCATGGAAATGTTGCTCGAACAACGGCGCTCATCGTCTTCTTCACGTGGACACCGCCATCTTCACTGATTGGATCACCGAGAACGAGCGGGGCTAGGCGATGATAAGTGAGGATGTGCTTCCCCAATATATTCTTCCGCTGCACCTAGCGCGCCTCGTGCTAGAAGGTAATTCATGATCCCTCACACTCATGGTTCTTGGGCTTTGGGATGAAATTTTTGAATTTGTCGGCTAGCGTAGCTTTCCCTTTCCCCTATAGTGGTATTAGAGCCTACGTGCGTAGTGTTCGATATGGATCCCTCATGTATGGAGATACATGGTGGAAAAATAGATTGGTCTATTTTCTGTCTATAGAAAATCAGAAGTTCTGATGCTAGAATGGAAGTTCTGATCTTTGTTGGATCGGAAGTTCTAATACTTGATCGGAAGTTCCGATATTGAATATGATTCAATACAGAGAGCAATTTTTCTATCGGAGTTCTGATATTGGATCAGAAGTTCTGATCTTGGATTAGAAGTTCCAATGTCGGATTTTGATCGATACAGAGAGCAATATTGTAGTCAGAAGTTCTGATTTGAAATCGTATGTTCCGATCCAATTCAGTTACTTGTAGATTCTTCACCTAACATTGTTTTGCAGAGAATGTTGTGAATGGTGTGGCCTTGATAAATGTGATGTTTGAGATACATGCAATCAATGTAAATTAAATATGGCATGTGTGTCATGATTATTTACAGCCAAGGCTAGTGTACATTTGTGACTTGTGTGTCGAGTATTGATGCTTCGGCTCATGTAACTAGTACACTCACTGATGGGAGCCACGGAGATGGAGATCACCATGAGATGGGGCCATACTATGTAAGAGTCAATGTGTTGTCTGTGGTGCTTACTTATGTTCCTCTCATACTATTCTTGCATGTTTCATGCATGCTAGGGACGTCACCTTGCTAGAATAGTTTTCCCTCAGAAAATTATGTATTGATGCTTTCTCCAATAGCTACTCCCACCATGGATCTCAATCATCGATAGTGGGTCTACCAAAGCAGGGTTGTTGACGCTGAGATTTAGTAAAGCCCAGGCCCACTAAGAATGTCGCACGGTCAACAAAAGTCAAAGGAGTCCGGTCCAAGGTGGTCAAAGAAGCCCGTCCATATCGTTACAACATGGCCAGATATGAAGGAGCCGATGAAGGTGAGAGAAGATAAAGATGATCCAGAATGAGTTGCAACGTGGATTACTTGGACGGCAAAACTTCGGACAATAAATATGTATCTAGTTAGCTAGGTTTAAGACTCACACAATCAACCACAACAAACTATTCTTCCGGTGCATCGCCACCCTTGGATTCCCAAGGTTAACAACGGCAGGGCTTGGCACTTGGAATCGGGTTGAATTATTTTGATCTCCGGCGAAGAGGTGAGTCCCGCCACCCACGACAGTCGCATTGGCTAGGTTCGTGTTCTTCAAGGCTGCATCATATCAATATCTTGAGGTATCGGCCCGGTCAGTGTGATCGCTGGTTTTATCTTTGTATATTTTGCTAGGTCTAGCGCTGCATCATTTTGATCTCTTAGATTGATGTGAATTAGGTGTCATAGTTTGAGGCTTTATTGGTTAAGTCTGACATCTCGTTCTATTGTATCTGTTTCATGTTGTGTACCATTCATCTAAATAAAGTATGCCCTATGCATTGAAGTGTTATTGATTTCTCTTGACTAGAAATTGTCTTGTTTAGGTCTGATCTTGCGGTTACGGCAATTTGATGATATGGATATGTTGTTGGATATACCGACTTTAGTTTCTATCAAAGTACAAACTAATAAGTTATCTTTATTTCCACGCTATATTCCACCCGCATCTAGGAGACATGTATCGGCCTTTATGCGCAAGGATTCCACTCTATGAGCAGATAGCGTGTTCAGCCCTATAGCGTGGGTGCGGCTATCGGCCCTATAGACGATCAACGCATTTATTCTTGTTTATTTTATTCTCACCCCAGCCATCGACTAGATAGCCGATTGGCATTGCTACTAACGTTATTATTTATGATTCCTTATTAGTTGCAGTGTCAAAATGATTGGCATGCTCAGAACTTTTCTTTTTCTAAGATTCTAGGACCTGCACTAGAGCTAAGCTGATCTCACATGCCACGCGTGTGACCAAAAAAGACACCAACACGCTTTTTGACACACCTGGTGGGACATTCTACGGACCATTCATCCATGGCAGGCGATGTTGACGGCAGTAACATCATCCCGATCACCACGGATGCATTGACCAATGAACAAAGAGCGGAGGTACATGATCACGTGGAAAACTACAGGAGATTGTGCCTTGAAGCCTTCAACATGACTCGATATTGCCCTGTCCAGAGGAGTTAGTTGTGGAAACTAGCCGCGGCTGGTGAGATCCCTCATTAGGTCGAGAATCAGCTGGTCAATTTTCAGGATGTCGTCGACAATGCTCTACATCACGCTTTCATCAAGCAGTCTAAGGTGTTGGTTAATACCTTGCACGGGTTGATCAAGAAGACTATCGATGGGATGATTGCTAAAGAGAAAAAGCAAGACCCGGTGTATTTCCCATCCAATATACCTCGTCTGCTACAAAACCCTAAGCACACTCGACCGGTGCGACCACCACAAGGGCCGATAAGGCAGGGTCCGCTGAACACCTCGTTTGGTCAGGAGATTGACATGACATCCCCGTTACCTACCCCCATGCTCCAAGGTATCCCTTCAGCAGGGGTACGCCACCCTCCATGCCTTTGGTCGAGCCACAACGACCAATCAAGCAAGAGTTGCACTAACCTACATATGGAATTGCTAGGCACCCGATGGCATTCCGTAGGGGTACAATCAGACCGCATACTACGGAGTACCACCCTACTCCAATGAAGAACATAGATACAACATTGTTCGGCTGGATAAGTATCAGTAGCCTCCAATGATTGATCGATACCCTGCGCCGAACCAGCAGGAAGACGATTGGGTGAACTAGATTACTACGGTGATTTGGGACCAGTTTAGACTCAAGCCTAAATATCAGACCTACGTGTATCGGTAACCATACCTAGAGAGGTTCGATCAGGTGCCGTTGCTAAATCGATACAAGATCCCTGACTTCACCATGTTTTTGCGGCAGGACTTGGTCTCCACGATTGAGCACATTAGTCGTTTTCTCGCCAGTGTGGCAATGCATCGACTGAAGAAGCATTGAAGGTCGGGTTCTTCCTACTGTTGCTATTAGGATTAGCTTTCGCCTGGTTCTTGTCATTGTCGGTGAACTCTGTCAAAGGATGGGCATATCTAGAGAAGAAGTTTCACCACTTCCGCCATGCATGAGATGAAGCTTACCGACTTGATGACAATAAAGCACCAAATGGATGAGTCGATGCAAGATTATGTTCAAAGGTTTCACGACATGAGAAACATGTGCTATAGCTTGTACCTCAGCGATGCACAACTGGCCGAGTTGGCATTCTAGGGACTCTTGAATACAATAAAAGAAAGGTTTTCATCACAGGAATTCGAGAGGCTCTCGCACCAGGTACAACGGGTATCGGCCCATGAGAGCCGATTTTAGGAGGGAAAAAGAGACAAGTATCAGGAAAAGGTGGCATATGCTCACGCATCCCATTCGGACTCCGATGAGGATAGCAGATCAAACGTGGAGGTTGGCTTGTCCCAATGGACCTGAAATAAGAAGCACATCGTGTGCCTGTGGATAAAGCCAGTTGTCAAAGAAGAAAGTATGACTTCGACATTAGTAAGGCTAATAGGATATTCGACCTGTTGCTCCAAGAAAAGCAAATCCAGTTGCCACCTAATCACGTGATAGCACCTGGCGATTGTAACACCCCTAATTTTTAAAAGGTAAAAATAAATCCAGAAATAATGAATGTCCAAATAAATAAAATCCAAAGAAATAACTCTAGTCATGGTATGAGAAACTTATATCATGATCTTAAGACAAAGATATATTTTTGAGAAATTTTCAGATTTTTAGAACCCTTGCAGGTAACCCATAATTTTTAAACTAATTTCAGCAATTATTTTTATTTAGAAATGAATTTAAATAGTATTAGGCCGCCTCCTTCCTTTCTCTCTCTTCGGCCAGCCCAACCCATTCACCTCGCAGCCCTCTCACTAACATGAGGACCCCACCTCTTGGTGCACTCGGGCACTCGCCCGAGCCCTAGGCCCACTTGTTAGTCCCCTCCCCTCACTCCGCGTGTGCTCGGCCCACCTATCGGCGCAGACCGTTGTGCCCTCGCCCTCTCAGACGTCATTGACCGATGGAGCCCAATTGTTAGCGTCGTCTTCCCCGTGACATCGTGCCCCCGAGAACCTGCCTTCGTCGGCCCCTCCCCTCGAATTGATGCCCAGACTTTATCTACCTTAACGCGGGTGATCGTTTCCCCCTCGGATACCCTCACATTAAGCCCCACGACGCTGTAATTGCCCAAACTAAACCTCGCTAGTTTAAAACTCCTCTCTCTCAGCTTTCATGGCACACGCCCCCCTCAATGCCCGACGCCCTATAAAGACCCCCTCTGACCACCGCGTAAGCCCCGCACAATCAGAGCCCGACATTGCATTTTTGCGCCACCGCCACTGCTCGCCCTCCAGTCGCCGCTCGTCGTCGCTAGAGTTCGCCACCCACCTCGTCGTCGCCTCCTCGACACCGACCAACCCTCCGTCCTTGCTGAAGACCACTAGAACACTGTCCCAGCTGACAACCCGAACCACTTCGTCATCTCTGCTCATCGCCGACCTCGCCCTAACGATCCCGAGCGCCATCTCCGGTACCACCGAGTTCGCGGTCCTCTCCTGTTTCCATTTCCGTCATTAAATCCATTCGCCGGTCATCGCCATCGCCGTTGTGATCACCGCCACCCTCGGTCACCACCGGAGAAGATGGCCGGCACGGGTAAAAACCTTGTGATGTGCCAGATCCGATCTCGGCCGCATGATCTCGATCGGGCGGAGGAGATTAATTCACATTCGAGATTTAATCTCAAACGTCTATCTGGATCAAAGGGGTATAGGCGCTTCTCAGCTGCTAGTTTTCATTTAAAACCCACCGGCTCACAGCACAGTGCCATGGACCCGGTTTACCGTGGACCAGATGCTGAATTAGGATTTAAAATAAATTCCAGAAATTGTTCCAAACTTTAAAAATTCATAACGTCCTCAAATTATCTCCAAATTTGACCATTCAAAATTGAGAGAGTTTATCTTTTATTCTCTTCCTGTTCATCCAGAAAAATTTATATGTTTACACTAAACATTTTATATTGTATTAATTGGAATTAAAATAAAATTGGGGAAATAATTTTAAAATTCATAAATTCATAAGTCCTTGGAATTAACTTTAAAAATTACCATTCCAATTTTAGAAAACTTGTCTTGTTATTATCTTCGTGTTTATCCAATAAAATTCATATGTTTACACTAAACTTTTATATGGTTTTAATTGGAATTAAAATAAAGTACTAGGAATTGTTTTAAACATTCAAAATCCATAACTTCTTGGAATTAGCTCTAAATTTAACCATTCAAATTTAGAATTTTTTTCTTTTTATCCCCTTCCTGTTTAGCCAATAAAACTTATATGATTGTATTGTTGGTTTTATTGTTTTTAATTGTTTTTTTCTTCTCATTTTGCAGGCCTAGAAGATTACGACGCTGTCGAGGAGTTGGAGTATTTTCCTGAAGTCTCCCATTTTGAGCATATTGAACCTAGTTTTTATTAAATATCGCTAAAACTCATAAGTTATATTTGCATTAGTCAAATGAAGAGCCTTACATTATATTTATCAAATCCTCGACCTTGATGTGCAAACCCAAGACATGATATCGAGCCTGAATTCCTTGTCACCAGTATACTTAATAATATTAGAAGTGCCAATGTATCAACACAACTGCTATAGGATTTAAAACGAGTCGTAGATACTTTGATTCTGATATATGATCCTTGTAGTTCTCTCACCCTTGGTATTCTGTTAGTGTTGAATTGGCTAAGTGTGTTAGCATGGTGGGTCCTGGGTGCAAGCGAAGGCATTGGTTAGTCGCACCCGGGGCACTATAAGGACCAGTCTACGGGATCCGTTGCAATACACATTCGTACCAACCACAAGTCTAGTGGGTAAGTCTTAACTGGAGGTATGGGACGTTCCAACTTGAGGAACTATATGGAGAGGGTCAAATAGCACATGTAGGTGACTTGTACCATGTGGCACAAAAGGGGGCACGACGTTGGTCCAGTGCGGTGGCGCGCCGGCGAAACCTAAAGTGTGTGTCATTGGGTTGGAGCGCTTCATGCTAACGGTTTTGGCATTAGTTCATGTGACTGGGGTCATTTGGACACACTGCGGTGTGCGAGAATGAGTGCCTTATGGGTACAGTGGTACACCTGTGATCAGAGTCTAAATCTTTTGGAAAAGTCGAGCCCACGGTCAAGGGCGGGTTGTGTGACATCCTATAGTTAGTATATGTTTGAGAAGTGTTGCATGTTGATTGGTCATGTAAGGACCGTTGAGCAAGGAGGGCTGACTGTACTCCTCGAGTTAGAAGATGTTGCATCATCCATGATTTAATTATTTTGTATGATTAAACCTGACTCACATTAAAGGCTGTAAGATAAAAATGTACTTTTCCACACTTCAAACCAGTACCTTGCCTTGTTATTACCTTGCATTATTATTGAATTTCTCAGTGGCTTGTTGAGCTTTTGTACTCATACCCATTGGAAACCAACTTCAGAGACGACGTACTATGACGAGGACAGTCTGGAGTAGCGACCTAGTCAAGGAAGCGACCCTAGAGGAGATGTTCATCTAGATTATTATTTTCATAGTTTCTTTTATATTAACACTTATGTAATAATGTTGTCTACGAACCACGAATGATTATAGTACGTTCGTTGTCGTGTGATGAACATCTTGTGATTATTGATTTTCTCTTGAATATCAATAAAGTCTGGGTTTTATTAAACCCTGGGCGCTACAAGATGGTATCAGAGCTGACTTGATAGTAGGAAGCCAAACAGACCTGCCTCATACTTAGCTTTACAAAAATCTATTTCGTAAAAATATACTTCATATTTTTCTTCTCTCCGTTACTCTTTAAACTTTGTCTTTTTTTGTAGATGCCGACCCACATCCGTAGTTTCTATCGAGAGGCTATCGGTTTCATCTAGGAACTCTGTATGTTGGCAGCATTCCTACTATAGACCCTCGAGCCAGAGTACCGCGGGATCTACCAGATCAGAGAGAGTGGCCCATGCCAAGTGACCCAGACGCTCATCGCCCCAGACCACGAGTTGACCTCCTTCGCCACCTCGGCCAGAGCTACGAGCTTTGAAATTTGTTGTCCGGAGACGGCTCTTCAAACACTCGAAGAACTTCGTCAGATCTACGACGACCACCTTTCATCCATCTCGACCACTGCGACCCTCTCATAGCCCGACAGACCCATCTCGTATCGGCTATGGATACCCTTCACACCGAGGCCCTCCTACACACCGACGAGATGCAAGCTTGGGTCGACTACTATCGTCAGGAGGCCGACGAACTTTGGCAGTGGAATACTCAGCTCCTTAGCCAAAACCAAGAGCTCAGGAAGGATATTGCAGAGCTGGTACCCTAGGTTCCCCCTAGGAGGAAGACCCTTCGGAAGGCTCTTCACCGACTGAAGAAGTTGACTAGGCGAAGTACGGCCCTAACCAACACAAGTGAGGCTTGAACACCCGAAGGACTAATGGCTGAAGACGAGGCCAAGCCTAGCACCATAGCAGGGTCTGTCCAAGAGCCCAAGAACACCCCCGGCGATGCCCCTAACAGCCACTAGATGGTTGTGCTAGATGCTAGATTCCGGATGATTGTTTTTCTTGTTTGTGGTACCATTCATAGCGACTTGTGATATGGGTGAGATAAAAATAAGAGCTAAATTGTAATGAACTATTTTGTATCACATTTAATAAAGAATTCGTGAACTATCTTGGGGTACATTTTTTCTAAGTATTTTCTTATGTTCATGGGGTATTATCACCTTCAGAATGGCGAATGACCAGAACCCATCAGCCACCCCCAACCTATCGAACAATATGGTACAAAACGGAGAAGCTCTAGGGCAATGTCAGACTGGGGCAACCATCTTCAACATCCCTACACTGGCTGAGATAATGGACAACCAGAACCAACCCATCACCACACTGTTGGCTCAGGTGCAACAACAGGAGGCCCACATGCATGAGCAGCAGGCTCAGATAAATTGTCTATAACAACAACACCACTTGGAGCTACCTCCACGCCCTCAAGCCCCCGCACTAGCCCCCGCCACCCAACTTTTAGAGTTAATACATGTGCGACCTCCCACGTTCTCCAGCATGACCAACCCAATGGAGGCAGGGGATTGGTTGAGGACCATGGGAAAGAAGTTGGATCTCCTCCCTTTCTCTTACGTAGAATGAGTGGCTTTCGTAGCCCAACAACTCTAGGCTCCAGCTATTGAGTGGTGGGACAACTACCGTGAGTCCGATCCCGAGGGTCACGTAGTCACTTGGGAGGAATTCTCCGACTCCTTCTGAGCCACCCACGTTCCTGCTGGAGTCATGGCACAAAAGCAACAAGAATTTTGTGACTTGCAACAGGGAGGCAAGTCAGTCACGGAGTATGTCCCCGAGTTCAACTGTCTGGCCTGTTACACGCCAGAAGAAGTCCGCACCGACGCCAACCGTCAAGCTAAGTTCCTCCGGGGACTGAAGGACGAGCTGTTCGTCTAGCTTGTCACAGTGGACTACGCCAACTTTCAAAAGTTGGTGAATAAGGCTATCATCCAGGAAACCAAGGAAAACCGGCTGGACCTTAAGAAAAGGAAGATGATAGCCTTTAGACACAACCAAGGGATCCTTCAGAGACCCCACTTCACTCCTCTGGCCCATCCACCGAGCCATCACTCTCGCCTCTCCTTCAGGGCGCAGTACAACTCCAGCGGTTCGAACACCGGAAACCCCCTTCCGACTCCACCAGCTCCACTAGCTCCATCAGCTCCACCAGCACTGGCGACCAAGGCCAACACTCTGAGGGACCATAACGGCAAGCCGGTTGTATACTTCAACTGCCGTAAGGAAGGGCACTACTCCCATCAGTGTCCTCACGCCAGGCAACCCCAAGGAGCTTCTCCCGACTCAGCGATCCGCGCCCGCATCAACCACGTCACCGCAAAGGAAGCCTAGGTGGCTCCAGAAGTCGTCCTCGGTATGTTTACTGCAAACTCCATACCCATAGTATTCTTGTTCGACTCAGGAGCAACCCACTCTTTCATATCCAAAAACTTTGTGATAAGTAATAGACTAGAAGTACTCCAATTACCCAAACCCTTGGTAATTGCTACCCCCGGCAACCAAAATCAAGCCACCCTTTTTAGCCCAAGGACAAGGATAGAGATCCAAGGGGTATTATTTTGGGCCGACCCAGTCCTTATAGATTGCAAGGGTCTAGACCTAATCCTCAGGATGGACTGGTTGATGAAGCAGAAGGGAATGATAGAGTGTGCTAGTAAGTTCATCACCGTAACCAGTGAGGATGGAATCACCATCACCTTTAAGATGGCCACCCAGGGGTTGAGAAGGAAATCTCTCCACCAGATGACAGTAGAAGAAGTACTTGTAGTCCGAGAGTATGCAGACTTTTTTCTAGAAGAATTGCTAGGAATGCCACCCAAGAGGGGCATTGAATTCAAGATTGAACTCGTCCCTAGAACCACACCCATCTCCAAGCGACCATATCGGATGGCCGCAAACGATTAGACGAAGTGAAAAGTAACATTGAAGAGCTCGAACAGAAGGGATATATCCGATCAAGTACCTCACCTTGGGGTGCACCAGTCATATTCACCATGAAGAAGGATAAGACCAAGAGGATGTGCATGGACTATAGGGCTTTGAATGATGTAACCATCAAGAACAAGTACCTTTTACCACAGATCGACAACTTGTTCGATCAACTCAAGGGATCATTAGTCTTCTCCAAGATCGACCTCCGATCAGGCTACCATCAGCTCAGGGTTAGAGAGGAGGACATCCCCAATACCACATTCACATCCCGATATGGCTTATATGAGTATACAGTGATGTCGTTCGGACTGACAAATGCCCATGCATTCTTCATGAATATGATGAACAATGTCTTCATGGAATTCTTGGACAAATTCATCATAGTATTCATCGACGACATCCTCGTCTACTCCAAGAACAAGGAAGGAAATGAAACCCATCTCCATCTGACCTTGGGAATGTTACGAGAGCATCAATTATATGCCAAGTATAGCAAGTGCGAATTCTGGTCATCCGAGGTGAAATTCCTAGGGCATGTCATATCTGCCAGAGGGATAGCCATGGATCCGACCACCGTATACTGGTTGCGGCCCAAGAATGTATCGGAGATCCGGAGTTTGTTAGGACTGGCCGAATATTACCGACGATTCATCGAAATTTTTTCCATGATCGCCAAGTCCATGACTAGATTGCTAAATAAGGAAGTAAAGTTCGAATGGACTCCAGCCTGCGAAGAAAGCTTCCAGACCCACAAGAAGAAGCTTGTATCAGCGCCAGTGTTGACACTGTCGGACATCCGAAAAGACTTCCATGTCTACTTCGATGCCTCTCATCTAGGGTTAGGGTGTGTTCTCATGCAGGAAGGTAAGGTGGTATTGTACGCCTCTCGACAATTCAGACTGCACAAGCTGAAATACCCCACGCATGACTTAGAACTGGCAGCAGTAGTCCACGCGGTAAAGATATGGAGGCATTACCTTATCGATAATAGATGTGAAGTTTTCATCGACCACAAGAGCCCCAAGTACATCTTCACCCAACCCAACCTAAACCTCAGACAAAGAAGATGGCTAGAGTTAATTAAGGATTATGACCTGGGCATCCACTATCATCTAGGCAAGGCCAATGTGGTGGCCGATGCTTTAAGTCAGAAGGGATACTGCAATGCCCTCACAATACGAGATCAAGCCCCTCTGCTATATCGAGAAATGGAAAGGCTGAACTTAGGAATCACTACTAGAGAATACCTCGCCATCCTAGACGAAAGACCTATCCTAGTAGACCAATTCCGCGAAGCGCAGAAAGAAGACCCGAACATAGCAGACATCTAGAAGAATATGAGGAAGGGAAAAGCCCTAGGCTTCTCCGATGATGAAGTCGGCACTATATGGTTTGGAAACCGGCTGTGTGTACCCAACCACCCAGAGCTAAAGGTCCTTATCCTCAAGGAAGCCTATAAGACTCTATACTCCATACATCCGGGGAGTACTAAAATGTACCAGGACTTGAAGGAGAAGTACTGGTGGGTCAGTATGAAGAGGGAAATCACTGAATATGTAGCTAGATGTGATACTTGTCAGCGAGTCAGGGCAGAGCACTAGAGACCTGCCAGTTTATTACAGCCCCTCAAGGTCCCCGAATGGAAGTAGGAAGATGTAGGAATGGACTTCATCACTAGACTACCCAGAACCCAAGCCGGATATGACTCCATTTGGGTGATCATTGATCGGCTCACCAAGGTAGCTCACTTCATCCCCGTCAACATGACTTATAGTGGCCCAAAGCTAGCAGAATTAGACATGGCCTCGATCGTGTGTTTACACGGAGTCCTAAAGAAGATAGTATCTAATCAAGGTAGCCAGTTCACCTCCAAGTTTTGGAAGAATCATCAGGAAGAGCTCGGCACCCGACTAAACTTTAGTACGACATACCACCCATAGACAGATGGTCAGATGGAAAGAGTAAATCATATACTAGAAGACATGCTCAAAGCCTGTGCCATAGATTTTTGCAGAATGTGGGATAAGAGCTTGACCTACGCAGAGTTCTCATACAACAACAGCTATCAAGTCAGTTTGCCGATGTCCCCTTTCGAGGCACTGTATGGATGAAAGTGTCGAACACCGCTACTATGGGATCAGACTGGAGAATCTCAGTTGTTCGGAACCGACATTCTGTGAGAGGCCGAAGAAAAAGTAGAGATCATCAGAGGCCGGTTAAAGATAGCACAGTCCCACCAAAAGAGTTATGCTGACAATCAACACAGAGATTTAGCATTCGAGGAAGGCGATTATGTCTATCTTCGATTCACTCCCCTCTGAGGCACTCAAAGGTTCAACATGAAGGGAAAATTAGCTCCCCATTATGTTGGTCCCTTTCCGATCCTCTATCGGCAAGGAGAAGTTGCATATCAGTTAGAGCTACCACCATCCTTAGCCGGAGTACATGACGTGTTTCATGTCTCCCAGTTGAAGAAGTGTCTACGAGTACCAACCGAACAAGCAGATCTTCAGCAACATGACATCCAAGGAGACCTGACCTGTAACGACCATTCACCCCGGCAGTATTGGGTCGGATAATTCCTTTCTCTCTCTCCGGCTGGCCTAACCCATTCACCCCGCAGCCGTCTCACTAATATGTAGACCCCATGCCACCTGTCAGTCCCCTCCCCTCTCTCTGCGTGTGCCTAGCCCACCTGTCGGCGCCGACCATTGCGCCCTCGCCGTCTCAGACATTGCTGATCGGTGGAGCCCACCTATCAGCTTCATCTTCATCGCGACCTCGTGCCCCTAAGATCCCCGACCACTGCCCTAACTCCCGAATCCGCCTTCGCTGGCCCCTCCCCTCGAATTGATGACTGGACTTTATTTACCTTAACGCCGGTGATCGTTTCCCCCTCGGATCCCCTCACATTAAGACCCACGATGTTGTAATTTCCCGAATTAAACCTCGCGGGAGTAAAACCCCTCTCTCTCTGTGAACCAAGTGAGGTCGCACTGTGGTTTTTGTCTGTATGATGAGTGATTGACAAGGTTGAGTGATCTGGAGTGATGAGTGAGTGAGTTGTGGCTTGATTGCATCGATGGGATTGATGTGTGTATATTGATTATGCTGAGGAGATCAGTGTGTGTTGCGTCTCTTGTTTTGGTTGTCTCATGTATGCAGGGTGGAGATGCTAACCAATTGTCAACGGCGGGTGATCAATGGTCAAGCGGGGACCTCGATGCCAGACGATCAAGGATGCCGGGTGAAGCTGGAGATGATCTCAGGAGTGCATGAGGAGAAAGAGCAAGACATGGATGGACGGATGATCGAGACAGTGTGACGATCAAGTCAGCGAAAGGGAGGCCAGTGCAAGTGATTAGGCGGCTCGAGGGGATCGAGAGCGGGAGAGACTTGCTGGTGGTCGGCAATCGAGGAGGCTTTATCGGTTTTTGCTGAAAACCGTCGCATCAGAAAATGTTTTTAATTCCAGTAATTAGGAGTTTATTTTTTCTATTTTGTCGTCTAGATTAAGTGTAATCTTTTAGTATTTTTCGGAATTCTTAATTCTGAAAAAATATTAAAAGAATAGGGTCAATGATGTAATAAATTAGGAGTTTGCATTAATGGATTTTTCAGAATTTGTAATTCTGAAAATTCATTATGGCAATTAGGTAAATACCTATAACTTTTATCCTAATGGCATTTTGGTGATTTCTTTAATGGACTTGCCTATAAAACGGACCAAAAGGCCTAGAGTTGAGGTGATTTTTTATGGCTGTCATTTGGGGGCTAACAACCAAAAAATTTCATTTGCTCAAGCAATTTTTGCTGCTTATTTTGTCACACACGCACTGTTCTGCGTCTACAGAAAAATCCAGGGAAATCAGGAACTCCAGCGTAGGTACTGTTTATCGATTTTGTGATTCACTTTTGGAGCTGAGTTTTGAATTGTTTTGATGCTGTTTTTAACCTGAGTTCTTCAAGACTTTTGTTGTACAAGTTTCTAGGGTTCCATTTTTGAATATTTCAAAATTTTTGACCACTTCTGCATATATTTTTCTTTCCAACAATGTGGCTAAAAAGTTCTCAAAACTACTGATTTCTGCTTAGTGTTTGAGTTCTGTTTTTAGTCTGGATTCAATCTTTGAGGCAATTTTTGATGTATTTTGGTACTGTTTTTGGACCTGAGTTCTATATAACTTTTGTTTTCCAAGTTTTAAGGGTTCCATGTTTGAAATTGCCAATAGGTTCTGACCACAGCTGCATATATTTTTTGGCTCATCAAAAGTGTGCTAAAAATTTCTGGAAGGTCTGGTTCTCTTATTGCAGTGCTGTTTTCTTCAATCTTGCAAGTGTTTCTTTGTTTCTTGGTTGTGTTGTATATGCAAGGGGATTTCTCAGCGAGGGGATGTGTTTGATCTACAACAAGAAAACTGTATTATCTCCTCAATGGCTACCTTAGTTGCAAATGTTTGATCTGACTTTGGGCTGATTAGTTCTGTTTTCTGTTGAGAAAATATATTTACATGAACAGCTTGATGCCGTATTGATCTTGAGTGTCAAAGTAATCATCGTGGATTAATCTGCTCCTATTGTGTATCATTTCAGCAACATTTCTGCACCGGATCTTTTCTGAATTTTGCTTGTGTGATATACCTCTCTGATTCACTCCGGGCTTGCACTTACATACAATAGCATTTCAGATCATCGTGTCAATGGTCTGTTTCTTGAGTGCAGCCAATCAGATTTAGTGATTCATTTCAGCTGCATCAGTTTCTTGGTTTCCTGAAAGTTTTCATGTTCTGCTGATCTGTTTTTGTGTTTAAATTCTTGTACTCTGCGCATGGATATCTCCTGCAACTACTTGACTGAATCTTGATCCTTAGTCCTGAATATTCACTGTGTGTGTGCTTAAATTGCAATAGTACAACAATTTATACCAATATACAGTATAGATCAAAGTTTAGTTATACAAATTTTTGTTTGACCAATATTAGTCTTCCTGATGTGAATGATTTTATAGAACATTTCAATATGATTTCTGTTTGAATCTGAAACAGATGTACTCTTTGTGTTTCCAATATTCATAATCCGACAATGCTGTTTTTATTGTTAGCTGATCATGGTTGTTCAGTAGAACAATTGATTGAATATTGCGAATTGGCTTTAATCTCCCGCTGTTAATCAAGATAGCCATCATCTGCCATGTTTTGAATTTTTGGTTCTGTCGGTACATCAGAGTTCGACAAATACTTCGATTGGTGATTGAAAGTACGACTGTAGCAAATTGGTGTTTCAAAGTCTGATTGAAAGTGTAGTCGGCACTTCATTGACCGACTAAAATTGGATTAGAATTTTGAAAGTCCAACTAGAGAAGAAAAATTGTCTGAATTGTTTTTGAGTGCTTGTGTTCCTTTAGAGTGTGTTGGGTGATTTGGAAAGGACATCTATTTTCTGAAAATTTGTCGAGGCGCCTATTCACCCCCCTCTAGTCGCCATTCCGATCCCACACTCTCTCGGCTTTCATGGCACACGACACCCCCCTCCTACCACCGTGTTCAGCCCTCACACACTCGAGTAAGCCTCGCACGATCAGAGCCCGGCATTGCATTTTTGTGCAACGTACTGCCACTGCTCGCCCTACAATCGTCGCTCGCCATCGCCAGAGTCCGTCATCCGCCTCGCCGTTGACCTCGCTGGGACCGTCAAAAATTCATATGTTTATACTGAACTTTTATATGATTTTAATTGGAATTAAAATAAAGTACTAGGAATTGTTTTAAACTTCCAAAATTCATAACTTCTTGGAATTAGCTCTAAATTTAACCATTCAAATTTCAGAAAGTTTATCTTTTTATCCCCTACCTGTTTAGCTAATAAAACTTATATGATTGTACTGTTGGTTTTATTGTTTTTAATTGTTTGTTTCGTCTCGTTTTGCATGCCGAGAAGATTACGACGCCGTCAAGGAGTCGGATTATTTTCCTGAAGTCTCCCTTCCATCCTTTGCTGACACAAGGTAAGTTACCAACCCCATTTTGAGCATATTGAACCCAGTTTTTATTAAATATCGCTAAAACTCATAGGTTTAGTCAAATGAAGAGTCTTACATTATATTTATCAGATCCCCGACCTTGATGTGCAATCCCAAGACATGTATCGAGCCTGAATTCCTTGTGACTAGTATACTTAATAATATTAGAAGTGTCCAATTTATCGACACAACTGCTATAGGATTAAAAACCAGTCGTAGATACTTAGATTATGATATATGATCCCCATATTTCTCTCACCCCTGGTATTCTGTTAGTCTTTGAATTGGCTAAGTGTGTTAGTATGGTGTGTTCTGTGTGCATGCGAGGGCATTGGTTAGTCGCACCCAAGGCACTATAAGGGCCGGTCTACGGGAGCCGTTGCAATACACATTCATACCACCCACAAGTCTAGTGGTTAAGTCTTAACTAGAGGTATGGGAAGTTCCAACTCGAGGAACTATGTGGAGAGGGTCAAGTAGCACCTGCGGGTGACTTGTACCATGTGACACAAAAGGGGGCGCGACGTTGGTCTAGTGCGTTGGCGCATCGATGAAACCTATGGTGTGTCATTGGGTTGGAGCGCTTCATCCTAATGGTTTCGGCATAAGTTCTTGTGACTTGGGTCATTTGGACACACTACGGTGTGCAGGAATGAGTGCCTTGTGGGTACAATGGTACACCTCTGACCAGAATCTAAATCTTTTCGAAAAGTCGAGTCCATGGTCAAGGGCAGGTTGCGTGACATCCCACAGTTAGTATATGTTTGAGAAGTGTTGCATGTTGATTGGTCATGTAAGGACCGTTGAGTGAGGAGGGCTAATTGTACTCCTCGAGTTAGAAGATGTTGCATCATCCATGATTTAATTATTCTGTATGATTAAACCTGACTCACATTAAAGGCAGCAAGATAAAAATGTACTTCAAACCAGTACCTTGCCTTGTTATTACCTTGCATTATTATTGCCTTTCTCAGTGGCTTGTTGAGTACTTTTGTACTCATACCCATTGGAAACCCACTTCAGAGATGGTGTACTATGATGAGAACAGTCTAGAGTAGCGACCTAGTCAAGGAAGCGACCCTAGAGGAGATGTTCATCTAGATTATTATTTTCTTAGTTTCTTTTATAGTAACACATGTGTAATAATGTGGTCTGCGAACAACAAATGTTTGTCGTACATTCGTTGTCGTGTGATGAACATCTTGTGATTATTGATTTTCTCTGGAATATCAATAAAGTATGGGTTTTATTAAATCTGGGCGCTACAACGATGAATTGAAGAAGAGGAAATACTGTAAGTGGCATAACTCCCCATCTCACCACACTAATGAATGCAAGATGTTTAGGCAACAGATCCAATCGGGCATAGAGCAAGGCTGAATCAAGTTTGATGAAGGGATGAAGTCGATGAACATCGTCAGCCACCCTTTGCTGGTCAACATGGTGCATGCGCACAACACTAATGACTGATACTTGAAGAAGAGCAGGCAAGCCAGTAGTAGCGTCACCTCCTCGCGTCTAATAGGAAAGTATGAAAGAAAATCAAGAGAAAGGATGGACAACAAGGACGATCATGATTACTCACGATTCAACCCCCACTAGAATTGTGAGTTCTTCAGATTCTGCTGGAATAAAGGGTTATGTTTGTTGTAAATGGACGACTTCCCTGAGTGTGGTAGCGGAGGGAGATGGCAGTGTGGCCATGACCCACACACTAACAAGATGAGGTCACATAATCATGAAGGGATGGCCATCTGTCGGATTTTATCGCCGCCAAGGGCGTCGATACTTGAGAGGCTTGGACCTGTCAACATCAAGAAAAATGGTCAATCGGCTGAGGGAAGCATCACTACAGGAAAGCCATTTCCCAGTGGGATCTTCACAAAGAATCAAAAAAGGATAGTACAATGGCTACGACAAAGAGAATTGAAGATGCAGAGCCACAAGAACGAGACTGATCGGCCCTAGAGGATTAAGAGTGAATGGTGAGTGAAAGACAAGGTCGATCATGATGACAAGAAAGATGTGGGGATAAACATGGTTTTCTTCCTCCCCACGGAGTATCGGGCTACTCTCGAAGTTGACACCGGGCATGCCAATACAATGGCCCAACTGGTACTGACCTTGCATCTGGCAGTATTCGATAAGCCAAAGGATCACGAACATTGGCACCTGAGACCTCTTTACATCAAGGGCATGGTCAACAGGAAGCTGATGTCCAAGATGATGATAGATGGAGGCGCGACTATCAACTTGATGCCATATGCCACCTTCCCGAAGCTAGGGAAAGGGCCAGATGACCTCATCAAAATGAATATGGTACTGAGGGACTTCGGTGGCAATTCATCAGAAAACAATGGGGGAGATAAACATTGAGCTAACGGTTGGGAGAAAGACCGTTCCGACCACCTTCTTCATCATAGAGGGAAAATGATCCTATAGTATATTACTGCGCCGTGATTGGATTCATGAAAATTGTTGCGTCTCATCGATGATGCAGCAGAGCCTCATGTAGTGGGTCGGTGATCAGGTGTAGATCGTTCCTACAGATAAATCGGTTAACGTAGCAATAACTGATTTATCAGTATGGGAGATGGAAGAAGGCATCTTCCTATCCGGCAAGGTTTGGGATGGTGATTTTCTTGAAGTATCAAATGACAGAATTAAACCAATCAACAATGAATAGCTGAAGCTTACACTTTGAAGGCGATACGGATGAAGCAAAAGGTAAACTCGATCAAGGCTTTATCGCAACTAATGAGCTATAGGAGGTAGACATCAAACCCGGTGACAGACCAAGGCCAACTTTTGTAAGTGATCAACTTCCCAATGAAAAAAAGAATGTATTAATTACATTATTATGAGAGTATCGGGATTGCTTCACATGGGAATAACATGAGATGCCAGGGCTAAGCCGATCGATTGCAGAACATTGGTTGCGAATAAGACAAGGGTATCGGCCATTCAAGCAGTCACCTTGCTGGTTCAAGGCGAAAATATATCCAGACATCAAGGTCGAGATAATAACATTATATGATGCAAGATTCATAAGGCCATGCCGATACGCGGAATGGGTATCGAACATTGTACTAGTATGGAAGAAAAGTGGGAAGCTTGGAATATGTGTAGACTTCAGAGATCTGAATAAGGCAACCCCAAAGGATGAATACCCAATGTTGATCATGGATTTGCTAGTGGATGCCGCATTGGGCCACAAGATTATCAGTTTCATGGACGAAAATGCAAGATATAATCAGATTTTCATTGCTAACGAAGACATCCACAAGATGGCCTTCCAGTGCTTGGGTGCTATCGGACTTTATGAATGGGTGGTCATGACCTTCGGCATGAAGAATGCCATATAAACTTACCAGAAGGATATAAATTACATCTTCCATGAGTTGATCGCCTTATTGGTGGAAATATATATAGACGATATCATGGTATTGTCAAGAAGTACTCAAGACCATGTGGCCGATCTACGTCAAGTCTTGGAGATAGCCCGGAAATACAGGCTAAAGATAAATCCCGAGAAGTGCGCATTTGGTGTATAGACGGGGAAGTTTTTAAGCTTTATTGTGCATGAAAGAGGGATTGAGATAAGCCAACGGAGTATTGAAGAAATTAAGAACACCCAACCCCCTACCGATAAAACAAAGTTACAGTCACTGATCGGGAAGATAAATTTTCTCGGGAGATTCATAGCTAATCTTTCAAGAAAAATAGAGTTGTTTTCTCCACTATTGAAGTTGAAGCCTGACTAGGAATTCATATGGGGAGAAAAGCACAAAGAGGCATTTGACGAGATTAAGGAATATTTAGCTTCACTGCAATTGTTGATGCCGCCACAAAAAGGGATTCCATTCAGGTTATATTTTTCAACCGCTGATGAAACCAAACTCAGAAGAAGACTACTAGACGCCGAGACTCAATACCCTGTAGTGGAAAAGCTATATTTATGCCTATACTTCTCGTTCACCAAACTGAGACACTACCTGCTATCATCAGAATGCACAGTGATATGTAAGGCTGATGTCATTATGTTTATGCTATTGGCCCTAATGTTGAAAGGGCGTATCAGAAAGTGGGTCCTAGCTCTCACTAAATTTGACCTTAGATATGAATCAGATAAGGCACTAAAGTGATAAGCGATAGCCGATTTCATAGTCCAACATAGATATGAGGCGGTAAATCACGTTTAGCCAACACCATGGACCTTATTCTTCGACAGATCAGTGTGTCGGCATGGATGTGGTATAGGCCTAGTGATTATTTCCCCTCAGGGGTATCATTTGAATTTGCATATACCATCAGACATTTCTCCGCTAATAATCAGGCCAAATCCAAAGTGTAACTCTTACTCACATCCCGAGGGAGCAGAACTTAGAAGCAAACGACTTGGCCCAGACAACGTTAGGATATAAGCCGATGGCCAGATCATTATTTGAGAAATCCTTCGACATCGGTTACAATAAAACTTAGATATCAAGCAACAAGATACGTTTTGCTCGAAGAAGACTTGAACCATCAGACGACCGATGGTGTTCTCCTTAAATGCATATGTGTCAAAGAAGCCAAGGTGGTGATGTGTGAGGTACACGGTGGCATATGCGGGACACACTAGTCGGCCTAAAAATGAAATGGTAACTTCAGAGAGCCGGTTACTTTTGGCCGACTATGGTGGAGTACTGCATAAAATATTATAAGTGGTGCCAAGACTGTCAGAGGTTTGGAGCTATTCAGATGGCACCCGCATCGGCAATGAACTCGATAATTAAACCCTGGCACTTCAGGGTATGGGGCATCGATATGATCGACAAAATATACCCAGCGTCAAGTAAAGGACATAAATTCATAATGGCATCTACTGATTATTTCATGAAATGGGTAGAGGTCGTTCCATTGAAAAGGGTTATGTCTGTCGATGCCATTGAGTTCATCAGAGAACATATAATCTATCGGTTCGAGATTCCACAGACCATCACCAAAAATCAGGGGACAATCTTCATATCGGAGGAGTTCTAGCAATTCGAAGTTGGTATGGGAATCAAGCTCTTGAATTCATTGCCATACTATGCACATGCTAATGGTCAGGATGAAGCATGCAACAAGAGTTTAATCAAATTAATAAAGCGCAAGATCAACGAGCAACTGAAGCATTGGCATCGTCTTTGCCAGAGGCACTCTAGGCTTATCGGATGGCACAACATGGGTCTACTCAAGTACCACCGTACCATTTAGTCTATGGCCATGAAGCGGTACTACCGTGGGAAAATAATATCGGCTGAAGAAGGATTGCACTACAGGACCAGCTCACAGCCAATGATTACTATAATTTAATGACGGATGGCCTAGATGATCTAGCGCATGTCCAATTAAGATCCCTAGAAAAGATTGAAGAAAACAAAGCAAGGGTTGCCAGGTTTTACAACAAGAAAGTGGTGCCCAAGTCATTTGAATAAGGAGAACTCGTGTGGAAACTTATCCTACTGATTGGGCCTAAGGATAATCGGTTCGTTAAGTGGTCACCTAATTAGGAAGGACCATTTCGAATACATCAAGCGGTGCCTAGAAATGCCTATTTGCTCAAAGGATTGGATGGAGAAGTGTTCGGGAAAACCTTGAACGGAAAATACTTGAAGAAATATTTTCTCAGCATTTGGATAAATGGCTAAAGATCTCTATGCAAGACAGCCGATACCTATGGTATCACCTTTAGACGGTTGATGCTAAGGAATTGCCCATAGACACAAAAAAAACTCAATACCAACTCAAGGGATCAATGACAATATATTGCAAAGGCATAACATTTTGAATTACAAGTCAAATATCCTATGCAAAGTCTAATAAAGAGCACGATAGATGGCCTCAATTGCCCAAAGCCAAATTGCATCGATGCTCTGAAGGATGGCCCGGTCTTCAACATATGAGCTAGGAATATCTTGAATGGCGTGGCATCAGCGCTGTGCTCGGCGAACATCATCGGCAAAATGGCACTTTTTGGCCTCAATCTAAGCCGGAAAGGAGGCCACAACACCTTCCTTCTCAGCAATCTTCATTTGAACCCCATCCATCTTCGAGCCCAATTCAGCTTCTGATCATTGGCCATCAGGTCAAAAGCCGCATGAAGAGACACGACGACGGGGCAAGAATGTTGAACAATAAAAAGCATTAGACATTAGAAATGCAAAGCAAGTGTACAATGTGAAGATGTATACATACCCGAGCCGATAAAGGCGCATCGGTGGCATCGTGCCCTGCGTAGCCAGAGTAGGTGATGTCGACTGAAGAAACAGAAGAGACATTTTACAAAGGAAGTATAAAAATTCACCAAGCATGGCAAAAAACAAAAGTCAGAAAGAATACCTGGCCGGATTGTGCAGCGCTCTATGCTTGCGTGCTGGGACTTTGACTCAGTTCTTGGCGAGCAACTCCGTCGGGGAAGTGGCCCTGCTACCCAAGGCACTAGCGGTCTATGTCGGTCGATATTCAATCAGTTAGCCACTTCGACTCACCAGTGAAGCATCCACGCCATCCTCCTACATAATACAAGGATAAGCGAGGGACAAAGTGGCAAGCAAACAAAAGCTAAGTTAGATGTGTTTACCAACAAAGATTTGTCGACGTAGATAGGATGTAACCACTTGTAGTATGTCCTTGAGTGCCGATTGAATAGGTGTAGCGCTCATTCGCCCCACCACTAGATGAAGTCGATGGAGCTGATGGTGCAGGCCAACTAGGGGGCAAGGTCATCATAAGGAACCTAGTCGGCCACCCAAGATATATTATCATACTCTAGGCAGTCAGATAATAAAACTCGTAGGAGGCTCTATGGGTAGTGAAGTTGATGGGCATAAGGCAACGAGTGATCAGGGTTTTCAAAATTTTGGTAGATTCCTCGTTTCAGCACACATTGGCCAGGAGGAACCCACGAGGGTATTCATACTCAAACAGGGACTCATATGTTAACCAAACAATCCTCTCATCCTGAAAGCCATAATAAAATGCGGCGAAGCAGAGGCTCAAGGGATCAAGGGACATCCGAGAAGTGGATCGGCAGGCAGCAACCTCGCCCAGAGATGAGCACTAACGATAAATTGGATCAGCCGATTTAGGGTGGTCAGAAGGGAACTCGATCAAAGCGAGGGGAGGATTGTCGATCACTTCGGTGGTATAGACATTGAGCTACAGCTGCAAGAACCACCAGGGACTGCCGAGGTGACCGATAGGTTCACCAAACGATAGCCTAGTTGATACCTAATGAAGAAGATGATAAGTGGCACCCGGGAGGTATCGGCCGATGGGGATTTTCTTTTTTGTAGAGAGCTGCTCGGCCAGGAATTAAAGGTGGGAGGTTAGACCTAGAGTGGATCCGTAGAGGACAAACCGCTCCAACAAGAGGTGGAGGAAAGCCACATGTTCATAGGCTTTGACGGGGTTGGTCTTCTTGTTATGCTTCATATTATATTTTCCCCAGTCATCGGTGGATTTTACATCAAGGCGGTGGGTTGACTTGGATTGGAAATAAAAAGAGTTGCAAGGGGAGATGATGTCGAGAGAGGTCAAGGCAAAGACATCTAGCAAGAAGGGACTCATCGGACCGTGGCGAAAAACAAAGGCGTTAAGAGTATCGGACAAGAAATAATAGGTGGCAGCAAGAAGTGTCTCGTTCTTGTAGGGTTCAGTGAGAGAAAGGTCAATGTAGTGGCCGATGCCAATTTCATCTGAAGATAGACAGTTGACGGCCAATACCCTCAGGTACCAATTGCACCAACCAGGAAGAGAAGGAAAATCCCTAAAGCTAAGATGCCAATCGGAGGAAAGCATAGAGGAGCATTTAAAAGGGATCTGATTAGTTTCTGCGTTAATGATGTCAATGGGATCGATGTTACCCATCAGACCCAGGAAATGGTGAGTTGGGTGGTTAGCCATGGGGATCGAAACTTGGTTCTATAAGTTCTATAGAGAATAAAATAGGAAAAAAGCAGTAAGAAAAAGGGCAAAATAATGAAAAATGACAGGCGCACCAAGAACACCGAAAAGCAGTGAAAAGAGAAGAATTCCAAAGACTTACCTTGGGGATCGCATCAATGGTGGCCATCGCTAGGGTTGCTAGAGTGCGGGACCGATGAGCTTGAGGGCTATAAGTGAGTAGTAGGAAAAAAGCGTGAAGAATGGCAAAGAGTGGCCAGGGATACTTATAAAGCAAGGAAGACTCCTTGATAGTCAGGTCAAACTGATCCCGTCGGATTTGGTGGGGACCACCTACAACGTTCGGCAAAAGGTAATCATGAGTACAGTTTTCGAAACATTGAGATCTTTGCAGGCCTGGGATTAGGGGATCTGAATCTTCGGCTTAAAGAGCACCAGTACAAAACTGTGTGGGATGAAACCTGGTCCGATGCCACCACAAAGAAAAGTACGTCAGACCAAGCAACATCCATCACAGTCGTGAATGGTCGGAGAAGAAGAGGCAAAAAGGAAGAAGAAAGATGAGTTCTGCGGGCTTCGAAGCGTGGATGGTCCGACCGTGGGAGGTCTAGCTCTAACAGGGCTTCGTCTAGCCGAGGGGGCCCTGCCCGAAAAAAGAGCAAGCGAGGGTCGAGTATGTCAGGGCCTCGGGTCGGCTTTTTCTTAGGCTTAGATACAGATTACTCATAGTATTTTTGCTTTCATAGTGTACTTGTAAGCGTACTTTGTATTTATACTCGGCATTCGATGAATGGAAATTATCTTGTACTTCATGTATGCATACTTCATTCACATACTTCACACGTATTGCATGCTTCGTACGCTTAGTTCATATGCTCGTATCGCACATTTCATTCGGACACTTCGTAAACATATACCTCAGTCCCTCCTTGCTTGTGGTGGTTAGGGACTTGGGCATTGCCAGTGCATGTAATTTAAAAAATGCAGAGGGGTGCGCCTTGGGCGGCTTTGAATATATATATCGTTCGGAGGCCTCGCTTGGGCTTCAAACGCTCAAAATTGAAACGAAGCATGGCTTCGAAGACTTATTTGAATTAAGCGAAGCAAGGCTTCAAAATACTTAATTCAAAATAGATCTTGAATTTTGACATGCGAAGCAAGGCTTTGAGGTGTGTTTAGATGGTAAAGAAAGGTTTCTAAGCTTGAATTTGGAATGAGAGTGGTGTGGATTCACCGAACCTGTGATAATTTGAGTCACCTTCGACTCTGAGCCACCTTCGACTCTAGGTCACCTACGACCCTACGATGCCCTAGGTACGGGACCCGGGATCCCTGGACGCGACAGGCCGATGGCCCGGCGTCCTTTCTAGCCCACTGCTACAGGCCCGGAGGCGTTGTGTAGCTTTCGAAGGAGTGCTTCGGTTTTAAATAGATCGAAGCAGTGATTTGGTGCTTATTAATACGAAGCGGTAACCTCGGTTCTTAATAGAACGAAGCCTTGACTTTGGGTCTTAATAAGGACACAGTAAAGCTTCGGTTTTTAATAAAGTGAAGCGAGGCTTTGGCTTTGGATAAAGTGAAGCAAGTCTTTGGTATTTCATAAAATGGAGCAAGGCTTCATTTTTTAGTAGAACGAAGTAAGGCTCTGGTTTTTAATAGAATGAAGCGCGTCTTCGGTTTTTAATACAACAAAGCACGGCTTTGGTTAGTGTATATACCTTTGGAAACTTTACTGAGTCCGGAGACCGAGCGACTTCACGTGGTTGAAGGGAGCTTGCCTCGTAGCCCCTAAGGCTCACGAGGCCTTTGACAAGTGCCCGGAGCCCCTTGCCAAAAGGTGTACTCCAAAGCACAGGTGGTGGCAGAGACTGTAGCCTTTAGTACTAGGTTCACCACGGACGGCGCCAATTGTTGTAACAATTTCGTTAGTTACAAACATGTTTCGGTAAGAAGGTGTATAGTGTATGATATGAACCTCAAAGGGTTCTCATAGAGGGAGAGAGGGTTTTATACTAGTTCAGTCCTCCCAAGAGGGATAATAACCCTACGTCTAGTTTACAGTTGATTTGGCATTATTTTGCTTCTATCTTGTCTTTTTTTCGTATTACAAGGCAAGGGCCCTCCTTTTATAGGCTCGCAGGCCAAAGGAAAAGACCCAAATACCCCCTACATGACATAGGCTTATAGGGGTAAGAGGGGAAAAAGGCTAGGCTACTGTACATATAACTTTACAGATGTGGTAGATATACATCACTTCAGGAGTAAGTATACGTCATACCAGCGGTAGGGGCCCCTGGTATGGCTTTTACACTGTAGTGGTACTGGGATATTTCTTCATCTTCTGGACCGGAGCACTTACCGGAGGGTGCTTCGAAGGGGTCCCATAGGGGACTCCGAAGAGGGCTCCGAAGAGGACTCCAAAAGGCCAAGGAGAGGGCTCTGAAAAGGCTCTGGAGGGGGCCCAGAGGGTTCCCGGAGGCTTGGCTCCAGAGGGGTCCCAGAGGCGCCCTAGAGAATTTGGTTCTGGAGGGATCCCGGAGGTATCCTAGAGTGCCTGGCTCCGGGGGGGAACCCGGAGGCTTGGCCTTCAATCAAGTAATTCTTTCAGCACTTGGAGTAATTTGGGATGGAGGGCTCTGGACTCCGTCTGTGGGCTTCGTTAGCCGGTGGGCTCCGAGCCTGAGGTCTTCGGAGGCTGACGTCATTTGACCCCTATTTAAGGGAAAACTTTCCCCCCAACAATTATGATGAAACATTTTCGCCCATCGCTATGCTCAAGTCTATTCGGATCATCCTAGCAACTGTCACATTTTATGATTATGAGATATGGCAAATGGATATCAAGACGGCTTTCCTAAATGGAAACCTAAGTGAGGATCTGTACATAACACTTCTTGAAGGTCTTGACAATCCATTAAATTCTGGGAATGTTTGTAAGTTGTAGAAGTCTATTTATGGGCTGAAGAAAGCTTCTCGGAGTTGAAATCTTTGTTTTGATGAGGTAGTCAAAGAGTTTGGCTTCATCAAGAATGAAGTAGAGTCTTGTGTTTACAAAAAGGCTAGTGGGAGCTCACTTGTGTTTTTGGTCCTATATGTGGATGCCATATTGTTTATCGGAAACAACATTCCTTTGTTGAATGTTGTCAAGACTTCACTGAAAAATAGTTTTTCAATGAAAGATCATGGAGAGGCAGCATACATTTTGAGCATAAAGATCTATAGAGATAGATCAAAACGGCTAATTGGATTAAGCCAAAGTATGTACATTGACAAGGTTTTGAAACGATAGAAAATGCAGAATTCTAAGAGGGGTTTTTTGCCAATGTCACATGGTATTTATCTTAGTAAGACTCAGTGTGCTGTGACACCTAATGATCTAGAGAAGATGAGTGTGATCCCATATGCCTCCGCAATTGGATCCATCATGTATGACATTCTCTGTACACGCCCAGATGTGACATTTGCTCTATGTGTTACGAGCAGGTACCAATCGAACCTGGGTGAAAGTCACTGGGCTGTAGTAAAGAGTATCCTCAAGTACTTGAGAAGGACTGAGGAAATGTTCCTAGTTTACGGTGGTAAAGAGGAGATCGTTGTAAGTGGTTACACGGATGCTAGCTTTCAGACCGATAAAGATGATTCTCGATCGCAATCTGGTTTTGTGTTCTGTTTCAATGAAGGCGCAGTGAGTTGGAGGAGTTCCAAGCAAGAGACGGTGGTCGATTCTACAACATAAGCTAAGTATATCACTGCTTCAGAAGCAGCGAAGGAGGTCGTTTGGATCAGGAAGTTTGTTTCTAAGATGGGTGTTGTTCCTAGTGCGTCCAGTCGAGTGGACCTCTATTATGATAATAGTGGTGCCATTGCACAAGCCAAGAAGCCTAGATCGCACTAGAAATCCAAACATATACTTCGGCAATATCACTTGATCCATGAGATCATTGAAAGAGGTGATGTGAATATTTGCAAGGTGCACTCAGATTTGATCATGACGGATCCGTTGACGAAGCCTCTTCCACAACCCAAGCATGAGGCACATATGAACTCCATGGGTATTAGATACTTGCGTGAGTGAGTCATGTGTTGGTGGAAGATGCTAGTAGAGTCTATGTTAATGTATGAGGATAATTGTTATCTTGTTCCTTGAATAAATATCGTTTGCATTTAATTAATGAGTACGACTTGTTATGTGAAACTTTTTGCTTTATGACGATGTTGTTCAAAAGGGTCCCTAATATTATCATCATGTGGGACAGTGTTGATACATAGATTAGCACATCCGACTTATTGATGATTGTGTTTCACAAATCATAGACATAGAGATGTCAAATCAGTGATGTGGAAACATGTTAGTGAACATGGTGTTGGACAGACCCACTTGAGATACTGCTGAGATTGTTATGTGCCAACAATTGTCATCTTCAATGGTGTACCTACAGAGTGCTTGGACCTGAGATCGCCATTTGATTCCAGAATGTGTAGTGACACACTTAGATGCTTCCTAACGATATTCCGTAATAGGATAGTAATAAGGGTTGTTTTTAGGTGTGTTGTGAAACATGTCTTGGGATGTGAGTGGTCAAGATGGAATTTTCCCCTCCTAATAACGGGAGAGTCGTCTCTAGGTCCCTCAAGGTATTGGATTGGAAAAGTGCATGGCCATGCCATTATGACTAAGAAGTTAGTCATGATTTGAATCCGATACTTGATCGAGTGAAAAATGTCAAGTTAACCAACAAGGGTGGCACGTATCTCGCCTTGAGCTTGACTGATGACGCGTGGTAAAGGGACTATTGCATGTGTATATCAAGGTTCATGAAAATTTGATTTTGTACACTTTCGGGGGTCAATATGTGTTGTTAGGTACCGCTATTGATCAGTGAGTCAGAAACGGTTTTCGGTGAATAGTCGTTCGTGTATGAATCTATCGGGTCACACACTTAAGGGGATGGATTAAAACATGTGAAGAATTGGTTCTTGTGCAAGTGGGATATTGAAGGATATGCCAAAGAAAATTTGGTGGATCGGAAGATCCGATAGGTAGTATCAGAAGATCCGGTTAATTTCTAGTCTTGATATAGAGAGCAATTGTTGCTTTGATAGTTCCGATATGGTATCGGAAGTTCCGATGAACCAGAAGTTCTGATTTGGAATCAGGGGAATTTTGTACTGATCGGAAGGTCTGATATGGTATCGGAAGTTCTGAGGTGGGCGATAACAGATTGGATTCGTTCTGTGTCATAGTATGTCAAGAGACCTAAAATACCCTGTCAGAATTTTCGATACAGGATCAGAAGTTCCGACGTGGGCAAACATATTGAATCTGTTACGGTTTCAGGATAAGCACGACCCAAGGGCCCTCAGCCCTATATAAGGATAGGAGGAGGACGTCTTGGGTACAGCAATAAGCCTAGATTAGACCTAGCCACCCAAGAGTTCTCTCCTCCCCTTCTTGATCTCAAACGTTGAGGTCAAGGATCCCCGTCTCTCACGTGCAGTTCTAGCATGCTGCTGTGGGAGGTACTTCATCCCTGTACGTGTGGACTTCGTGGAGGCGTTGCTCCAATAGCGACGCTCGTGAATGTCTACATGTGAATGACCACATCATCTTCATCGATCGGATTGGCTAAGAACGGCAAGGATGAAGCGAGGAGAGGATAGACACGCTGCTCCAACATCTTCTTCCGCTGCACCTAGCACATCAAGTGCTAGAAGGTAACGATCTATGATCTCACACGCGCATGAGCCTAGGACCATAGGGCGGAAAATTTTGAATTTGTCGGCTAGCGTAGCTCTGTTGACACGAAAACGTGCCCCCGCACTTGGGTCAGTTCGATTATCCAAAAGTGCGTGGATACTTAGGGACAAGCCTAAGCGTGACGCAGCACCGACGTCGCGTTCCGACTTCCCTTAGTCGTGATAAGGGGGGTGGAGTCGCCACGCAATCAGATAACACAAAATAATCCAATTAGCCGAAAGAAATATATTAAACAAAATAAAATCAGCAAACCGGTCGGAGCCTGTCTGCTTTGAAGTGTGATGCGAAGGGGTCACCAAAGTGTACTTTCGGCGTCCGGTGCGAAGTGTCTCGCCGAAGGGTGCTTCGGTGTTTGGACTAAACCGGCCGAAGATGGACTCTGAACAGATCTAGATGCGACGATCACCTCCGAACAGCGGGGTTCGGCGTGAGGTCCCTGATACGGCAAATTACAGAATAATGACGCGAGGGCCACGCGCGGGTGTAACTTCATCCGGTGTGGAGTGCTACCGTGGCGAAGCCTGTTGTGACGAAGTGTACTGGCGAAGCCTATTGTCAGAGCCGGCGGTCTCGCCGAAGGGTGTCCTGGTGACCTCCGAAACCAATCTCTCAGCTCCGGACACCTCCGAAGAAGTAGCTCCGAACGTGGGAACCTCCAACAAAGAGAGTTCGAAGTACCAATTCGGCTTGAGGACCGAATTCTGCTAAGTGTTGCACTAGTAGCGAAGGTAGCAATCTGTTACGCAGATTAGCGGATACTTCACAGGCGAAGTAACAAGGCGATAGCAATCTATTACGTAGATTAACGAATACTTTACAAGCGAAGTAACAAGGGTTACCACTAAGAGGGCTTCCAGGCAAACCCACGAAGAGGTACAGGAAAAATAAAGGTAAAGTAAATACGATCAAAGCTAGAGCTTTGGTTTGGTTTGTGTTGGAGGGCTCTCTAAGCTGGCCTCGCCTCTTTATTTATAGGGGCCAAACTTCAGATCGAATCCGCTATTTTTCAGCTTGGATAGAGATAAAACTCAGCCGGAATCGCATCCAACTCTGTCTTTGTTGAAGTGGGCTTCGGCCAGGCCCGTCGAAGCCTGCTCCTCGGGCCGAAGCTTCGGTGGCATGTGTATTTTTGGCCCAAATTACCAAAATTGATATTTTGACAATCTCAACCATAAATGCCATTTCTTGCTATCAACACATGCCCCCTACCTTTTAGTGAACTGAGTGAACTAAAAGCATAGCGAACTGAAGACGATACTATCCATATCGGCTTTTCGACACCTTTTATGTTGTTTGCCACACGCTTGGGAAATACCTTTTTAGATACCTACCATTCAAAGCTCTTCGAAACCGCTCTCCATGCAGATATTCTAGCATGTATGCATTGCCAAGAGCGATCTCAGCTATCTTGAAAGGACCTTCCACAGTAGGTGACCATTTACCAAATTTGGAACTTTTCGTGCCTAAAGGTAAAATCGTCTTCCACACCAAATCTCCTACTTGAAACGATTTTGGTTTAACCTTCTTATTGTAGGCTTTGGCTACTCTCCTTTTGTCTACTTCTATGGCCTCTAAAGCTCTCAGTCTCTTATGGGTCGCCTCCTCTAGATTATCGTTCAAAAGAGTCTCATACTCATCGACCGATAAGCCATCTTGTTTTAACACTGTTAAGGAGACAAGATCTACCTCTACAGGCAGAATGACTTCTTGTCCATATACCAATTCATATGGACTGACTTTGGTAGCACCGTGCTTTGCAATCCTACAAGCCCATAGCGCCTCGGAAAGCACTTCATGCCACCTTTTAGTAAATTCTTCAATTTTCTTCCTAATGAGCTTAATCATGGTTTTATTACTAGACTCGGCCTGACCATTAGCCTGAGCATAGTAAGGTGAAGAGTTTATCAACTTAATACAGTAATATTCGGCGAAGTCCCTTACCTCTCCAGAAACAAATGAACTACCTTGATCCGTAGTAAAGAGTTTGAGGAATGTCGAATATATGTATGATGTGTGTTGGTGGAAAATACTTCACCTTGAGGACTTAGAGATTGATAGACAAGATAACTTATCAGCTTCGAAGCTCTGAGCTTATGCCCGAAGATGGTGGAGTTATTAAGCCGAAGAGTTCTTCGATTTACAATCCGAAGGTACCCTCCGTAGGCTATGAAGCTTTGGTGCAAAACTGCAAGTCTGATAATATGTTTGGCTTATCTGCTTACTCCGGGTAGATTTTACCATTTTAACCCTATTCAGGGTACCGAATAGTTTCCACTATGTCGGTTGTAATTGAGGGGTAAATAGGTCTTTTCCTTATACTTTTTGCCTATAAATACCCCCCTTCTTACCCTTTAATAGGCATCGAATACTCAGCTATTATCCAATTCAGAGGCTTGAGATAGTTCTCAACACAAATTCACTGTTTGTTAGTTCATAATCTTAGAGAACCTGTTAGCGTAATCTTTTACGCCAACAGTTGGCGCCGTCCGTGGGGAACCTAATTCTAAAAGCTAGTTCTGTACTTCTGATCGCACTTCGAAGAGCACTTGCGGAGGGAGCTTCGGAGTCTCAAGATTCCGCGCACCCTTCGGTAAGGGGCTTCTTAGTGCAGTTTGAAGGCCTTTCCTCTGCTTCCCAAACCAATCAAAGTCTTCAGTCTTCGTACTTCTTTTTCATTAGCTATGCCTCCCAAGCGGAGCCTAGCGTCGAATCCTCCCCGAAGGTCCCCTCGGACCAATGGAGCAGGACCTTCAGCTGGACGTTGAGTACCTAGAAGCCCTCCGGCTGCTCCTACGATGCTCCAAACCAATTATGCCAGTTCCCGAGACCCGGAGCTCCCCTCCAAAGGAGATGAAGACCTTCCTGAGGACGAGGCTAGTCAGGTAGCGCGACTTCAGGAGGAAGTGGCTAGGTGGAGGCAAGAGGCTGCTGATCGCCTCCGCTCCCATGCCTCCACCCAAGCTCCAGAAGGGCCTCAAGACGGTGGTGCTCGCAACCTTCCTGAAGCTATTCAAGTCCCGGAGGAGGCTGAGAACGCATCCTTCGATGATGAGTCTTCGTTGCATTCGGACTTGTAAAAGGTGCCCTTCAATCCCGGGTTCAAAGCCTCGAAGCTGCACAAGTATTCCGGTGGGTCTGACCCCGGAGAATTTGCTCGTTCATATGCCCTAGCGATAGAAGCAAGCAGAGGGGTGCGTAACACTATGGCGAAGTGTTTTCCCCTTGCTCTCGAGGGTGTGGCTCTTCGATGGATCTGGTCTTTGAGGCCAGGATCGATCAAATCCTGGGAGAAGTTGAAGAGGAAGTTTGTAAGCAACTTCCAAGGTACCTTTGTGGCTCCGATGTCAATGGGGAGCTTATTTCAGGTGAAGCAGTGAGTAGGGGAGACGCTTCGAGAATACTACACGCGCTTCGCTCACACCAAATCACAGATCAAGGGCTTGTCTACCTCTTCGGTAGTAGACGCCGCCCGCGAAGGGGTGTTGAACCCAGATCTCCTCAGCAAGCTTCATCAAAAACCAGTGTCATCTGTGGCACAGCTGATGGCATACTTCGAACAGTATGCCAAGGCAGAGGAAGGCTGTCTCCGACGAGTCGCAACACCTACACCAGCCCTTCGGGAAGTGAAGACGGAGCCCGAAGCCTCAACTTCTCCGCAACCCCTTCACGACAAACGCTTCAACGATAACAGGTGGGGAAAGAAGCACTTCTACTCGGAGGTGTTGAACATTGCACCCTCTGTTCCAAAGGCACCTGCCAACTTTCAGCAGGCGCAAGGCTTCAAGGCTAGAGCACCGAAGCCCCAAAAAGAATACCTGGCAAACGCCAGAGCTTTTTTGCTGCGTGCATGGCGACAGTAGAAGCCATGACATGAAGGATTGCAAGGTGGTATTAACCCTTCGGGGTGAATACATAGGACAAAGTACAGGGCGAGGTACTTCGGATCGAACCCCTCCAATGGCACGATCGGAGCCTGTGCAAATCGTGGCCCGAGCCGGTGCCCCCGAAGCCCGCATGCAGCTACCGGTGGCCAACATTATGCCACCACGAAAGCAGGAAGACCCCTAAGACCATGGCAAGTGAGTGGTTCTGCCCATCTCCGGAGGGGGACCCTCAGAAACATGTCAAAGAGGCAGCGGCGAGAATACGTCCGTGAAGTAGGACACATTGGGACCTCGAATTCCGCGGAGGGAATGCCCGAATGGTCTCATGTACCTATTTCCTTTACTGCCAGTGATGCTGCGGGGGTGAAGTTCCCCCATGGTGATCCCTTGGTCATTTCAACAGATATAGCTGGGGTGGAAGTTCGAAGGATCTTGGTGGACGGTGGGAGCTCCGCAGACATACTTTTTGTCTAGGCCTTCGATCAGATGTGCATACCTTGGAGACATTTACTTCCAGTGGCCCGACCACTTCAAGGTTTCGCAGGTCCGCCTCTCGATGCCCTCGGCCAAATAGGCCTCAAGTTTGCCTTCGGAGAGGGGCCCTTGGCCAGGGTAGAAGAGGTGATCTTCGATGTCGTCGATGCCCCATATGCCTATAACGCAATTTTCGGATGGGGGATGCTGAACCAGTTTGGGGCTATAGCACATCACAACTATCTATGTCTCAAGATGCCCACACAAGGTGGAGTTCTAACTATTTCAGGAGACCAAGCTGTAGCCCGAAGAATGGAGTATGGTCACAGCCAGCCGTTGGACCCTCGGCAAGTACACAATGTGACAGAGCACACCGAGGAGGTTCCAGAGTCTTCGAACTCTTCGAAGGGCCTTTCCCTCAAGCCAAGCCCGGAAGGTGATGTCGTCATGAAAATAATTCTGAAGGATGGCAAAGAGTACATGTTGGCGTAAAAGATTACGCTAACAGGTTTCTGAAGCTTAGAAACTAACAAACGAAGTGTTTGTGAAGTAAACTATTTTAAGCCTCTGAAGTAGATAATAGCTCAAAACAGTTCGAAGATGTGTATTGAATAACTCCGTATTCGATCCCCATTACAGAGTGAAACGGGGGGTATTTATAGGCCAAAACCTTAAGGAAAAGACCCTTTTACCTCTCTGTTACAACCGACGTAGTGGAAACTATTCGGTACCCTTAATAGGGCTAAAACGGTAAAAGACTAATCTAATGAAAAAGACGATAAGCCTTCCATCTTAGCTAGCAAGGAAGCTCTGTGAAGGGTCAATGTTCGAAGATATACTTCGAAATAAAGTTCACCTCTATCCTTCAAACTTGTTCCAGTACACTTCTGGAGTTAGATGTTGGAAACCTTCGATTAAATCACCTGCCTTTGTCTTGTTGCAGAAATGACCCCGACGATGAAGTATTTCCCCCAACAGTAGCCCCTCGAATACGCTTCTCCGCTATATCTGTAACGTTAGGAGAGTAGTATACGCAAGAAAAATAATCATGCGTAGGGGTTAACAGATTTAATCAACCTCCGAAATATATGAAGATTCGAAACTTCGAATTAATTCCTAAGGAAGTTACATTCGAACAATCTCGGAATTAACTTAAGAAGCTACAAAGCCTTTTAGACTTAGAAGAAATAGTCGTTGGCTTTTTCCTTCCAGCAGAAGTTACGCGGTGCGTTAACTTCGTAAATGGTAACGATCGAGAATGCAAAACGTCAAATGTGAACGGTAAAAAATCGTGGGCCTGGGCTATAAATAGAGGACCCAGACACTTCTCGAATACATTTCTCACCATCTTTGCACATCCAATCTTTAGCCTCCCAACTCTAGCTTCAGCATTCGGTCTGAATCCATGGCGAAAACTAGCTTCAAGGTTCCCGCGGCGACTTCGGCCCTAGCCTGGCAACAGGCTGCGGCTGCGGCAGTAGCAGCAACAGTGGCGGCACCGGCAGCGGCGGCAGCTCTGATGGGGAATCCCCAATAGACTGGTCCTCAAGATCTCCTTCTGGCTTCTTCGAAGTATCCAGACCAATCTTATACACTGGGCCATCTACCTCCAAGAGGAAGACGATCGCAGCGGCAGTAGAAGGGAAGATTGGCTCAGGGGTCATCATCCGGAAGCCTGGAAAAGAGACCATCCCCTCACCGAGGCCTGGAGAAGTGGTGGTCATCGAAGCTTTCTTCGAAGCGGGGTTAGGACTCACAGCAGTGGACTTCCTATCAGAGGTATTGGACTTGTTTCATGTTACCTTCCTTATCCATCTTCGAATGGGCGCTACGAGCTGAAGGTCGCGAAGGAAGAGCAGAAATTTTCGCAGCACTGCACAGGGCATCTTGCCAACCAAAAACATACCAAGGGTCCGGAGGGGAGAAAATTGTAGTAGCCTTCAGCAGCATCAACTTCAGACTTCAGGACGAATTCCAACTACGATTTCCAGCGAAAGCCATCAACGCTAGATGGTACACAGATTGGATTCTCCGATGGTTCTATGCTGAAGTTGGAGCAGGCAGCCGTCTGGCCAGACCTCTGCAGGATATAAACTTCCGAAGAGAAGCTCAAGTTCACCCGGACCACGGCCAGCTCGAAGCTCGCCTTAGCTTGCTCCAAAGTATTAGTCACCGCATGAGCATGTGGGACTTAGCCGAGGAGTTCATCGAGCTCCAGATTCCACCTCTGATGGCCAACTGGCCTATAACCTTCGAAGAAGATCCAGATGGTGGACTCCGAAAAATATCTTCGAACTCGAGCCCTATAGGTAGCTTTGAAAACAACTTGTTGTATATACAATTATTTGATGAAATGACTAATGCAAACTTATCTTTTATCTTCCCAAGCTCCTATGACTTCAGAGCAAATTGTTCGAGCTGCGGAGATGATTCTGGGAGTTCCAACTCCGGACGAAAAGGAGTGGAGGAAAAAACTAGTGGGTAGTTGGGAGCGACTCAACAGAGTATGGGGCGTACTTGGAGTCGCACCCCCTCCTCTTCCGGACTGGGTACCTTCCGAGCAAGGGCCGAAGAAGAGGAAAGCGGAAGCTGGGCCTTCATCTCCGACCAAGACTCCAGTGAAAAAAGTAGCCCGAAAGCTGAAGAATGTGGCTCCAAGGCCTGTGGCTTCGCCCTCCGATTCATCTCAAGATGAAGTAGTTAAAGAGATGCAAAGGGTCCTCGCGGACCTAATTACCGAAGACGAAGCCCAGGTAGATGTAAACACTAGCGATGCAACAAGCATGCCAGATGTTCTAGGCAGCTCCAGACAGGCTGAGACCTCAAACGTCCAGCCTGACTTGCCCCATCAAGAAGCCCCTGCTGCTGAAGGCGGAGTCGAAGCTACAGCCGAAGGAGCTTCGATTCCGGACGAAGTGGTAGCTGTGGCTCTAGAGAAGACTCCAACAGTTAACCCTTCGGTTCCAGCCACCGAGTCTGATGATGACTTCGAAGTGGCCTTCGATCGTCTGATTAGCCCCGTACTCATCCGCCGACAGGGCTTCGGAGGTAAACTTCACTTGAACTACCTTTTTCATTACCCTACAAAATTATGCAATATATAATACCTTTGATTTGACAGGGTCCGCTCCCGTAGAGGTGACTCCTCCTGAAGATACCGCTCTTGGGACTTCGACATCTCCGAGGTCATTTCCAGAGGCTGCCCAGATGGGACGTGGAAAAGGTAAAGGTTAAATGGACCCCTTTCCTGCTCCGAACTCAGGATTAACTCCGTCTGAATCAACAGACGGAGGTCAATCTATTGAGGGGGGCCAGTTCACCGAGGTCTCCGGAGATGCAGCGCAGCGCTCCGACCCTTCGCCGAATGAAGACGATCAAACGGCTCTATCCATGCCCCCCTCCTAGCTCCTTTTCTGGAGCGAAGGACCGGACATCAGGCCCTGCTCGAGCCTTTGGATCGAGCCAACCGTGAAGTTGGGGAGACAGACTTAGTAGCCATACTTAACAAAGCTGAGGGCTCAGAACTGAACGCAGCCTTAGAACGGGCAGCATACTAGGTACGAAGTATCTACAAAACAAGATTAATTTCAGCTTATGAACAATTCCTAACCTTTCTTTTTCTCCTTGCAACAAATAGTCTTGGCTCGGGCTGCAGCCGTCTCGAATGAGCGAGGAAGCCTTCGTCTTCAGGAGAGGATTTCTACTCTCCAAAGGAGTCTTGAAGGCTCCGAAGTTCGAATCTCCAGTTTAGACGAAATGGTTGCAGCGGAGAGGAGGGCCAGACTTGGTCTGGAGGCTGCAAATAAGAAGCTCGAAGCCGAACAAATCGTGCTTCGGGCTGAGATAGAGAAAATGCGGGCAGAGCATGCCACGGCGGGGGCTGAGCTAGTTAAGATTCAAGAGGAGAAGGCTAAAGCCACGGAGGAAGCCAGCAACCTGCTTAGCCAGAAGAGTTCTCTGGCTACGGAGGCAGCTAGACTATCCGCTGTGGTAGATGAGATAACTTCATCAAGGGATGTTTTAATTGAAGATTAAATAAAGTCGGAGAAGGTAGCAGCGGAGGTCATGAACAATCTTTTAGGTGTTCTAGAGTACTTCGATACTCTTTGGACACTACCTTCGAGTGACAACGTCCCCTTGCTGCGACAGCTAAAGATGATCCAAGGAGCAGTGTAGATGATGAAGACAGCAGGTATTCGGTATGGAGAACTCTTTATCCAAGTAGCTGCTCTTGGAGTACTTCGCTACTACAAAGATCTAGGGCTATCAGTAGCACCAGATTCGGGGGCGGCTACCATTACCTTCGACGACAACCAACTTCTAAACCCTTCCGAAGATGTGGCCGCAGCTTGGCAAGCCTTTCAAGCTTCATGGAGAGCCAAAGGTCGAACATCGATCAAGGCTTGGATCGATGAAGGGCATCGCCAAAAACAAGCTCGGTCTCAAGCTTCGAGTAGCCAGCCTCCACCGGACCCACAGGTTTAGATTTGTTTAGGGGTCCGAATAAGTAAAAATTATGCTTTCATATATTATGAATGAAAACTTATTTATCATGTTTTTAGGCTTCTCAACCTCGTATGGATGATGTCGAAGTATTAAATGTTACCGAATAACTCTGCCTGCTATGGGCTACCTTCGATCTTTTAAAACTTCAAAAATGACCTTGGTTTTTGATTCCTCGAGAAAGCTCCGGTGCAATTGCGCCCGAAATATGTAAAGATATATTATCTTATATTAAAGAGGAAGAAAAAGAAGTTAACTTGGAAGCTTCGTCTTCAGAAGACGTTGAATGGTCTGAAGACGACGGTATTGCTGAAGAACAAGGAAAGAAGCCTGAAGAACATCAGAGCTGGGAAAGAAGCCTCGAGCGACTTCAAACTTGGGCTGAACTTAAACAAGAACAAAAAGATTTTTGAGCTTCGAAGTGAGGAAGAAGAATTAAACGTAAAGTTATCAGGACTCTCGGTTCTGGAAATAGTCGTTCCAGCTATAGTGATAGGTCTAGAGATCGAAGGGGTCTTCGATTCCTTCTTGGAATAGACACGGAATTTTCATAATGTAATGTAATCTGTTCGAATAATAAAGATTGATTTTTAAAATTGTCTCCCTACTTCCCAGCCCCTCTTTGGGTGTAAGCAACTTCGAAGTATACTCGAAGATGGTTAGGCGCAAAGAAAAAACTTAGGAGTACAATTTTGGAGGCTCGGAGCCCCTCAGTAACTTAAAGATTAATTGAAATCTTACAAAACATCTTCGACAACTTGGAGTCTGAAAACTGGTAACTTAGTACTTTTTGTTTGAAAGAAGTCACTTCGGACTAATTTCTCGGACACTTTGGCATCCAAAACGATTATTCACTTTGGACCCTTTTCACAGATATTCGTAGCTTATCAGCTCAAACTCTATTTTGTTTTGGCCTCCTTTGGTTCTTTTTGCGAATTCTATCAAACCGGTGGTTTGGAATTCGAGTGGTCTCCTTGGACTTTTTTTACGGATGATTTCAAGCCGGAGCTTGGAATCCACATTATTTGGTCTGCTTCGACTCTTTTTACGGATGCTTTCAAGCCAGTGGCTTGGAATCCATTTTTCAGTGACTTTCCCACCTCGTCGGAAGCTTCGAACCAGTGGTTTGAAGTCCGAAAAATTGGTTCAAATTAATGACACTTCCCTCCCAGCCAACTTCGTTCTTCCAGTGCGTCCACTAGAAGTAGGAAGTGTTTGAGAGGTAGGCATTATCTGAACCATGAACTTTATTAATTCAAAAGGTGTTTACAAATGATTACAAGGAGCCCGTATGCGAAATATCGCTTTAAGTGCTCCGCATGCCATGTATGCGCTAACTCTTTGCCTTCTAAATTAGCTAACTTAAAAGAACCAGGGCGTCATGAGCGGAGAATTATGTATGGACCTTCCCACTTATTCCCTAATTTCCCTGGTGCTATAATGCTTCGCAAAACAAGATGACCCGACTTAAGTTCATTAAGCTTAACCTTCGGGTCAAACCAAGTCTTTGCCTGCTGCTGGTACTTTGACAAATTGGCGATGACTCGAAGTCTTGTTTCTTCTGTTAAATCAAGTGATGTTTGCCTTTCTGCTTCTATTTCCGGTTCGGTGCTGCGAAGGGATCCTCCTTTAAGCTCTGTTGGCGTCATAGCTTCATCTCTGAATAATAGTCTGAAAGGAGTGAAACCCGTGGACCTTGTTTGAGTGGTCCGAATGGACCATAAGATCTCTAGGAGCTCCTCGGTCCACAGTCCTTTTGCCAATCCCACTATTCTTCAATTCAACCCTGACAAGATATTACCATTGGCTCTTTCAACAGCTCCGTTAGACTAAGGATGTCGCACTGCAGCGAAGCATAATTGTATGCCGAGGTCTTCACAAAACTTCCTGAAGGGCTCTGCATCAAATTATGTCCCATTGTCAACTATGAGCTGCCGAGGCACTCCGAACCGGCATATAATATTTTTCCAGAAAAATTTTTGTACATTATTCGAAGTGATAGATGTGAGGGGCTCTGTTTCGACCCACTTGGAAAAATACTCAATTGCTACCACTGCGAATTTTAAATGTCCTTTTGCTACTAGGAAGGGGCCAATAAGGTCCATGCCCCATCTAGCCATGGGCCACACTGGGGCAATGACTTGAAGAGTTGTTGGTGGACGATGACTTCTTCTTCCCATCCATTGACAACCCTGGCAAGTGTGAACTAAGCTCTCCGCATCAACTACTATTGTAGGCTAATAAAACCCCTGGCGAAGTGCTTTTCCTGCCAAAGCTCGAGTGGCCAGATGGCTACCACAAAGTCTTTCATGAATTTCTCGGAGAATCTCCTGACCTTCGGCTTGAGATATACATCAGAGCAGAGGGGAACATACTCCGGCCTTGTATAGAATATCGTTGATTATATGATAATTTCGAATTCTGAGCTTTAACCTCGAAAACTGTGGCCCTTCAGGCAAAGTTGCTTCTCCTTGCAGCAATTCCATAATTGAACTCCGCCAATCTGTAGTTTGAATGCAAAGAACTTTCACAGAAGGGATCTGTGTTACCGAAGGTGAATTGAGCTCTTCGTAAAAATCCTCTTCTGGAATGTCCATAGCTCCGGCTGTAGCTTTTGCTAGGGTATCAGCTTGCATATTTTTAGCTCTAGGTATACTTCGAATAGAAATCCCTTGAAATGTTGCTTCAATCTTACGAATCTCTTCCAAATACTTTGCAAGCTGTGGATGACGAACATGAAAACTCTTATCTACGTGCCCTGTTACAATTTGAGAATCTGTTTTAATAACAACTCTTGTAGCCCCCAAAGCATGTGCCTTTCGGAGTCCTAACAAAATTCCTTCGTACTCCGCTGTATTATTGATGGACTTAAAGTTGAGCCTTGCGGAGTACATTGCTCTTTGTCCTGAAGGCGAAATTATTACTGCTCCAACACCTTCTCCAGATGCTTGGAAAGCTCCATCGGAGTATATGGTCCAAATTCCTTCACTTGGTTTCTCCGGAGCCCATACTGCAGGGGCAGTCCATTCTGCCACAAAGTCTGCCAACACTTGTGACTTATTTGCTGTCCTTGCCACGAAGGAGATGCCGAAGGGTGCTAATTCAACAGCCCATTTCCCAATTCTTCCTGTGGAATCCTTACTTCAGAGCATATCTCCCAAGGTATACGAAGTTGGTACAACCACATTATGTGCTAGGAAATAATGCCTTAACTTCCTCGAAGCCATTATCAGAGCATAGGTGAACTTCTCATGCTCGGAATATCTTGTTTTTGCTCCGGACAATGCTTCGGATACAAAATAGACTGGATTCTGTACCAACTTCCCATTGAAATCAACTTCTCTAACAAGGACTGCACTAATAGCGGAGCTAGTAGCCGCAAGGTAAAGTAGTAGGGTTTCGTGCGCAATAGGCACCGTGAGTGTAGCGAGGTTACTGAGATAATTCTTAATATCATCGAAGCTGTTTTGACACTTCGGTGTCCATGCAAAATCTTCGGACCCCTTCAATGCTTTGAAAATGGGCAAACTTCTCTCCGTAGACCTTGCTAGGAATCTGCTAAGTGTTGCAAGACGACCAGTCAGCTTTTGCACTTGCTTCAAATTTTTCGGAGGAGCCATCCTTTGCAACGCAGTTATTTGAGTAGGGCTAGCTTCGATCCCTCTGCTTGAAACAAGATACCCTAACAACTTTCTAGCCTGAGCTCCGAAGATACATTTTTCGGGGTTAAGGTGGACTCCACATGCCCGAAGGCTATCGAATGTTTTTGCTAAGTCTAGACTATGCTGGTGCTTTAGAGCACTCTTTATTACAATGTCATCCATATAGGCTTCTACATTGCGGCCTATTTGATGACCTAGAGCCTTAGCAATTAACCTCGAAAAAGTTGCCCCGGCATTTCTTAAGCCAAAAGGCATTCTTACATAGTAGAAGACTCCCGAAGGAGTTACAAAGCTTGTTTTAATTTCATATTCGCGCTTTAGCCAAATTTGATGATAGCCAGAATACGCGTCAAGGAAGCTTAATAACTCTGAACCAGTAGTGGAGTCAACCAATTGATCAATTCGGGGCATGGGATAGGGGTCACGAGGGCATGCTTTATTCAAAGATGTAATGTCAATACACATGCGCCATTTCCCGGAAGATTTCTTCCTGGCGAAGACTGGGTTGGCTAGCCACTCCGTATGAGCTACTTCTTTGATAATCCCAGCCTTCAGGAACTTTTCCACTTCATCTTTAGCAAGGATGGCCCTCTTCGCAGATAGCTTCCGGAGTCCTTGTCGGACAGGCCGAACCCTCGGGTTCACAAGTAAACTATGCTCAATAATGTCCCGACTGACTCTGGTAATGTCCTCATAAGACTAGGCAAAGACATCTAAATTTTCTTCAACTACTTTTTCTAACGAATTAGCGACTTCTAAGGGCAAATCTTTGCCGAACTGAAATGAATAGTCTTTGCCATCTTTGACAATAACCTTCGTTATAATCTCCCCTTCAGGACTTGGCCTTGGGAAGGACTTCTTCGAAGGTTCACCTGAAGTAGAGATATCCTCCGGGTTGCCTTGCACGCTGTTCACTTGCCTCAGGTCAAGAGGGGGGCCATGACCATATTCCGCTCTTCGCGCAGTGGCCTGATCTCTGATGATGGTGAGCACTCCCGCTTTTGTGGGCATCTTCATACACAGATAATTATGATGCGCCACAGCTCCGAACTGATTCAATATGCCCCTCCTGAAGATAACATTATATGCATACGGGGCATCCACAACATCAAAAACCACCTCCTCCGTCCTAGCCAGTAGCCCCTCTCCGCGGGCATCAAGAGGGGGTCCTGCGAAGCCTTGCAAAGGACGAGCTGCTGGGAGAAGATGCTTTCTAGAGATACAGAGTTGATCGAAGGCTTAGACGAAGATAATATCTGCTGAAGTCCCTCCGTCAATCAGTACTCTCCGGACTTCAGTCCCTGCTATGTCGGCAGTGATGACAAGTGGGTCTGCATGTGGAAACTTTATGCCAGCCGCATCATCTATGGAAAAAGATATCGGCACATGAGACCATTCAGGCATAGCAGCTGCGGACGAAGAAGTTCCAATATGGCCCACTTCTCGGACATATTCTCTTCTCTGCCTCTTCGATATACTTCCAAGAGTCCCTCCTCCGGAAATGTGGAGGACTACTCTTTTCCCTCGATCTTGACCATCTTCCTTCTTTGGAGGTGGCATAATATTGACCACTGGAGGTTGCCTTGCAGGGTCAAAGTTATCTATACGTGCCACAGCCTAGATAGGCTCCGGACGCACCTCGGGAGGACTCGGTCAGTAGTGCCTCGACCCGAAGTTCTTTCAAGGTACTCGGCTCTTAAAGTGAGTATAGACTTGCACGCATCAGTTGCGTGACTTTGATTCTCACCATGGACACAACAGAAGAAGGCCTGGCTTTGCCAGTCGGCTTCCCTGGCGGCCTCTAGCCACTGGTCTTGCTTCCTGAAGGTTGCGAAGTCTTAGGGGCAAATTTCTGCGGAGGTACAATGTTCAAGACTTCTGAACGAGGATACTTTTGCCCTCGACGCCTGTCATGCTGAACATCAAATCTAGGCCCCTGCGAAGGTGTTGAAGTCTTCACTTCCAGCTTGACTTCTTGCAGGATTGACAGAGTTGAAGCAGTTCTCCGAAGCCACCCTTCTTCTGACCTTGCATATTCTTCGAAATAAGACATCAACTGAGCAACAGAAGATATCTGTTTCCGGTTAAGTTTATCAAGGAGGCCCGCATGGGTAACTCCCTCTCGAGTTGCATCAACTACGGAGGATGTAGTCAACCCTCGAATTTGCGACTTCGTATGGGCGAAGTGCTTGAAAAAATGCCTTAAAGTCTCTTCGGGCAGCTGCTTCACCTGGAAAAGACTTCCTGTACACATTGGGGGTACGAAGGTACCCTGAAAGTTGCTTATGAACTTCTTCCTTAATTGTTCACAGGTTCTGATTGACCCTGGCTTCTGGGACCAAAACCACCGCAGTGCCACCCCTTCAAGAGTTAGAGGAAAACATTTGGCCATGGTGTCTTGCACTCCTCCACTGGCCTCAATTGCCAATGCATAAGAACGGGAGAACTTCCTAGGATCCTCGTCTCCAGAATATTTTTAGAGCTTCGAAGTTTTAAACTTAGGATCGAAGCACACTTTCTGTAGCTCAGGATGCAGCGGAGACTCGCTGTAGAAGGAAGCTGTAACACCCCAAAAATTAAAAGGAATAAAATAAAAAGAAAATATTATTTCTGGATTTATTAATAAAGGAAAAATCCCAAAAGAACCCAAATAAAGCCAAACAGGGAGAAATACTTAAAATCTGGACTTGAAAATTTTATGAGATGAACTAGAGATCAAAATATAATTTTAGGAATTTTTACAAATTTTTATCAACAGTGATTCAACCCTTAATCAAATAAATGAATTACTGGAATTATTTTAAATCAGAAAAGAATTAAAAAGCTTAATGGGCCTCAACCCCGAAACCTTCCCCGACGGCCTTTTAGCCCAGCCCGTCGCCACCCTCTCGCTGACATGCGGGCCCCGCCTGTCGGCGCCGCCCTCCCCTCTCTCCTCCCGCCCGCGCCCCGTCTGGCCCCACTCGTCAGCCCCTAGCGCCCTCTGACCGCCCGGCCCCGCTTGTCTGCCTTCTCCTTTCACGTTCGCCCACTGACAGGTGGGGGCCACCTGTCAGGATCTTCTTCCCCGATGGAAAGGGATCCCCTCCCTCCCGCCGGCGACCCCCACCTTCCAAATCCGCCGCCCCGTATCCGATTTCGCCGAATCAACCGAGGGATCGCCTTCTCCGACCGCCGGGGATCTCATTCCACCGATAGCCACGCGTTTTCGCCGCACATGGAAGGAACCCGAGCCTTAGGAAAGTTCACCGGCGTTGAGCAAAGGGAAACCCTCGGTTCCCTTCCAATTGGACGCCGGCGACCCCCCTATAAGAACCCCTCGCCCTCACCGCCTTCAGCCCACACCACCAAAGCCAGCTATAGCGTAAGCAGAGCACTGCCGACCTCGTTTAGGGCTTCGGCTCGGCTTCAACTCCGGCCGCCGCTCGCCGTTGATCCAGGCCCCCCTCGCCCTAGCCGTCACCACCGTCGGATCCGTCGTCGTCCACCCGTCCTCGGCATCCACTCAGTTGGCCGAGGATACCGCCAGATCGTCGTCGCCGTCGAGCCCCGAAGGGACCCCGCCGTCTACCCTCGCCGTCGACCGTCACCTCTGCCCCATCGTCGCCATCTCCGGTATCGTTGTGATCCTTGCACTCTCCTGGTTCCATTTTAGCCAGTAGCCTAGGCGCTAGGCCCTTACCATCGCCGGAATAGCTCGCCGCAGTACCGCCGGAGTTGGGGAAGAAGGGTAAAACCGCCCCTTCGCCGCGTGCCGTGCCGTACGAGCTCTCGGCCGTTCGATCTGCGGTGAACGGCTGAGATTAGATCCCCTGTTGACTTAATCAGAGCCCTCGATCTGAGTCAAAGCGGTATCGCTCGCTCTCGGCCGTCGATCGCCACTTAAAACCCCCGAGCGATCTGGTGCGTCCACGTCGTACCGCTTCGCGCGATTTAATCGTGGCCGTCCATTTCCACTTACGCCTCCCGCCTCGCGTCCGACCGCCAGATCCAGATCCGACGGCTCTGGATCGGCCGGTCCACGCGCATAGTCACGGGTTCACGGTGAACCTGGTTCACCGTGGACCAGAGACTGAATTTAGTTTAAATAAAATTCCAGAAAATTGTTTAAACTTCAAAAATTCATATCTTGCTCATTTTAACTCCAAATTTCACCATTCAAATTTTGTTAGGACCAGAATATTATTCTCTACACATTAATACAATAAAAACAGTATGTTTCTGTTACTTAAAATATTATTAATAAATAAATGAATAAAAATCCCTTAGGGTTAAAATTAAAAATACAGAAAATTAATTGGGAAAATTCTAAAATATTAAACTTTACTGTTTTGAACAAAACCCTGAATTATAAAAAAATATTACTTCACATAATAAAACCTACAAATGTGTATGTTTAATATTTGGTGAATTTTGATCTGTTTATTGAGTGTATTATTTATTTTTCCGTAACGAGAAGACTACGAGTTCGTCGAGGAGCAGGAGTTCTACCCCGAGGTTCCTCCATCCCCATTTGCTGAGCAAGGCAAGTCATCGACCACCTCTGTGGAAACAGTTGATCATAATTGAGCCCATGTTTTAATAACTTATCGCTATAACCCATAGGTTAATATTGCATTAGTCAAATATTCAAGCCTTACACTTATATTTATTAGATCCCTGTCCTTGTGTGCAAACCCAAGCCATGCTTATTGAGCCTCAACTCCTTGTCACTCTACTATAAAAATATTAGCTAGTGCCCAATGTACCGGCACAACTGCTATAGGATAAAAAGAACGAGTCGTAGATAGCTGGATTCTGTATATGAATTTCCCTGTTATTCTCATCTCTGGACTCTGTTGGAGTTGGCTAGGTTATAAGTATGGTGGGTTCCGGGTGCAAGCTCGGGCACTGGTTTGTCGCACCCGGGGCACTATAAGGACCGGTCTGCGGGATCTGTTGCAAAGCACTTCCGTACCAACCACAAGTCTAATGGGTAAGTCCTAACTGGAAGTATGGAATACTCCGGCTTGATGCACCATAGAGGAGGGGGCAAGGGGCTAGCCTGCGGGCGACTTGTACCGACGAGGCTCAAGGGGGGGTATGGTGGGGCTCCGATGCGTCGGGACACCATATGAAACCCATAAGAGGGTGCTATTGAGTCGGGGAGGACTATATGGAAGGTTTTGGCACGAGTTCCCGTGTGATGGGTCATCTCGTTACACTTCGGTGTAGGTGATGAGTGCGTGCCTTGTGGGTACAGTGGTACATCTCTGATCAGAGTAATTTAATCTTTTCGAAAAGCCGAGCCCACGGTCAAGGGCGGGTTGTGTGACTACTCGCAGTTAGTTTACAATTGTTTGAATGTTCAAGTTATTCATGGCACGTAAGGACTGTTGAGCGAGGTGGGGCTGACTGTACCCCTCGAGTTAGAAGATGATGATACACATGCACATGTTTACTTTTCCGTACTAATAAACTGCTCACAATTAAAGCTTTACACTTATGCTGCTTCCGCTAAATTAGCCACTATCTCCCTTGTTATTACCTTGCATTATATATTTGCATTCGGTGGCTTGCTGAGTACATCTGTACTCACCCCGTTGACTTACAACATCAGAGCCAGTTTACTACGAGGAGGATGAAGGTCTGGAGTAGCGACCCAGTCAAGGCGAGACTGGAAGGAGGCGTTCATCTAGGACCCTTGTTTTATTAGTTTCTCTTCACCTTTATTCACTTTTGTATTAATGCGGTCTACGAACCGTGAATGATTGTCCGTATTGTACGTGGTCGCATGATGAACGTCTTGTTTTATTGATTTTCTATGGAATTTCAATAAAGTCCTGATTTATTAAATCGGGGCGCGACAAGATGGTATCAGAGCTGACTTGACTGTAGGAAGCCAAACAGACCTGACCTTAGGACTTATATATATTCACTATATTTTACAAAAGATTACTTATCCTCTCATCTCCTGAGATTTTCACAAAAATTTTCTCTCTTTTGTAGATGCCGGTTCACACCATGAGCGGGACTCTTCGTGACGAGGCCGGATTCATCCGCGAGCTTCGCGTGCTCGTCGACTTTTTGGGATTTTCCCATGAGCCTGCGTTCCACGGGATTTTTCCCGATGCGAATGAGAGCTACTGCGAGGTCACGGTTGTGATCCGCCCCTCTTCCACGCAGCCACCCTTCTACACCCATGGAGTTGGAGGGCCTTCATTCGTGGTGGCCAGCCAGCGAGCCGCTCTCCAGTCCCTCGCCGAGCTTCGCCTGGTCTACGACTGCCACCTCCGCGACACCGTCTACCGCTTCATGCCCATGCGCACACCCGGGAGTCACCGCAGCATCTACATCAGCCCCCTCACCCAGAGCAGCTCCGCCATCACCCGCACGATGAGACTTTTGGAGGCCATGGATAACCTCCACACAGAGGCAGTCCTCGACGCAGACAGCCAGCACGACACCATCGACTTCTACCGCCACACTTCGGAGAACCTGACCCGGGAGAACGCCGAGCTCCGTCGACAGCTAGAGCAGAACCCGCTGTTGACCCTTGAGGTAGAGGAGTTGAGACGGCAGAACGAGCTTCTGCGCCAGGGCGCCATGGTCCATACCCAGCTTCGGCAGCAGCTCAGAGAGTTGAAGAAGGACATAGAGGAGATCGCGCCTCTTCCGCCTCGCCGGAAGAAACCCATCCAGACTCCCACAGTGAGGCCCAAGAGGATCTCCCGCAGTGCACCACCCGCCGGACCGTCCAGTTCCTCGACCCCGACCGTCTCCCACGAGCCCGAGATCGAGCCGTCCCCCGAGCTGCCCTAGACGTAGTATTTACGATTGATTGATATTTTCATTTTTGCTTGTATTAGCATTCATGTCATAATATAAGGCATGAATGAGGAAATTAATAAATGTAACCGCAAGAACGGTAATCTTTTAAAATAAATATAAAGAAGTTCACCCAAAATAAATATGTGTACATTGGAAATTCCAGGATGACCAACACTCAGGGATCAGACGCTCCTCAGAACGGAGGGGAGAGTGGCAACCTGCCACAATGGGGTGCCACCGGGCAGAGGCAGGCCCCGGTCGCCAATCACCCCACTTTGGCTGAGATGATGGCCACACAGAATCAGTTGGTCTCAGCCCTTCTGCACCAGATGCAGCAGCAGCAGCAGCAGATGCAGGAGCAGCAGGCTCATTTCTTCCGCCTCCACCAACATCCCGAGCTGCCCCGACCCGCCACACCAGCTCCCGCTCCCGCTACTCAGCTCTCGGAGTTCCTCCGAGTCCGCCCACCGACTTTCTCTAGCACCACCAACCCCATGGAGGCTGGGGATTGGTTGCGGGCGATCGAGAAGAAACTCGATCTCCTGACCTGCACTGAGCAGGAGAGGGTGGCCTTCGCCACCCACCAGCTACATGGTCCCGCCGCTGAGTGGTGGGACAACCACCGCGAGACTCTACCCGAGGGCCACGCCCACACTTGGGCAGAGTTCTCGGCTGCCTTCCGTGCCGCTCACATCCCCGACGGCATCGTTGCTCAAAAGCAACAGGAGTTTAGGGACCTGCAGCAGGGGAGCAGGTCCGTAACGGAATATCTGCACGAGTTCAACAGATTGGCCAGGTACGCACCTGAGGAGGTCCGTACTGATGCGGCCAGGCAGGCCAAGTTCCTCCGGGGACTGAAGGACGAGTTGTCTCTACAACTCATTTCAGGAGACTTCGCCAACTTCCAGAAGTTGGTGAATAAGGCTATCATGCAAGAGACCCAGCAAAATAAGGTCGATTTGAAGAAGAAGCGCATGATTGCCTTTAGGCAGAATCAGGGCATGGCCCAAAGACCCCGCTTTGCTCCACCTCCGCCAGCGCCACAATACCACCCCCGGCCAGTGTATCGCCCGGCGCCGCCAGCTGCCAACGCCGGAGCCAGTCAACCTCGCACCGCTCCAGTCGCACCTGCCGCCCCAGTCGCCCCGGCCAAGAAGCCGGAGGTCTTGAGAGACAGGCATGGCAAGCCTGTGGTATGCTTCAACTGCCGCCAAGAGGGACACTACTCCCACCAGTGCCCCCACCCCAAGAGAGCGCAAGGAGTCACCTCCAACCCCGCCGTCCGCGCCAAAGTGAACCACGTCTCCGCCGAAGAAGCCCAGGCTGCACCAGAGATTGTCATGGGTAAGTTTATGGTTCATTCATCGCATGCAGTGGTATTGTTTGACACCGGAGCTACCCACTCCTTTATATCAACTGCTTTTGTGGAAAATAATGCACTGGACATAAGTGAACTACCCAGGCCAGTACTAATAGCTACCCCGGGAAAGCAAACCCTCGCTTGTTCCTTTAGTCCAAGGATATGGGTAGATATCCAAGGCACGATATTCTGGGCCGACCCCATTCTAATAGAATGTCAAGGTTTGGACCTCATCTTAGGGATGGATTGGCTAAACAAACATCAAGGTGTGATAGAATGTGCCCAGAGGAAAGTAACGGTGACTAATGAAGAAGGGATTATAGTCACGTTCCAGATGCCCAGCATGAAGGACGGAAGGACAAGACTACATCAGATTACCTTGGAGGAGATACCAGTAGTCAGTGAATACCCAGATGTATTCCCAGAGGATCTACCAGGGATGCCACCCAGGAGAGACATCGAGTTCAGGATTGACTTGGTGCCTGGAACCACTCCTATTTATAAGCGACCATACCGGATGGCCGCCAATGAGTTAGCTGAGATGAAGCAACAGTTGGAGGATCTTGAAAGGAAAGGTTATATCAGACCAAGCACATCACCGTGGGGTGCTCCCGTCATCTTCGTCGAGAAGAAAGAAGACAAGGCAAAGCGTATGTGTGTGGATTACCGCGCTTTGAATGAAGTAACCATCAAGAATAAGTACCCGTTGCCTCGGATCGATGACCTCTTCGACCAGCTCAAAGGAGCCACAGTATTCTCGAAGATCGACCTCCGGTCGGGTTACCATCAGTTGAGGATTCGAGAAGAAGATATACCCAAGACGGCTTTCACTACCCGTTATGGTTTATATGAGTGCACGGTTATGTCATTTGGATTAACCAACGCCCCTGCATTCTTCATGAATATGATGAATAAGGTATTCATGGAATATCTGGACAAGTTCATCGTGGTCTTCATAGACGACATCCTTATTTATTCCAAGGACCAGAAGGAGCACGAGACTCACCTCCGGTTAACCCTAGGAAAGTTAAGGGAACACCAATTATATGCCAAGTACAGCAAATGCAAGTTTTGGACGGCAGAAGTAAAGTTCCTCGGACACATCATCTCTGCGCAAGGAATCGCAGTAGACCCTGCCACCGTAGAAGCAGTCACGGATTGGTTGCCACCCACGAACGTATCTGAGATACGGAGTTTTCTGGGATTGGCCGGATATTATCGGAGATTTATCGAGAATTTTTCGAAGATAGCTAAGCCAATGACCAGATTGTTGCAGAAAGGAGAGAAGTTCGAATGGACTCCTGAATGCGAGGAAAGTTTCCGCACCCTCAAAACTCGTTTGGTGTCTGCACCTATACTGACCCTACCAGATATCCGCAAAGACTTCCATGTCTATTGCGACGCATCTCGCCAGGGATTGGGATGTGTTCTTATGCAAGATGGAAAAGTCATCTCTTATGCCTCCAGACAGTTGAGACCTCATGAGTTGAATTATCCGACCCATGATTTGGAATTAGCCGCCGTAGTGCATGCCCTTAAGATTTGGAGGCACTATCTAGTTGGAAATCGCTGTGAAATCTTTACGGATCACAAGAGCTTGAAGTATATCTTCACACAGCCAGATCTGAACTTGAGGCAAAGACGATGGTTGGAATTGATTAAGGACTATGACTTGGGTATTCACTACCACCCAGGAAAAGCCAATGTGGTAGCTGACGCCTTGAGTCGCAAAGGATATTGCACAGCCATGATGATTCAAGAACACGCGCCCTTGTTATGTAAGGAGATGGAAAACTTGAATCTTGGATTGACCACCAGAGCATGTCTAGCCACCTTGGAAACCCAACCTGTATTGTTTGAGCAGATTCGTGAAGCTCAGTCAGAGGACCCGGATATAGCTGCCATTAAGAAGAACATGAGACAAGGAAAGGCCCCCGGATTTTCAGAAGACGAGAATGGCACCATATGGTTTGGAACCCGGATATGTGTGCCGGATAAACCTGAAATAAAGACTCTTATCCTAAGAGAAGCCCATGAGACATTGTACTCCATTCATCCTGGCAGTACCAAGATGTACCAAGATCTGAAGGAACGCTATTGGTGGGTTAGCATGAAGAGAGAGATTGCCCAGTTCGTCGCCGAATGTGACACCTGCAGAAGAGTAAAAGCTGAACATCAGAGACCTGCAGGATTGTTACAGCCACTTAAAGTGCCGGAATGGAAGTGGGAAGAGATCGGTATGGATTTTATCACCGGATTACCAAAGACCCAACTTGGATATGATTCTATATGGGTGATCATTGATCGGCTTACAAAAGTAGCTCATTTCATAGCCGTCAAGACGACCTTCAGTGGCCCTAAGCTAGCAGAGCTATATATGGCCAGGATAGTATGTCTTCATGGAGTGCCCAAGAAGATAGTGTCTGACCGAGGGAGTCAGTTCACCTCTCGGTTTTGGAAGAACCTCCAAGAGGAGGTGGGCACGAGATTAAATTTCAGCACCGCCTACCATCCTCAGACAGATGGACAAACCGAAAGAGTAAATCAGATACTAGAGGATATGCTTCGAGCATGTGTTTTGGATTTTGGAGCCACTTGGGACAAGAGCTTGCCTTATGCAGAATTTTCATACAACAATAGTTATCAAGCCAGTCTTCAGATGTCTCCTTTTGAGGCCCTATATGGACGTAAGTGCAGAACGCCTCTACTTTGGGACCAAACGGGTGAATCCCAAGTATTCGGAACCGACATTCTACGTGAAGCCGAAGAGAAAGTACGGATTATCAGAGACCGACTCAAGACAGCCCAATCTCGACAGAAGAGCTACGCAGACAATCGCCGTCGAGACTTAGCCTTTGAAGAAGGAGAACATGTCTATCTTCGAGTTACGCCTCTTCGTGGGACTCAACGGTTTAACATGAGAGGAAAGTTGGCCCCTCGATATGTTGGACCATTTCCCGTTAATCGACGCCAAGGCGAAGTCGCATATCAGTTGGAATTACCGCCCTCATTAGCTGGAGTGCATGACGTATTTCATGTTTCTCAACTCAAGAAGTGTCTCCGCGTTCCCACAGAGCAAGTGGATCTTCAGCAGTTGGATGTCCAAGATGATCTGACTTATGTGGAGAAACCAGTCAAGATATTGGAAGTCAAAGAAAGGACCACCAGGAGTCGAGTAATCCGCTTCTGCAAAGTACAGTGGAGCAATCATCCGGTAGAAGAAGCTACATGGGAAAAAGAAGATGAACTCAAGGCACAACATCCTGAGCTATTCGAGGATTGATCCGAATCTCGAGGACGAGATTCTCTGTAAGGGGGATAGGATTGTAACACCCCAAAAATTAAAAGGAATAAAATAAAAAGAAAATATTATTTCTGGATTTATTAATAAAGGAAAAATCCCAAAAGAACCCAAATAAAGCCAAACAGGGAGAAATACTTAAAATCTGGACTTGAAAATTTTATGAGATGAACTAGAGATCAAAATATAATTTTAGGAATTTTTACAAATTTTTATCAACAGTGATTCAACCCTTAATCAAATAAATGAATTACTGGAATTATTTTAAATCAGAAAAGAATTAAAAAGCTTAATGGGCCTCAACCCCGAAACCTTCCCCGACGGCCTTTTAGCCCAGCCCGTCGCCACCCTCTCGCTGACATGCGGGCCCCGCCTGTCGGCGCCGCCCTCCCCTCTCTCCTCCCGCCCGCGCCCCGTCTGGCCCCACTCGTCAGCCCCTAGCGCCCTCTGACCGCCCGGCCCCGCTTGTCTGCCTTCTCCTTTCACGTTCGCCCACTGACAGGTGGGGGCCACCTGTCAGGATCTTCTTCCCCGATGGAAAGGGATCCCCTCCCTCCCGCCGGCGACCCCCACCTTCCAAATCCGCCGCCCCGTATCCGATTTCGCCGAATCAACCGAGGGATCGCCTTCTCCGACCGCCGGGGATCTCATTCCACCGATAGCCACGCGTTTTCGCCGCACATGGAAGGAACCCGAGCCTTAGGAAAGTTCACCGGCGTTGAGCAAAGGGAAACCCTCGGTTCCCTTCCAATTGGACGCCGGCGACCCCCCTATAAGAACCCCTCGCCCTCACCGCCTTCAGCCCACACCACCAAAGCCAGCTATAGCGTAAGCAGAGCACTGCCGACCTCGTTTAGGGCTTCGGCTCGGCTTCAACTCCGGCCGCCGCTCGCCGTTGATCCAGGCCCCCCTCGCCCTAGCCGTCACCACCGTCGGATCCGTCGTCGTCCACCCGTCCTCGGCATCCACTCAGTTGGCCGAGGATACCGCCAGATCGTCGTCGCCGTCGAGCCCCGAAGGGACCCCGCCGTCTACCCTCGCCGTCGACCGTCACCTCTGCCCCATCGTCGCCATCTCCGGTATCGTTGTGATCCTTGCACTCTCCTGGTTCCATTTTAGCCAGTAGCCTAGGCGCTAGGCCCTTACCATCGCCGGAATAGCTCGCCGCAGTACCGCCGGAGTTGGGGAAGAAGGGTAAAACCGCCCCTTCGCCGCGTGCCGTGCCGTACGAGCTCTCGGCCGTTCGATCTGCGGTGAACGGCTGAGATTAGATCCCCTGTTGACTTAATCAGAGCCCTCGATCTGAGTCAAAGCGGTATCGCTCGCTCTCGGCCGTCGATCGCCACTTAAAACCCCCGAGCGATCTGGTGCGTCCACGTCGTACCGCTTCGCGCGATTTAATCGTGGCCGTCCATTTCCACTTACGCCTCCCGCCTCGCGTCCGACCGCCAGATCCAGATCCGACGGCTCTGGATCGGCCGGTCCACGCGCATAGTCACGGGTTCACGGTGAACCTGGTTCACCGTGGACCAGAGACTGAATTTAGTTTAAATAAAATTCCAGAAAATTGTTTAAACTTCAAAAATTCATATCTTGCTCATTTTAACTCCAAATGTCACCATTCAAATTTTGTTAGGACCAGAATATTATTCTCTACACATTAATACAATAAAAACAGTATGTTTCTGTTACTTAAAATATTATTAATAAATAAATGAATAAAAATCCCTTAGGGTTAAAATTAAAAATACAGAAAATTAATTGGGAAAATTCTAAAATATTAAACTTTACTGTTTTGAACAAAACCCTGAATTATAAAAAAATATTACTTCACATAATAAAACCTACAAATGTGTATGTTTAATATTTGGTGAATTTTGATCTGTTTATTGAGTGTATTATTTATTTTTCCGTAACGAGAAGACTACGAGTTCGTCGAGGAGCAGGAGTTCTACCCCGAGGTTCCTCCATCCCCATTTGCTGAGCAAGGCAAGTCATCGACCACCTCTGTGGAAACAGTTGATCATAATTGAGCCCATGTTTTAATAACTTATCGCTATAACCCATAGGTTAATATTGCATTAGTCAAATATTCAAGCCTTACACTTATATTTATTAGATCCCTGTCCTTGTGTGCAAACCCAAGCCATGCTTATTGAGCCTCAACTCCTTGTCACTCTACTATAAAAATATTAGCTAGTGCCCAATGTACCGGCACAACTGCTATAGGATAAAAAGAACGAGTCGTAGATAGCTGGATTCTGTATATGAATTTCCCTGTTATTCTCATCTCTGGACTCTGTTGGAGTTGGCTAGGTTATAAGTATGGTGGGTTCCGGGTGCAAGCTCGGGCACTGGTTTGTCGCACCCGGGGCACTATAAGGACCGGTCTGCGGGATCTGTTGCAAAGCACTTCCGTACCAACCACAAGTCTAATGGGTAAGTCCTAACTGGAAGTATGGAATACTCCGGCTTGATGCACCATAGAGGAGGGGGCAAGGGGCTAGCCTGCGGGCGACTTGTACCGACGAGGCTCAAGGGGGGGTATGGTGGGGCTCCGATGCGTCGGGACACCATATGAAACCCATAAGAGGGTGCTATTGAGTCGGGGAGGACTATATGGAAGGTTTTGGCACGAGTTCCCGTGTGATGGGTCATCTCGTTACACTTCGGTGTAGGTGATGAGTGCGTGCCTTGTGGGTACAGTGGTACATCTCTGATCAGAGTAATTTAATCTTTTCGAAAAGCCGAGCCCACGGTCAAGGGCGGGTTGTGTGACTACTCGCAGTTAGTTTACAATTGTTTGAATGTTCAAGTTATTCATGGCACGTAAGGACTGTTGAGCGAGGTGGGGCTGACTGTACCCCTCGAGTTAGAAGATGATGATACACATGCACATGTTTACTTTTCCGTACTAATAAACTGCTCACAATTAAAGCTTTACACTTATGCTGCTTCCGCTAAATTAGCCACTATCTCCCTTGTTATTACCTTGCATTATATATTTGCATTCGGTGGCTTGCTGAGTACATCTGTACTCACCCCGTTGACTTACAACATCAGAGCCAGTTTACTACGAGGAGGATGAAGGTCTGGAGTAGCGACCCAGTCAAGGCGAGACTGGAAGGAGGCGTTCATCTAGGACCCTTGTTTTATTAGTTTCTCTTCACCTTTATTCACTTTTGTATTAATGCGGTCTACGAACCGTGAATGATTGTCCGTATTGTACGTGGTCGCATGATGAACGTCTTGTTTTATTGATTTTCTATGGAATTTCAATAAAGTCCTGATTTATTAAATCGGGGCGCGACAGAAGCGTTCTCCGGGCCTTCGGGATAAGGAAGTTCGTCGTCTTGGGGCACTTCGGGGATGACCGGGGTGGCCTGAGAACGAAGCCTATCTGCGGCTTCTTGTTGCCACCTCGCTACTTCAGCTTGGAGACTGGCCATTTGAGCGGCCATATTGCCAAGACCATCTTCATCTCCTCCGGAAGGACCTTCCGGGTCTTGAGAACTGTACGCATCAGTTCGAAGTGGAATCTAAGGTGGAAGAGGGACTCTGGTTGGCCGAAGTATGGATGGAGTTGGGGGAGGAACTCCGTATGCTCGAGGAAGGGGAATCCCTTCTGGAGTCTGAGGTAGAGGAAATGCCGAAGGTCCTCCGACCTCAACTATGTTCGAAGATCTTACTCCGGAGGTCCGAGGGGACCTCCGAGTATGACTACCACCTGAGCTCTGCTTGGGAGGCATGGCTTGAGAACTTGGTAGAGAACGAAGTTTTTTGGACTAGGTTCCCCACGGATAGCGCCAACTGTTGGCGTAAAAGATAACGCTAACAGGTTTCTGAAGCTTAGAATCTAACAAACGAAGTGTTTGTGAAGTAAACTATTTTAAGCCTCTGAAGTGGATAATAGCTCAAAACAGTTCGAAGATGTGTATTGAATAACTCCGTATTCGATCCCCATACAGAGTGAAACGGGGGGTATTTATGGGCCAAAACCTTAAGGAAAAGACCCTTTTACCCCTCTGTTACAACCGACATAGTGGAAACTATTCGGTACCCTTAATAGGGCTAAAACGGTAAAAGACTAATATAATGAGAAAGAAGATAAGCCTTCCATCTTAGGTGGCAAGGAAGCTCTCTAAAGGGTCAATGTTCGAAGATATACTTCGAACTAAAGTTCGCCTCTATCCTTCGAACTTGTTCTAGTACACTTCTGGAGTTAGATGCTGGAAACCTTCGATTAAATCACCTGCCTTTGTCTTGTTGCAGCAGTGACCCCGACGATGAAGTATTTCCCCCAACAGTACCCAATAAAGTTTGACAAGGGGCTATCTCCGGAGATAGCTACCTCGTTGGAAGAAGTAGTCAAGCAAAATTTGGACATCTTTGCTTGGACTGACGAAGACATTACCAGGGTTGATCGGAGTATCTTCGAGCATAGCTTGCTTGTCAACACGAAGGCTAGGCCAGTACGCCAGGGGCTCCGTAAGCTGTCTGCAGAGAGGCAGACCTCGCCAAGATCGAAGTGGAAAAATTGTTAAGGGCTGGCATCATCAGGGAAGTAGCCCACACGGAGTGGTTCGCTAACCCCGTTTTTGTTAGGAAAAAGGGCTCCGGCAAATGGCGCATGTGCATTGATTTTACATCATTAAATAAAGCATGCCCGCGAGACCCGTACCCTATGCCCCGAATAGACCAGCTGGTGGATTCTACAGCTGGCTCCGAATTGCTAAGTTTCCTCAATGCTTACTCTAGTTATCATCAAGTCTAGCTAAAGCACGAAGACGAAGCCAAGACAAGTTTCATAACCCCATCTAGAGTATTTTGTTATGTAAGAATGCCTTTTGGCTTGCGGAATGCCAGAGCCACATTCTCACGTTTGATAGCTAAGGCTCTAGGTCACCAAATACTCTGAAATGTCGAAGCCTATATGGATGACATTGTAATAAAGAGTTTTGTAAAGCACGAGCATAGTCTACACTTAGCTGAAACATTTGAGAGCCTCTGAGCATGTGGAGTCCGCCTCAACCCTAAAAAATGTATATTCGGGGCGCAAGTAGGAAAACTGCTAGGGTACTTAGTTTCGAGTAGGGGAATCGAAGCTAGCCCAACGCTGATAAGTGCACTGCAAAGAATGGCTCCACCAGAAAATTTGAAGCAAGTCCAGAAGCTAACAGGATGGCTCCCAGCTCTCATCAGATTCCTGGCCAGGCCAGCCGAATGAAGCCTTCCAATTTTCAAAGCTCTAAAGGGGTCCGAAAGTTTCAACTGGACGCCGGAGTGCCAGAAGAGCCTCAATGATATCAAAGAGTACCTCGGAAGCCTGTCGACACTTATTGTGCCCCTCTCAAAAGAAACTCTCCTTCTTTATCTTGCAGCAACAGGCTCCGCAGTAAGTGCAGTACTGGTCAGAGAAGTTGAGCTTAAGGGAAAGCTGGTGCAAAACCCAGTTTATTTCGTCTCATAAGATTTGTCCGGAGCGAAGACAAGATACTCCGAGCTCGAGAAATTTGCTTATGCTTTAGTAATGGCCTCGCGAAAGCTAAGGCATTACTTTCTAGCAGATAACCTAATCGTTCCTACCTCGTATCCTCTTGGTGACATGCTTCGGAGCAAAGATTCGACAGGTAGGATCGGAAAATGGGCTGTCGAGCTAGCCCCCTTCGGAATTTCCTTCACGGCGAGAGCAGCTATCAAATCCCAGATCGTAGCTGACTTCGTAGTAGAGTGGACTCCATCTATAGTTTGGGCTCTGGAAGAGCTCTCCGAAGGTTTATGGACATTTTTTTTTGACAAAGGTTACCAGGCATCTTGTTGGACCGGAAACGGCGACCAGAGGGGGGGTGAATGGGAGCTTTTAAAATTTCTGGCTAAAAACTTAGCCTTCGGTTCTGTTCTGTCTTCTGCGGAACAGGCTTCGAACACAACCTTCGAAGGTCTGGTTCGGAGGTACTTCGACAGCTCCGAACACAGGCTTCGCAGGAGCAAAAGTTCGAAGCCAAGAAGACTTCGCTCCACTAACAACCCTCGAAAATCTACTCTGCTAAGTCAGTGCAGGCTCCGCACACGAGGTGCTTCGAGCAGGCTTCGCACTTCACCCTTCGCAAGAGTGGACAGCCCTCTGAGGACTTCGACCAAGTACTTGGCGACAGCAACGGGTGCTGGGCTTCGTACCCGAAGGTCTACACGCACACGCAAATGGACTACGCTAAGGGCTTCGACACAAGAAGCACTACGGGAACAGAACAGGGCTTCGCTAGTAAGCAGCGAGGTCTTGCCTCGTGTTACACAGAGCGACAGCACACTGTAAAACACACTTCGCGAGAAAAACACCCTTCGCCAAGACAGGCTTCGGTGAACTAAAACTAGCGAGGTATGCAAAGCGAGCTCAAGCAAAAGCACACAGAAGTAGGGCTTCGCCGCTTGAACAAGGAACACAGAAAAATGAACTCTCAGGATGTATTCAATTGAAGTGTATGGCTACAGGAGCTCAACAGTAAATGCTCAAAGTGTTTTTTGTTTCCTACCGAGCCCCCATATTTATAGCCCACGGCTTCATCCTAAGGAAGTGACTACTTTACCCCTAGGGTTTACATCCATTTTGTCTCTACAGAACTAAGGGGTACAAAAGGTAGTCCACCTTTATTTTGGAGGCTTCTCTGTCAGCTGCAGAGGGGACAGTGTCAGCCTTTTTCAGAACAGACAGTGTCAGCCTTTACAGAGTTGACTTCTGGAACCTCCCTTCGCACGCGAGGGGTGCGGAAGCTTCGGCGAGAAGCCTGCAGCCTGTTGGCCTTCGCTCCGCCGAAGAAGTCCTTCGATACAGTGACGGTTTTGAGCCGAAGCCGTCAAAGCCCTTGGGCCTTCGCACCACCACCTCCGGAGTGGATCACCATGGCTTCGCAGCTACTCCGAGCTCGAACACCGTCCGTCCGTGTACCGAAGCCATGCATGGCCGAAGCACCTCAAGTCAACCTCACTCAGGAGCTAGCCTCGCTCCGAAGTCCTTCACACTCCGAAGCCCTACCTTCGGAGTACCACCCTTCGAAGTCCCTCCTTCGTCCAAGGCCTCCGCATGAAGCATTCCATGAGCACTTCGTCGCAGTGTCTCACTCCGAGCACACTCCTCGACGAGCCTCACCCGGACCATGCCTTCGATGCGCCTCGACTTCTGAGACCTTCGTCGGGCCACCTTCGAGTGTCTCCCTCCGGAGCACACTTCGAACACCTTGCCTCCGCAGAGGACTTGGTCCACCAACTCCGAAGTCACTCCATTCGGAGTACCTTCGAAGTGCCTCACCTCCGAGGACTTTGTCTCGGAGCACCTTCAGCCGGAGCCACGCTCCGCACTCTCTGCCTTCACCTGGCACGCCTCGACCCGAGGACCGACCCGGACCACCTTCGCAGCCACCGTGACGGAGCTCCCCGCTCCCTTGGCATCAAACCACCCGCTTGACCCAAGTTCACCTGGCTCGAACCCTGTCCGTCGCCTCCGAAGTCCCTGCGCACCACAGACAAACAGACAAGTGTATCCAGTACTCCGGAGACCTCTCCGGGTTAGCAACCTCCGGCACACACTCCGGTGTACCGCCCAAAGTACCGAAGCCATCGGTACGAACCCAGTCATCGCGTACTGTCGGACCCCTCCGACAGGTACACTCCGCTGCACAGCTGCAGCAAGCAAACACCGAACACACTCCGGTGACACACCTCCGAACACCCTTCGGAGGTACCACCTCCGAAGCCCCTTCGGAGGTACCCTTCGAACAGAGGGTAAACAATCCTGTCAATCACTCATCACATACACCGAAACCACCCTTGGTTTCTCAATCTCCCCCTTGATGAGTGCATTGACAACCAAATTGAAGTTCAAGAAAATTTAAAAACTTTCAGCACACAAGTGACCATAAAAACTCAAAAAGAGCCAAAGCATGTCACTTGATAAAAGAATTTTTCTCCCCCTTTCTCAAAAGAGTAAAAGCCCTTTTTGGCAAATCTCCCCTTGATAAGAACTCCCCCTGAGTTGAGCAAATTTTTCTCCCCCTTTATGTCAAACACTCTCCCCTTTTTCGAAATGATGCCTTCTTGCGGCAGAGAACATAGCAAATCTCTCCGGAATTTCTCCCCCTTTGGCAATGCAAGCATCAAGGAGCATTCAAAAGATGCAAAGCTTCGAAATGAATAGAATTGCAAGGACATATAATGCAAAAATATGCCAACAGTAGCATCAATGATCATGTGCTCAGCTCAATTTAACAGTCTGTGAAACAAGATGATGGCATGTGATTTTGTCATTTTAAGATAAAAGCATCACCACTTAATCACAGTAGTTAGACATGAGAAGGCAAGGACTGCGCAAAGCTAGCAAATTCTACCCTAGACAGACAAGTCTTGTTCAAAAGGAGCTGTGAAAGCAAACTTGATGATCAATTAAATTTGTTGTTCTTTTCTTAATGCCAGGGGTTATTTGTTTGTCCACCTTATACTTTCCAATCAGGCCAAGCCTAGGCATGAAAGCCATCTGAAGCTTAAGGCGGTGATTTTGGCATACACTACACTATCCCAGTTCAGACCAAAGTGCAATGGTAAGCAGTCTAGAATAGAGTAGTGCGACAAACAAACCCTCCTGGATCTTTTCAGTGAAACCAGGCAAATCATGAATTTTTGATTGTGAAGAATTAAATTTTTGATGAGTATCCATGAATAAAGAACACAATTTTCAAGTTGCATATTTTAGCATCCAAGGAACATTGTCTTGCTGTCAAGTAGATAAAAGATAGCTAAAAGCAGTCCACCCTAAACAAGCTAGATACAAGATTATGCGGTGAGCAAGTTTTGATTTTTAGAAAATAAAACATCATGCACAATCAATGTTCCAGACATATTTCATAGAGCTGAGCTGTCATGATTTCTTTGAATTAAAAGCAGGCATATAATAGCAAAAGATGTAAGTGCAATTCCACACATAATGAGCATATGCAAGACAATTAAAAGCAGCTCCCCCTCACAAAATGCCGTAGGGATGACAAATACCAAGTTCCCCACGCAAGTAAGCAAACCGAGAAGCATCGAGGGGTTTTGTAAAAATATCGGCAAGCTGGTGTTGGGTATCAACATATTGAAGTTCAATATCACCCTTCTCATTGTGATCTCTGAGAAAATGATACCGTACATCAATGTGTTTGGTTCTGGAGTGCTGAACCGGGTTGTTTGCAATACAAATAGCACTAGTGTTATCACAGAAAAGTGGAACACTCTTATAATCTAACCCGAAATCCCGCAAAGTGGAAACCATCCACAAAATCTGAGAGCAACAGCTAGCTGCAGCAACATATTCGGCCTCAGCCGTCGATTGTGCAACACTAGACTGTTTGCGGGAAGACCAGCAAACCAGAGACGTACCCAGAAAATGACAAGTACCAGAGGTACTCTTCCTATCAATTCTACACCCAGCAAAATCCGCATCTGAATAACCTCTAAGACATAAAGATGAAGACGATGAATACCATATGCCAAATTCAAGGGTGTGTTTGAGATACCTTAAAATGCGCTTAACCGCTTGGCGGTGCGAAGCTCGTGGTGAAGCCTGAAAACGAGCGCACAGACATACTGCGAAGTGTATGTCCGGCCTCGTGGCAGTCAAGTAGAGGAGGGAGCCGATCATGCTCCGAAACTCCTTCTGATCTACAGCTTCTCCATCTTCGTCAGGGTCCAATGCTACAGATGTAGCCATTGGAGTGGCGAGAGGCTTCGCATCGGACATGTCGAATTTCTTGAGCAGGTCCTTGGTGTACTTTGTCTGGTGGACAAAAGTACCTTGTTTGCTTTGCTTGATTTGCAAACCAAGGAAAAAGGTGAGTTCACCCATCATCGACATTTCAAACTCCCTGCTCATGGTATCTGCAAACTCGGCAACCAAAGCATGAGAAGAGCCACCAAAGATGATATCATCCACATAAATCTGCACTAGAAGGAAATCTTTGCCATGCTTGAGAGTAAACAAAGTTTTATCAACAGAGCCCATCAAATACCCGCGCTCAAGCAGAAAAGACTTAAGTCTATCATACCACGCCCGAGGGGCCTGCTTGAGTCCATAAAGAGCCTTATGAAGTTTAAGGACTTTATGTGGGTACTTGGGGTTTTCAAAACCAGGGGGTTGTTTTACATAAACATCTTCACCTATGAAGCCATTAAGAAAAGCACTTTTGACATCCATTTGATAGAGTTTGAATCCCCGGGATGTCGCAAAGGCAAGCAAAATCCTAATGGCCTCAAGGCGAGCAACAGGTGCAAAAGTTTCAGTAAAATCAATCCCTTCTAGTTGAGAAAAGCCCTGAGCTACAAGTCTAGCCTTATTTCTAACAATTGTTCCATCCTCCCCTTGTTTATTTTTGAAAATCCATTTTGTTCCAATGAAATGAACATTTGGTGGAGGATCAACTAAAGTCCAGACTTGGTTTCTCTCAAAATTTTCAAGTTCCTCATGCATGGCATTGATCCAACTAGAATCAGAAAGTGCATGACTAACATCTAAGGGCTCGAAAGAAGCAACAAAAGCAGCATTAGTAAAATGAGCGTGAGAGCGTGTTACCCTTTGATCAAGCTCACCAATGATCTGCTCGAGAGGGTGCATCCTTTGGACATGATGTGGAGCCTCGCGGCGGGATGCAGTCTCCCCCTCAACTTGTGCGTTGGAGTGGTCCAAGATGACCGATGTTGAGGTAGTCGCTTCGGGACCTCGTGCCGAAGTAGTAGAAGCGGGGTCAGCTTCGGGGGTCGATGTCGAGGGTAGTAGGGGATCATCCTCGAATTCTCCGGGATCTTCGTCTTCGAATAAGGTCTGTTCCATGTCGTGTTCATTTGCCTGTTCAAAAGCAGAACTAACAGAGGGGGTTGATTCATCAAAAGTCACATCACATGACTCGATGACAGTGTTAGTTTCCAAGTTATAAACACGATAGGAATGACCATGAGTAGTATAACCCAAAAAGATCCCGTCAGAAGATCGCGACTCAAATTTATCCAAGTTACCACGTTTTAGGATAAAGCAGCGACAGCCAAAAACTCGAAGATGAGTAACCTTGGGCTGTCTCCCAAAACGCAGCTCATAAGATGTCAAATTTAAAATTGAGCGCAAGAAAATTCGGTTTGAGATGTAACATGCTGTGTTCATGGCCTCAGCCCAGAATTTTCTAGGAGTCCTATGCTCATCAAGCATCGTCCTAGCCATCTCAACCAAAGTGCGGTTTTTCCTCTCAACAACACCGTTCTGTTGAGGAACCCGCGGAGCAGAGAATTGATGTTCTATGCCATGCTCCATGCAAAAGTCAACAAAGAGACTATTTTTGAACTCGGTGCCATTATCGCTTCGAATGAATTTTAATGCACCGGGGAGTTCAGTGAAAAGTCTCAAAGCCAAGCTCCGAAAGTGTGAAAACACTTCATCCTTGCTGGCAAGAAAGAAGACCCAAGAGTAGCGAGAGAAATCGTCGACAATAACAAGTACATACCACTTGCCGCCTAAAGAACTAACCCGAGAAGGACCTACAGTGTCCATGTGGAGAAGTTCTCCGGGCTGTTCAGTCATCACAGTGGTGACTGGCGAATGCGAAGCGGCAATCATTTTACCATGTCGACAAGGAGCGCAAACTAAATTCTTCTCAAACTTGAGCTTGGGCAATCCTCGGATCAAACCTAGGGCGCTCAGACGAGCAAGCAACTCAAAGCTCATATGCCCTAGTCTTCTATGCCACTTCCAAAGCTCAGAAGTTGAGTGTGCAACAAGACAATGAGAAGAACCAGACGACTCTGAAAAATCAGCTCCAAAAACTCTCCCAACCCTAAAGATCTTACAAACCACAACGCCATCCGAATTGAGTACTTGCGAAGTATCGCGATGAAATCGCACTTCGAAGCCCTCATCAAGCAGCTGAGATACAGACAACAAATTGTATCCCAGGTTTTCAACCAAGGCAACATCTTTGAGAGTGAAATTCGAGTTAATTCTTACCACACCTTTACCTTTCACTCTACTCCTTCGATTGTTTCCGAAGGTGATATGTTCCCTTTGCTTGGTTGTGGTGAGGCTGGAGAACCAATTTGCATCTCCGGTCATGTGGCGCGAACAACCGGAGTCCATGATCCACGTGCCCTCCAAGCCTCGACCTGTCGCCTACACATGATAAGAACGCCTCGATCGCTCAGTGCTGGGGTGAGTAAAATAATGACGAGGCATCCAGCACTGAGTGACACGAGTAGTAGGCACAGAAAAAGTAGACGGTCTACGCACATAAAAATCAGAATGATGCAAAGTGCGAGGTCTACCTACATGCAAAGAACGCAAGGCATGTCGAGGTCTCCTACTCTGACGAGGTACAAAGCTACTCGCCCGAGGTCTACCACCATATGGAACATGGTGAACACCTCGAGGAGCAAAACCTCTCCGAGATGCACGAGGAGCCTCGAAAACAGGACGAGAGTAATACTCAGACTCAAGCATACCTAAAGATGGGTAATGCATGTCCTGATAGCTCATCGCCTGTGCACGTCGCTCATCCTTGATGCGACGGAAACAGAAACCAATCAAATGACCCGCCCGCTGACAATAAGAACAGTGAAACACTCTCCTGGGGGCACTCTCATGGGTCACAGGAGCAACTCTCACAGGCTCCTTGGGTTTCTTCTGTGTGGTTTTCTTGGGAGGATTTTTCTTGGTAGGAGGAGTGGTTTTCTTTGGTGGATGGGTAGGCTTTTTGGCTGAAGGGGTGTCCAACAGAGCTCTCTCTTTCTCTAGGGTGGTAGGAGAGGTAAAAACAGTTTTGGTCTTACTGTCTGAAGCTATCCTCTCAAAACCCAAACCTAGAGCTACCCCGGCTCTGTCAGCACACAACTTGGTCTTGGCCAAGAGCAAATCCATCCTACCCTTCCCTTCAGTGCATTTATTCACCACAGAAAGAAGGTATTCATTTTCAGACATTAGGTTCTCAGCTCGCTCTCTAGCAGTGCCTAGCTGGTCCTTAAGGGTGATGCAAGTGTCACAAACAGGTTGCACATCCTTAGAACTACCGGCCCTCTCCAATCTAGCCTCCAAATCATGAACATGCTTATCACGTAAATTAATGCTATCGCGTAATAAAGAGCAGTTCATGCAATCAATAATATCATGAGGTCTAGAATCCACCTCCAAAAGCTGCTTCTGTGCAGTCTCAAGCTCAGAAAGAGTTTGAGCATGTACAGAACGCAACTGAGCAAGCTCACTCATGACAACAGAACATGATTCACAATCAGCATCATCATATTTAGACTTAAGCATGGCATATTCAGTAGATACAGATTCTAGCCTAAGTCTAAGGTCTTTTCTTTCTCCAGCGGCTTGCACAAGCAATCTATCCTGACCTAGCACAACTTCATTCAGCTCATCTAATTTAATTAGAAGCTGGTCAGATGATAGGTTTACCTCAGATGAGTCAAGCTCATCGCCGCTGTGATCGCTGTCGGCCATGAAGCAAAGGCCGGTGAAGTCACGTCCCTTCTTGTCCTTTTTGTCCTCCTTCCTTGGGGACTCCTCCTCCTCAGAGCTCGACTCCTCAGTTGAGGATGTGTCGATGTCGCTGAGAGCAGCAACAAAAGCTCTGGAAGCGGCCTTGGCTACTTTCTTAGCCATCTTGCCGCGCTTGCCCTTCACAAAGGGCTTCCTCTCCTTTTTGTGGAATTTGGGGCGGTCACTCTCATCTCTCTTCTTGACCTTGGGGCAATTGGCCTTAATGTGAGAGGTGTCGCCACATTCATAACAGCCACTAAAACCACTTCTCCTCTGATCCCGTCTCTCATGATGAAAGCGGGTGAACCTCCGGGCAATGAGAGCAAGCTCGTCATCTGCTAGAGTATCCACCTGCTCCTTTGTGACGGAGACCAGGGAGGACAAAGCAAAACCATCTGCAAGAACACAAGTGCCTGATGTGCTTGGTTCTGCAGTGGTGCCACGGCTAGTGCTAGAAACCAATGCCAATGGCTGTGGCAAAGAGCTTCTGTGCACAGCAAGAGATGCCTTGGCAATCTCTGTGGACTTCAGCTTGCTAAAGAGTTCATCACAGGTTAGAGTGTCATAGCCTGTGGACTCCTCAATGCTGGATATCTTCACTTCCCATATGCTACGATCAAGAGCATAGAGAAGCTTGATAGCCCTATCATGATCACTGTAAGCAAGCGTCCCGTTGGATCGCAAGTTACTCACTATAGCATCAAAGCGCGAAAACATGGCATCTATAGATTCACCAGGTGCCTGCACAAACAGCTGATACTGTTGGTTGTAGGTGCTTTGGCGCCTGGCCTTAATCTGAGTAGAGCCCTCATGATAAATAGTGAGCGTTGTCCAAATTTCCCTGGCAGTCCTAAGGTGCTGCACCCTATCAAACTCACTCCGACTCAAACCAATGAACAGTATGTTCCTTGCCTTCGAGTTGGCAATATACTGATCTTTTTCAGTTTGAGTGGTGCGGGTATCAGGGATGGAGTATTGTGAGTCTACAATCTCCCAAATTGCATTTCCTTGGCTTAACAAGTAAGCCTCCATGCGCACCTTCCAGTATGCAAAATCTGTCCCATCGAACAGAGGAATTTTACTGCCTCTATCCATGTCGCCAACAGATCACAAAACCGGTTAAGGTCAACTGGTGATCTTAACCCGCTCTGATACCAATTGTTGGACCGGAAACGGCGACCAGAGGGGGGGTGAATGGGAGCTTTTAAAATTTCTGGCTAAAAACTTAGCCTTCGGTTCTGTTCTGTCTTCTGCGGAACAGGCTTCGAACACAACCTTCGAAGGTCTGGTTCGGAGGTACTTCGACAGCTCCGAACACAGGCTTCGCAGGAGCAAAAGTTCGAAGCCAAGAAGACTTCGCTCCACTAACAACCCTCGAAAATCTACTCTGCTAAGTCAGTGCAGGCTCCGCACACGAGGTGCTTCGAGCAGGCTTCGCACTTCACCCTTCGCAAGAGTGGACAGCCCTCTGAGGACTTCGACCAAGTACTTGGCGACAGCAACGGGTGCTGGGCTTCGTACCCGAAGGTCTACACGCACACGCAAATGGACTACGCTAAGGGCTTCGACACAAGAAGCACTACGGGAACAGAACAGGGCTTCGCTAGTAAGCAGCGAGGTCTTGCCTCGTGTTACACAGAGCGACAGCACACTGTAAAACACACTTCGCGAGAAAAACACCCTTCGCCAAGACAGGCTTCGGTGAACTAAAACTAGCGAGGTATGCAAAGCGAGCTCAAGCAAAAGCACACAGAAGTAGGGCTTCGCCGCTTGAACAAGGAACACAGAAAAATGAACTCTCAGGATGTATTCAATTGAAGTGTATGGCTACAGGAGCTCAACAGTAAATGCTCAAAGTGTTTTTTGTTTCCTACCGAGCCCCCATATTTATAGCCCACGGCTTCATCCTAAGGAAGTGACTACTTTACCCCTAGGGTTTACATCCATTTTGTCTCTACAGAACTAAGGGGTACAAAAGGTAGTCCACCTTTATTTTGGAGGCTTCTCTGTCAGCTGCAGAGGGGACAGTGTCAGCCTTTTTCAGAACAGACAGTGTCAGCCTTTACAGAGTTGACTTCTGGAACCTCCCTTCGCACGCGAGGGGTGTGGAAGCTTCGGCGAGAAGCCTGCAGCCTGTTGGCCTTCGCTCCGCCGAAGAAGTCCTTCGATACAGTGACGGTTTTGAGCCGAAGCCGTCAAAGCCCTTGGGCCTTCGCACCACCACCTCCGGAGTGGATCACCATGGCTTCGCAGCTACTCCGAGCTCGAACACCGTCCGTCCGTGTACCGAAGCCATGCATGGCCGAAGCACCTCAAGTCAACCTCACTCAGGAGCTAGCCTCGCTCCGAAGTCCTTCACACTCCGAAGCCCTACCTTCGGAGTACCACCCTTCGAAGTCCCTCCTTCGTCCAAGGCCTCCGCATGAAGCATTCCATGAGCACTTCGTCGCAGTGTCTCACTCCGAGCACACTCCTCGACGAGCCTCACCCGGACCATGCCTTCGATGCGCCTCGACTTCTGAGACCTTCGTCGGGCCACCTTCGAGTGTCTCCCTCCGGAGCACACTTCGAACACCTTGCCTCCGCAGAGGACTTGGTCCACCAACTCCGAAGTCACTCCATTCGGAGTACCTTCGAAGTGCCTCACCTCCGAGGACTTTGTCTCGGAGCACCTTCAGCCGGAGCCACGCTCCGCACTCTCTGCCTTCACCTGGCACGCCTCGACCCGAGGACCGACCCGGACCACCTTCGCAGCCACCGTGACGGAGCTCCCCGCTCCCTTGGCATCAAACCACCCGCTTGACCCAAGTTCACCTGGCTCGAACCCTGTCCGTCGCCTCCGAAGTCCCTGCGCACCACAGACAAACAGACAAGTGTATCCAGTACTCCGGAGACCTCTCCGGGTTAGCAACCTCCGGCACACACTCCGGTGTACCGCCCAAAGTACCGAAGCCATCGGTACGAACCCAGTCATCGCGTACTGTCGGACCCCTCCGACAGGTACACTCCGCTGCACAGCTGCAGCAAGCAAACACCGAACACACTCCGGTGACACACCTCCGAACACCCTTCGGAGGTACCACCTCCGAAGCCCCTTCGGAGGTACCCTTCGAACAGAGGGTAAACAATCCTGTCAATCACTCATCACATACACCGAAACCACCCTTGGTTTCTCACATCTGGTGCCGGAGCTGGAGCTGTAATAATATCACCGTCAGGGAAGAAAGCCATGTATTCTGCGAGGCTCAACTTTAAGACCACCAATAATATCGCAGAGTCCGAAGGAATCCTGCTAGGCATTCGAAAGGCAAAGGCACTTGGAGCAGCAAGGATAATAATTAAAATAGATTCCCAAGTCGTCGCAGGGCATGTTGACAAAAGTTTTCAAGCAAGGAACCCACATCTGGCAAAGTATCTAGAAGAAATCCGCAAAACAGAAGTAGTATTCAAAGGATTTTCTGTTCGAAGTATCCCTCGAGCAGATAATCAGCTTGCAGACATTCTAGCGAAGGTTGTAGCCGGAGCATTGGACCTCCCGGAGGGTGCTTTCTATGAAGAACTAGTCAAGCCTACAGTAAATCAATTACCCTCCATAGAAGTCCTTTGCATCCTAGCTACAGATTGGCGGGCTCCGATAATGGATGTCTTGCAAAATAGCGTAGATTCCTCAGAAGGTCCAGATTTCAGAAGGTTGCAAGCAAGGGCTCGAAATTATAAGCTTGTCAATGGAGTGTTATACAAAGTCGGAGTTTGTTCTCCTCTACTCCGGTGCATCTCACAACCTGAAGGCCAAGATATACTTCAGGACATTCACGAAGGTTTATGTGGAAGCCACCTAGCCCCCCGTGCTCTAGCAGGAAAGACACTTCGGCAGGGGCTCTACTGGCCGACAATTGTAAGAGATGCGGAGGAGTTGATTCGAACCTGCCAAGAATGCCAGTGGATGAGAAGAAGAAGCCACCGTCCACCAGTACAACTTCAAGTTATTGCCCTGGTATGGCCAATGGCACGATGGGGAATGGATCTCATCGGCCCTTTTCCAATGGCAAAAGGCAGCTTGAAGTTTGCAGTGGTAGCAATTGAATATTTTTCTAAGTGGGTCGAAGCAGAACCCCTTACTGCTATCACTTCAAGAAATGTGCAAAAAAATTTCTGGCAACATATTATATGAAGGTTCGGAGTACCAAGGGAGCTGACTGTGGATAATGGAACCTATTTCAAAGCTGAGACATTTGAAGAATTTTGTGAAGAACTGGGCATCAAGTTATGCTTCGAAGCAGTTCGCCACCCATAATCCAACGGAGCCGTCGAGCGAGCCAACGGGAATATTCTCACCGGTCTTAATCGAAGGATTGTCGGGTTGGCCAAGGGGCTATGGGCCGAAGAGCTCCCTAAGATTTTATGGTCCATTCGAACCACTCAAGTCAGGTCCACAGGCTTTACCCCATCCAGGTTGCTATTCGGAGATGAGGCCATGACACCAACGGAGATCAGAGGTGGATCCCTTCGTGTAGTAGAACCTAGAGATGAAAATGAGAGAAACACTTCGCTAGACTTGTCAGAAGAAACAAGGATTCGAGATGTCGCCAATCTGATGAAGTACAAAGACCAAACAAAAACATGGTATGACCCAAAGATAAAGCTGAACGATCTTAAGCCAGGTCATTTAGTTTTGTGAAGTGTAATAGCCCTGGGGAAGCTAGGAAATAAATGGGAAGGACCATATATTATCCTACGCTCAGGGCGCCCCAGATCATTTAAATTAGCTAATTTAGAAGGGGAAGAGTTGAAGCATGCATGGCATGCGGAGCAACTTAAGCGTTATTACTCTTAGGGGCTCCTTGTAATCAATTGTAAAAGTTCCTTTCTAAATAAAAATGGAGGTTCGAATCTTGTTTACTCTTCGAATATACCTTACTCCTGGTGGACGAATCAGGAGAATGGAGATGCTTGCGGAGTCAAGCATCTTTCTAAGAACACAGGCAACGACCTTTGAACCATTGGTTCAAGGACTTCGTTGCCAGCCCGCGGATTCCAGGCTCCGGCTTGTTAGGACCCGTAGAAGAGTCTAAGGACTTTAAAAGAACAGATTTCCAGCCTCCGGGTTCGAAGCATCTGTAAAAGAGCCGAAGGTGGCCAGCCTGCGGATTCCAGGCTCCGGCTTGTTAGGATCCGTAGAAGAGTCTAAGGACTTTAAAAGAACAGATTTCCGTCATCCGGGTTCGAAGCATCTGTAAAAGAGCCGAAGGTGGCCAGCCTGCGGATTCCAGGCTCTGGCTTGTTAGGATCCGTAGAAGAGTCTAAGGACTTTAAAAGAACAGATTTCTGGCCTTCGGGTTCGAAGCATCTGTAAAAGAGCCGAAGGTGGCCAGCCTACGGATTCCAGGCTCCGGCTTGTTAGGATTCGTAGAAGAGTCTAAGAACTTTAAAAGAACAGATTTCCGTCCTCCCGGTTCGAAGCATCTATAAAAGAGTCGAAGGTGACCAAGCAATAAGGTTTCAAGGCTCCGGCCAATGAGACACTTTTTAAGTCCTAAGCGACTACTATAGGAGCTTGCAAGTATAAATTCAGCTCCGAAACTTACAAACATCATAATATGAACGTATAGTTCGAAGAACTGTACGAAAAAGTAAAGTATGGTTATTGAGTGTTGTGTGAGGCATCAGATTGTTGTACAAATCATTGTGTCCGACGGACCCTATCGCAATGCTTACGGTCCCCCACCCACAAGGAGGGGCAGGAGAGTAAGGAACAACAAGATGCTTTCGAAGCAATTCATATTAATTTAATAATCATACTTTTACATCAAGAGAAATTTTTGTCTAAGCCTAGATAAAATTGGATACCCATTTGGCCTCTAGAACTACTTCTAAGGCTACTTCGACCTCCAGAGCTCGAAGCTGTCGAGACTGTCTTTTTAGTTCGAGTGCTTCTTTTCTTCTTCGAAGCTCGCAATTTTTTGTGCTCCTCTTGAAGTTCGGCCAAGTCAGAAGACTTTCAGAGTTATCCTCTGCAGGGTCTTCGGCCTGATACTCCGAGTCAGACCAATCTACGTACTCAGAGGATGAAGATGTTTTTCCCTTTCCTCTTCTTTGATATAAGTTAAAACTTCGTGGCAAACTTCGGGTGCTATTTCTCCTTGATCTCCACGAGGAACAGAGAAGCGTGAGCGGTGGTAAGGCCTTAAGCTTTCAAGGACTGACCACTGCAGACGGAGCCCTTCGTTAATTTCCAGTATTTCGAAGTCAGGCTCCGAAGGACATGGCAAAACCTAAAAGCATAAACATTCAAACAAGTTCCTCGTTTATAAACTTTTCATTCATTAATCCAAGGGGCTTTACAAGATTTCTTATACATATTTAAGCGCCCTATAAGACTAGACCTGTGGGTCGGTCGGCGGAGCAGGAGGTGTCGGAGCTGGTGAAGATGGAAGCGGAGGCCTTGTTTGCGCTTGCTTTTGCCGATGGGCTTCGTCGATCCAAGCTTTGGCTGTAGCCTTGTGGTCTGTTTTCTAGATTGACCGGAAAGCTTCCCAAGCCGAGGCTACATCCTGCGAAGGACGCAACAAACCCTCGTCCACGAAGCCTGCGGGTGTCGAACCCCCAACCGGAGCGACAAAAATCCCAAGGGATTCGAGGTGACGAAGGACTCCGATTCCAGCACATTGTCCAGAGATCTCTCCGTACCGGACACCAGAGCCCATCATCAGCGACGTCGCCACTTGAATCCTCTTCACCTTCTGGTCGACGGGCTCACTCGCCGCAGCAGAAGACGAAGGGCACATGGTGCCAAAATATTCCAAGGTACCTTGAAGGGCATCCAAGGTACGCTCCGCTATTTTAGCATTCTTCGTCTCTGCCGCCTCCAGCCCCACAGCAGCAGCAGATACTTCAGCCATTCGAGAAGCAAGGTGCTCTTCTGAGCCATCGCCTGTTTGAGCGAGCCTTGGAGTTCTACCAATTGAGCGCTCGAAGTAGCTGCCGCCTGCCGGAGCTTCTCCACCTCCGCTCGGAGAACCAAGCACTCTGCTTCGGCTTCTTGGGCCGAAGTTCAGAGCATGCCGCTGCTCTGCTGTTCGAGCCGGAGGGCTTCGTCGGTGGCAGCCCTAGCCCTCCGTTCTTCAAGGAGCTCTTCCTCCAACCGAAGTGTTTTGTCTTCGGAGTCTTTGAGTGCGTATTGGAGGGTGGTAACCTTCCTCTTGAGCCGATTGGTTTCGACTTCGTTGGAAGTCGCTGCCGCTCTAGCAAGGACAAATTGTTGCAAGAAGAGCAAGTAAGTACCAAGTAGTTACATTTGTCAATTAAAGATATTTGTGGTACTTTGTATACCTGAAGGGTAGCCCTTTCGAGGGCTAGATTAATCTCCTGGGATCTGGCTTCGCTCAAGATGGAGACCAAGTCAGAGCTTACGACTTCTTGGCCTTTCTCCGCCAAGGGCTCCAGAAGCACCCGGAGTCCCGTTCGTTGCTCCAAGAAGGGAGTAAACAAAGGGAGCTAGGACATAGCCTAGCGGTCATCTGCAGTCGCCTCTTCTTCTCAGTTACTCGTTGAAGGCTCGTTGGAAGAAGGCGTTGTCATCAGGGCAGGAGGGAGTCCAAGACTTGTCATGCTTTTTCCCCTTCCTGGTACGAAGGCCGGAGGAGCGACTGCGGCGGAGGTAGATCCTCCTTCGACTGGTGTCCCTTCGGCTGGAACCGCTTCGATGGAGATGGCTTCCACTGCCAGAGCTAGTGTATCCATTGGAGCCATGGTGTCCATCGGAGCCGCAACTCCGGGAGAAGCTGGAGCTTCGTCTGTGGCCGGGGCTACATTACCCTTCGACGCACCTACAACATTGAGGTACTTGATGAACATTTGCGGGTAATAACTTGTTGAGGGAATAAGTTTTCCCTTGAACAGGGGCCAAATGACGTGAGCCTCTGACAGCCTTCAGCCCGAAGCCCAACACTATCAAAGCCTGTTCCTTTCTGAAGAAGCTGTTTCCATGTCCCAAGGTTCACTTCGAAGCCCTCTAGAGCGAGGCCTCTGAACCCCTTCGGAGCCCTCCAGAGTGAAGCCCGCAAGATCTCTTAAAGTTTGCCAGAAGCTAAGTCTCAGGCTAACTTCGAAGTTAGCCTCCGGGCCTTGTTCGGAGTTAGCCTTCCAGCCTTGTTTGGAGTTAACCTTTGGGCTCTATTCAGACTTAACCTTCGAGCTCCCTTCAAAGCTCCTCAAAGCCAGTCTCTGGACCCTTTCCAGCCAATTCAGAGCTAAGTCTCCGAGAACCCAGTTCGGAGCCCAGTTAAGAGTCCAGTTCGGTGTATACTTCGAAGCCCACTTCGGAGTGTACTTCAAAGCCTCCCTTGCAGCCTCCGCCTAAAGATCTCCGGCCCCTACTCCGAACCAAGAAAATATCTGCACCCTGCTACAGTGTAGAAGTCATATCGGGGGCCCCTCTGCCCCTAGTATGTCATTTATCTGGTCAAGAAGTGACGTTGTCTGACACGTCTGTAAAGCTGTAAAGCACTTTTGTACAGTAGCTAGCTCCTTTTCCCCTTTTTGCCCCTATGAGCCTAGGACTTATAGAGGGCATTTTGGTCTTTTCCTTTGGCTTGTGTGCCTATAAAAGCGGGGCCAAGCCCTTGTAACAGGATAGCTTCTCCAGGGTCATGAGAACCCTAGAACTCACTATATTACACCGAGGCATACCATGCCAAATCCACCACAAACTAGACGTAGGACTATTATCCCCTAAGGGAGGTCCGAACCAGTATAAATCCTTTCTCCTTCTGAGAGAACCCTTCGAGGTTCATTTTACACACCATATACACACATACAAACATGTGCTGTAGCTAACACAATTGCTACAATAGTTGGCGCTGTCCATGGGGGATCTTAGTCCTAAAAGCTAAGTTCTCTGCCACTGTCTGCAATTCGAAGTGCGCTTGAGGGGGAGCTTCAAAGCTTTCTTGCTTCGCGCACCCTTCGGCAAGGGGCTTCGGGTGTAGTTCGAAGGTTATCTTCGCCTTCCACATCCTTTGCATTTCGGAGCTCACCATCCAACAAGGGGCTCCACTTCGTGTGTCGAAGGCCGTCAAAGCCCCAAGGGCTACGAGGCAAGCTTTCACCCACTTTATGAGGTATGTACACTGACCGAAGTACCATTTCGATGTACAATTTTGCAATTACTTTAGTATAAAATCGAAGCCCTACTTCGCCTTAAAACCGAAGCCCTACTTCGCCTTTAAAGCAAACTTTTGCTTCATGTCGTTAAAATTCGAAGCTTCGCTTCACGTTTTAAAACCGAAGCTATGCTTCGCGTTTTGAAATCAAAGCCTTGTTTCCTATCAAAAATTCGAAGCTTTGTTTCGCCTTATTAAAAACGCGAAGTTTTGCTTCGCCTTATTTAAAACTCAAAGCCTTGCTTCGCTTCACAACACCGGAGTACCCCTCCGAAGGCTACACAGTGCCTCCGGGCCCGTAGCAGTGGGCTAAAGGACTCCGGGCCACTGGCCCGATGCGTCCAAGGACTCCAGGTCATCGACCTGATGCATCCGGGATACGAAGGCCACCGGCCTAACGTATCCCAGAATCCCGAGATCCATTCTCGGTATTCAGAGTCGAAGGTGGCTCAGAGCGAAGGCAGCTCAAAATCACAGATTCGGTGAATCCACACCAAATATCCTTTTCACTATAGGACCAAGCTCAAGAAGCCTTGCTTCACTATCTGAACACGCACCGAGGCCTCGCTTCGCGTGATGTGATACAATCTAAGAATTAAGCATCTCGAAGTCATGCTTCGTTTAAAATCTAAGTGTGTTTCGGAGCCTTGCTCACGCACAGCATCCAAATCCAAGCATGTCGAAGCATGCTTCGCTTAATTTGGCTACGCTGAAGCCTTGCTTCGCTCCAAATTAACGTGTTCGAAGCCCAAAAGAGGCCTTCGCCCGATGTAATATAAGCATCTAAAGCCGCCAAAAGGCGCACCCCTTCGCATTTTAATTGCCCGCACCAGCAACGACTAAGTCCCTAGCTTCCACGAGCAAGGGGGAAGCATGTATGCGAAGTGTGCGAATGTAATGCGCAGTACGAGCGTGACTAGCTAAAACGTTTGAAGTCATCAAACTATGCGAAGCATGCAGACGAAGTATGCAAATACAACAAATTTCATTCATTGAATGATAATTGAGAAGTATGTTACAAATATACTTCGAAAACAAGTTATGAGTAGTTTGTATCTAAGCCTAAGAAAAAGTGAGTTCGAGGCACTAGCCCTCGATTGCCTTTCTTTTGGCCAGGGCCCACTCAGCTGGACGGAGCCTCGTCGGAGCCTGCTCTCCCACGTCCGGTTCGTCCAAGCCCAGAAGCCCGCAAACCTCGTCTTCCACTTTGCAGGTCGCTCCAAGTCTGCAAGGCAGGTGGTGTCGTGTCGAAGGCAGAGAAGTCTAAGGCTTCATCGCCTACCAAGGCCGTCCGCGAAGGTTGCACCCCCTCGCTACATGAGTTTACTCCGAAGCAACTTAAGTCTGGCAAAGATGCAGAACTTCGAAGAGACTCCATCTTCACGATGGCCAGTAGATCCTAGACTACTTCGGGGATGGCTTCGCCGTTAGGCCCCCTCGGAAGTTTAAACCGAGGGGGCCTTCGGAGACTGAGCCTGGGCAGGTATAAAGCACCCCCACATTCATATTAATAATCTGATAAGTTTTTACAAGCCTACAGCTAAGAATTACAAGGAGCCTAAGGAGTTCTACACCTTCGAAGGTGGAGGTGCTGACGTCGAAGGCGGAGCTGGCAAGGCATGCGCCCTGGCTCGACGAAGGCGGATGGCCTTCTGAAGTTCAAGGACTGCCTCGCAGCCTTGGGCCTTCCAAGGCTCTTGAAGTCGCCTCAAAGCTCCGCGGACGCCGGCCGGAGGCGTCACCAAGTGTTGGCCTCCGAAGGCCACAGGGGTCGCCGAGGTTGCTGCTTTGAGGTGGTTGCACCCCGCGTCATGAAGCATTTGCAACACCCCTTGACCCGCCACTCGGTCGGCCATCAAGGCGAAGCCCTTCAAGGATTGCTCCGCCGTCGCAGCCACTACCTTCAAGAATGTGGCACGGTCCCCAATTGGGTCCTGGCTGCCGAACTCTAGAGCCCGACACTCGGTCCCTATTTGTTCCAGGACTTCGGTCAGGCTCAGAGTGGCCTCATCAATGTTGCTGGCAACGAAGTTTTCGAGGCGCTGAGCTCTTTGGCGAAGCTCAGAGTTCTCCCTCGCCAGCTGGGCTTCAGCGTTCTTCGCAGCTTGAAGCTCCGCTCAGAGCCTGTCAGTCTCCGAGGCCAAGGCTTCCCTAGCCTTGTCGGCCTCGGCACTCGCCACCTTGGCTGAAGCCTCGGCCCGCTTTCGCTTCTTGGCTTCCACCGAGACTTCGCATCGGAGGGCCTCTTTCTCCTCCGCCAAGTGCGTCATCCGCCTGGCCGCAGAAGTTGAGGCCGCTGCGTTCAGTGCGAAGGCCTGGAAGAATTCAAGAAAATCATAAGTGTTGATCGAAGACCAAAGTATAACTCGAAGGTTGCGTAGGACTTCGCCCACCTGGATAAGGGCTTCGTTCACGTTGATGAAGAGGTCCATGGGGTTCGAGTGGCTGAGTTGAGCCACCAAGCCTCCTGCCTCCATAGCTGCGTAGCCCTCGCGGAACTTGTTGAGGGCCGCCTCCGTCACGACCCCCTGCGGCAGCAAGGGCCAGACAATTTCCTCCGCCACAACCGCCTACACAGGCCTCGGCAAAGTTGGGCTTTGGTCCACCACCTCGACTTCCTCGTCGCCTCAGGGGTCCCCTTCGTCATGACTGTTGCCTCCGTCTTCTTTAGATGAGGAACTGTCAGACTCCGAGCTATCACTGCTGCTGCTGCTGGAGACCTCCGTTGGCTTCGGAACAGTGGGCCTCGCACCGACATCATCTTCTGCAAAAAAGTTCAAGTCAAAATCCACATATAAAAGAGAAGTATGTTTGAAGTGTTTACCTTCGTCAGAAATTTCTTCGGAGGTAGAGGGGTCAATGTGTGCCCCCCAATCCCTTCGCTACGAAGCTGGCGCGTCGACCTCCACGCCCAAAGCCGTCGCCGTCGAAGTCTTCGCTACCACCTTGGTAGCTGTTGCCGGAGCACTTGTTGTCTCCGCTTCTGTTTGAGGGTCTATGGCCGTTGCCTCCTCCGGAGTAGGGGCTTCGGTCGCGGGGGCCTCCGGCCGAGCCCTCGAAGTTTCGGGCTCGTCGTCATCCCCCCTTTTCCTGTTGGAGCCGGTTGTAGAAGCTGCAAGATGGGAGAAGTCTGGCAGAGCCTGGACCTCATCGTAGCCGAGCAGGGTCCACATCCTGTTCCAATGCTCCCAAGTCCCCACAAAAGCAAGCCGTTGGGCTTGTTCCTCCGGTGTCGGGGCCCCGACAACATGCTCCGCTGCCACGATGGCCTCCTCCGGAGTCCTCACTTCAAGAGTGGGTTCATAAAGATCCAAGTCAGAATAAAGTTCTTAGCGAAGTATGAATATGGAAAAGCTTCAAAGTCTTATAGAGGCGTTCTATGGCCACTTCATTTAGGCCCCCTCGGCCCGAAGGTTGGAAGATCCCCTCTAGCCAAGAGCGCGCAAGGGGGCTGAGCCAGAGGGTGATGAACTCCTCCGCGAGGTCCCTCATGCTCATCTTCGCGGCCACCCTCCAAAGGAGCGAGATCCTCGAGCGAAGGGTGTCGGGGCTCGTCTTCACCACCCCTTCGTGCCGATAAGAGATAAGCGCATTGGTACTCCGAAGGCGAGAGTTCGCGCCGACGGAGGCGTAAAACCACTCTTGATCCCACTTCGAGTACCATTTGCTGTTGGCGGCCCTCGCTGGGAAGGCATCTTGGTACTCCTTTCGAAGCTGGAAGTTGGCGCTTCTGAAGGCCAAAGCCCTCTTGACGTGGTCTGCACCCTCCCTTGGCTTCGGTTGGTAGTTGGCATCATGAAGGGCAATGAAGACGTCTGCGCAGCCCTCGCAACCTTCGGCCCTCATGGACCATTCAAAAACAGCAAGCCTCGCCACAGCATTGGGCGAAAGTTGAGGAAGCTCGAGGTTTTAAGCCTTCAGGACTTCGCTCAACATCCCCACTCGCACCCTTTGGAGGTACCATGGACAGTCTGCGGATGATGCCCCCTCCGCTGTGTCTGTTTGTCCTTGCCATCCATAATACTCCGAAGGAAAACAAGACATAGTGTTAAATTGCGGAGGGTACTCCGACCCAGATACGTACGGAGCCCACGAGGTTCCTGCCCACTCGTACGGTGGAGGCATAGGTGGCTCTAGCGGCCTTGCCCACTGAGAGCCAAACCCGTTACCCGGAAGGGGGTTCGGCAGAGTTGATGGTGTCTCAGACCACACCAGCGAAGGGTCCTACCAAGCCGGAGCCACGTTCGGCCAGTACGGGCCGAAGCCCCCAATCGGAGAAGTCCAACACGGTGTGGGGTTCGGCCATTGGGGGCCAAAGTTACTATACGGGGGGTTCGGCCATTGTGGCTCGAAGCCACCGTGCGGAGTGTCAGGCCACCATGGCCCGAAGCCGCCGTGCGGAGGGTTCGACTGCTTTGGTCCGAAGCTACCCTTCGAGAGTCTTGGACCCTACAACTACTTTAGGTTCTTAGTGTGTGGACCTGCTTCCTTGGCCTTTCTCTGATGCTTGCTTAACAGCATATTATACGTTACCTTCGGCCTCTTGGGAGCTTTAGCCGAAGGGGTATTAACGTTCTGTTTCCACACTCCTACCTCGGGGTTCTTTGGTACGAGCGTGCGAGTGCGTGGCTCTCCAACAATTACATCTTTCCCCTTAGCCGACCCAACCTGTTCTGGCCAAATCAACACCTTCTTCTCACCGAGGTCGACGACGTTGATGGGAAAAGGATCTTTATCCAGCTTCATCTTCAGATCATGTTCTATCTTCAATCGTCCTTCCTCTATGGCCGATTGGATCTGTCGTCGAAAAACATTGCAGTCATTAGTATTATGTGAATGTGAATCATGCCACTTGCAATATGGATGCTTCTTTAACTCATCGGCAAGTGGAATGAGTTGACCCTTAGGCAACCTGAGAAGTTGACTTTTTAAGAGAAAATCAAATATTTTATCACACTTAGTTATATCAAATGAGTATTTGACCTCACTAGGTCAATTCTTTGTGGGGGATGGCCATAACTCGGAGCAGGTTACAGGTTTATTCCTAGCGTTCCACACCCATTTGATCGCGTACATATCGGCTGAATCCTCCTCTTCTGACTCTTCCTCGTCAAAGCGTTCCATGATGTGGATTTCAGCCCTAGGCTTGCTAAACGTCTTAATAAACCTTTTATCTTTGGTTCGGCCTTCCTGGACCAGAGCCTGCTGTAAAACTTGGCTAACTTCTAAAAAGTTTTGGTTATCTAACTTCTCTTTAATTTCGGAACGCAACCCGTTAAAAGCTAGTTCCGCCAAGTCTCTTTCCGAAATATTAAGGCTAAAACATCGGTTTCTAGAATCCCTAAAACGCTTGATGTACTCAGAGGCGCTCTCGTTAGATTTCTGCTTAACTGATGTCAAATGTGAAAGCCTAAGTTATGTCTCGCCCGTGTAGAAGTAATCATGGAATTTCTGCTCTAAATCATCCCACGTTTGAATGGAGTTTGGCGGGAGCGCCGAAAACCAAGTGAAAGTGGTGCCGGATAGCGAGAGAGAAAATAGTCTAACTTTTAGAGCATCTATCCCGCTAACTTCTCCACACTGTGCCAAAAATTGACTAACATGCTCTAGTGTAGTCTTGCTACAATCGCCATCGAACTTGGTGAATTCAAGGATCCTATAGCTGTGGCGGTAGGGTACTGTATCAAGATGGTCGGGGTATGGCTTACGGTAAACCCTAACCCGTCCCTTGGGCACAAAACCGATACACTCTCTAAATAGTGCATGGACCCGCTCCTCTATGTCATCTTGGCATGTTTCTTCTGCGCGCCTCTCATCGGCGTGTCGGCCATGGGCCTCTTCCCTGTGCGCTATTTGTATGACGTGTTTGTGTCTGGGCGCTTACGCATGTGGTGCGGGAAGCGCGGGTATCAGCGCAAGTGGTGGCGCAAGGTACGCAGTGTTAGTTTGACCGTAGGTGTAATGATTAGTCTCGGCCATAAGTGTTGGGGTCGGAGACATCATTGTGCCTGTGCTGTCGTTAGTTCTGCCATACACGTGGTTTTCCGGAGGTGCACTAGCAATAGGAACCAGGGGTACAGCCTCAGTAAAGCCGAACCTCCTAAGAGTCGCCTCCACTTGGGAGCTGACTGCCGAATCTAAATAGTTGGCTAGAGAAGCGCTAACGGCTTGATCTACGGATGCGGCTATTTTTTGCTCAATCTCTAAAGAAGATAAATGAGGCGATATAGGTGTTACCTGAACCTGAGCGAGGTCGGGGGTGATGATGTCGCGCTTGATGAAGCCTGCGCATGTCTTGACGTAGCCCCCAAGCATCATGTCTTGGAGTGCCTTTAACTTTGCATCGATCTCTGCTCGGTCTTCTGTGGGGATATCTTCAAGTGTAGGTGTCAAGATGTTGCGGTTGTCGATATCCGCGCCTCCTATTGCATCCATCGGCGGTGTAGATGTAGTAGTCGTCGTAGACGTAGTACTGCGCGGATACTTAGGGACAAGCCTAAGCGTGATGCAACACCGACGTCGCGTTCCGACTTCCATTAGTCGTGATAAGGGGGGTGGAGTCACCAGGCAATCATATCACACAAAATAATCCAATTAGCTGAAAGAAATATATTAAACAGAATAAAATCAGCAAACCGGTCGGAGCCTGTCTGCTTCGAAGTCTGAGGCAAAGGGGTCGCCGATGTGTACCTTCGGCGTCCAGTGTGAAGTGTCTCCCCGAAGGGTGCTTCGGTGTTCGGACTAATCCGACCGAAGATGGACTCCGAACGTATCTAGATGCAACCATCACCTCCGAACAGCGGGGTTCGGCGTGAGGTCCCTCATACGGCAAATTACAGAATAATTACGCGAGGGCCACGCGCGGGTGTAACTTCGTCCGGTGTGGAGTGCTACCATGGCGAAGCCTATTGTGACGAAGTGTACTGGTGAAGCCTGTTGTCGGAGCCTGCGGTCTTGCCAAAGGGTGTCCTGGTGACCTCCGAAACCAATCTCTCAGCTCCGGACACCTCCGACGAAGTAGCTCCGAACGTGGGAACCTGCAACAAAGAGAGTTCAAAGTACCAATTCGGCCTGAGGACCGAATTCTGCTAAGTGTTGCACTAGTAGCGAAGGTAGCAATGTGTTACGCAGATTAGCGGATACTTCACAGGCGAAGTAACAAGGCAATAGCAATGTATTACATAGATTAACGGATACATCACAAGCGAAGTAACAAGGGTTACCACTGTTCCGAAGTGGCCGGTGGAGGGCTTCCAGGAAAACCCACGAAGAGGTACAGGAAAAATAAAGGTAATGTAAATACGATCAAAGCTAGAGCTTTGGTTTGGTTTGTGTTGGGGGGGCTCTCTAAGTTGGCCTCCCCTCTTTATTTATAGGGGCCAAACTTCAGATCGAATCCACTATTTTTCATCTTGGATAGAGATAAAACTCAGCCAGAATCGCATCCAACTCTGTCTCTGCCGATGTGGGCTTCGGCCAGGCCCGTCGAAGCCTGCTCCTCGGGCCGAAGCTTCGGTGGCATGGGCCTCCGAAGGCTTCCTGGCCGAAGTCCGTGGGCTGGCCAGAGGCTTTCGGAGCCCACAGCCCAATGGACCTTCGGTCCTACAGGGCTTCGGCCTGACCCTGGACATGTGTATTTTTGGCCCAAATTACAAAAATTGATATTTTGACAATCTCAGCTATTAATGTCATTTCTTGCTATCAACACATGTCCCCCGCCTTTTAGTGAACTGAGTGAACTAAAAGCATAGCGAACTGAATACGATACCATCCATATCGGCTTTTTGACACCTTTTATGTTGTTTGCCACACGCTTGGGAAATACCTTTTTAGATGCCTACCATTCAAAGCTCTTCAAAACCGCTCTCCATGCAGAGATTCCAGCATGTATGTATTGTCGGGAGCGATCTCGGCTATCTTGAAAGGACCTTCCCAACTAGGTGACCATTTACCAAATTTGGAACTTTTCGTGCATAAAAGGTAAAATCGTCTTCCACACCAAATCTCCTACTTGAAACGATTTTGGTTTAACCTTCTTATTGTAGGCTTTGGCTACTCTCCTTTTGTCTACTTCTATGGCCTCTAAAGCTCTCAGTCTCTTATCGGTCGCCTCCTCTAGATTAACCTTCAGAAGAGTCTCATACTCATCGACCGATAAGCCATCTTGTTTTAACACTCTTAAGGAGCCAAGATCTACCTCTACAGGTAGAACGACTTCTTGTCCATATACCAATTCATATGGACTGACTTTGGTAGTACCGTGCTTTGCAATCCTACAAGCCCATAGCGCCTCGGGAAGCACTTCATGCCACCTTTTAGGAAATTCTTCAATTTTCTTCTTAATAAGCTTAATCACGGTTTTATTACTAGACTTGGCCTGACCATTGGCCTGAGCATAATAAGGTGAAGAGTTTATCAACTTAATACCGTAATATTCGGTGAAGTCCCTTACCACTCTAGAAACAAATGAATTACCTTGATCCGTAGTAAGAGTTTGAGGAATGCCGAATCTATGTATGATGTGTGTTGAGGGAAAATACTTCACCTTCAGGACTTAGAGATTGATAGACAAGATAACTTATCAGCTTCGAAGCTCCGAGCTTATGCCCGAAGATGGTGGAGTTATTAAGCCGAAGAGTGCTTCGACTTACAATCTGAAGGTACCCTCCGCAGGCTATGAAGCTCCGGTGCAAAACTGCAGGTCTGATAAGATGTTTGGCTTATCTGCATACTCCGGGTAGTTTTTACCATTTTAACCCTGTTCTGGGTACCGAATAGTTTCCACTATGTCGGTTGTAATTGAGGGGTAAATAGGTCTTTTCCTTAGACTTTTTGCCTATAAATACCCCCCTTCTTACCCTGTAATAGGCATCGAATACTCAGCTATTCAATACACAATTTCGGACTGCTTAAGCTATTATCCAATTCGGAGGCTTGAGATAGTTCTCAACACAAATTCACTGTTTGTTACTTCTTAATCTTAGAGAACCGGTTAGCGTATTCTTTTACGCCAACAGTTGGCGGCGTCCGTGGGTAACCTAGTTCTAAAAGCTAGTTCTCTACTGCTGACTGCACTTCGAAGAGCACTTGCGGAGGGAGCTTCAGAGTCTCAAGATTTCGCGCACCCTTCGGTAAGGGGCTTCTTAGTGCAGTTCGAGGGCCTTTCCTCGCCTTCCCAAACCAATCAAAGTCTTTGATCTTCGGATCTCTTTTTCATTAGCTATGCCTCCCAAGCGGAGCCTAGCCTCGGATCCTCCCCGAAGGTCCCCTCGGGCCAACGGAGTAGGACCTTCAGTTGTTCCAACAACCCCTGAAGGCGTCGCTGGACGTCGAGTACCCAGAAGCCCTCGGGCTGCTCCTACGGTGCTCCAAACCGATTATGCCAGTTCCCGAGACCCGGAGCTCCCTTCCGAAGGAGACAAAGACCTTCCTGAGGACGAGGCTACTCAGGTAGCGCTACTTCAGGAGGAAGTTGTAGGACCGAGAGTAGCGACTAGAGGGGGGGTGAATGGGCGCCTAAAAATTCTTTCGAATCTATGGCCTGCTCCCAATACCCAACGCACCTCAAAAGACTAAGCAGCAGAGTGTGAATAGAATGCCTAAGTCTAAAAGTATCTAGCCTAGAAACAACCGGTGTCAAAAACAGAGAAACACCAAAACAGTACTAATAGGCAGATAAACAAAATATTCAAGACATGGCAGATCTAACTTCTCAGTAAAATAATCTAAGTACACAATGTTGGGGGAAAATATTTCATCCTTAGAGCCATTGTTGTAACAGGACAAAGGCAGGTGATTGGATCAAAGGTCTCCAGCATATAACTCCGGGAATACAGTGGATCAAGTTCGAAGTATGGAGGCGAATTCTATTTCGGAGTATATCTTTGAACTAGGACTCTTCCGAGAGCTTCTTTGCCAGCTAGGATGGAAGACTTATCTTCTTTCTCATTAGATTAGTCTTTTACCATTTTAGCCCTATTAAGGGTACCGAATAGTTTCCACTATGTCGGTTGTAATAGAGGGGTAAAAGGGTCTTTTCCTTAATGATTGGGCCTATAAATACCCCCCGTTTTACCCTGTAAGGAGGATCGAATACAAGTTATTCAATATACATCTTCAAACTATTTTGAGCTATTATTCTTTCGGAGGCTTGAACTAGTTTACTTCACAAACACTTCGTTTGTTAGTTTCTAACTTTCAGAAACCTGTTAGCGTAATCTTTTACGCCAACAGTTGGCGCCGTCCGTGGGGAACCTAGTCCAAAAAACTTCGTTTTATACCAAGTTCTAAAATCATGCCTCCCAAGCGGAGTGCAGGTGGTAGTCCTATTCGAAGGTCTCCTTGGACCTCCGGAGCAAGATCTTCAAACACATTTGAGGTCGGAGGGCCTTCGACGTTTCCTCCACCTCAAACTCCGGAAGGGATTTCCCTTCCTCGAGCATACGGAGTTCCTCCCTCAACTCCATCTATACTTCGACCAGCCGGAGTCCCTCTTCCACCTCAAGTTCCACTTCGAACTGATGCGTACAGTTCTCAAGACCCGGAAGGTCCTTCCGGAGGAGATGAAGATGGTCTTGGTGATATGGCCGCTCAAATGGCCAGTCTCCAAGCTGAAGTAACAAGGTGGCGGCAAGAAGACGCAGATAGGCTTCGTTCTCAGGCCACCCCAGTCATCCCTGAAGTGCCCGAAGACGACGAACTTCCTTATCCCGAAGCCCCGGAGAACGCTTCCTTCGACACCGAATCTCCGCTGCATCCTGACTTGCAGAAAGTGCGCTTCGACCCTAAGTTTAAAACTTCGAAGCTTTGCAAATATTCCGGAGATGAAGATCCTGGAGAGTTCGCTCGTTCTTATGCATTAGCAATTGAAGCCAGTGGGGGAGTGTGAGACACTATGGCCAAATGTTTCCCCTAGCTCTCGAAGGAGTGGCGCTACGGTGGTTTTGGTCGCTGAAGCCAGGATCAATCAGATCATGGGGGGAGTTGAGGAAGAAGTTTGTTAGCAACTTTCAGGGTACCTTCGTACCCCCAATGTCAACAGGAAGTCTTTTCCAGGTGAAGCAGCTCCCTGTAGAGACTTTGAGGCAGTATTTCAAGTGCTTCGCTCATATGAAGTGGCAAATTCGAGGGTTAACTACATCTTCAGTAGTTGACGCGGCTCGAGAGGGAGTTATTCATGCAGGCCTTCTCGATAAACTTCACAGGAAAAAGATATCTTCTGTTGCTCAGTTGATGTCTTATTTCGAAGAATATGCAAGATCAGAAGAGGGCTTGCTTCGGAGAACTGCTGCAACTCCATCAATACTGCAAGAAGTTAAGTTGGAAGTGAAGACTCCAACACAGCCACAAGGGCCTAGCTTCGAAGCTCAGCAAGACAGGCGTCGGGGGCAAAAGCATCCTCGTTCAGAAGTTTTGAACATTGCACCCCCGCAGAAATTTGCCCCAAGGGCTCCACAGCCTTCAGGAAACAAGACCAGCGGCTGGAGGCCACCAGGGAAACTGGCTGGCAAAGCCCAGGCCTTTTTCTGCTGTGTCCATGGTGAAAATCAGAGTCACGCAACTGATGCGTGCAAATCTATACTTGCCTTAAGATGATAGTACTTGGAACGAACTTTGGGTCGAGGCACTACTGACCGAGTTCCGACTGAAGTGCATCAGGAGCATGTCCAGGCTGTGGCACGGTTAGAGAACTTTGACCCTGCAAGACGGCCTCCGGTGGTCAATGTTATGCCACCTCCGAAGCAAGAAGATGGACAAGATCGAGGGAAAAGAGTAGTCCTCCCCATCTCCAGAGGAGGAACCCTCGGAAGTATGTCGAAGAGGTAGAAAAGGGAATATGTTAGAGAAGTGGGCCATATTGGAACCTCTTCCTCTGCAGCTGCTATGCCCGAATGGTCTCATGTGCTGATATCTTTTTCCGCAGATGATGCAGCTGGTATAAAATTTCCACATGCAGACCCACTCGTCATCATTGCCGACATAGCAGGAACTGAGGTTTGGAGAGTGCTAATTGATGGAGGGTGTTCGATAGATATTATTTTTGTCCAAGCTTTTGATCAACTCTGCATCTCTAGAAAGCATCTTCTCCTAGCAGGCCGTCCTTTGCAAGGCTTCGCAGGACCCCCTCTTGACGCCCTCGGCCAAATTGGCTTGGAAGTTACTTTTGGAGAGGGGCTATTGGCCAGGACGGAGGAAGTGATTTTCGATGTTGTGGATGCCCCATATGCATACAATGTCATCTTCGGAAGGGGCATGCTGAATCAATTCGGAGTTGTGGTGCATCATAATTACTTGTGTATGAAGATGCCCACACAGGCAGGAGTGCTCACTATTTTCGGAGATCAGGCCACTACGCGAAGAGCGGAGTATGGTCATGGCCCTCCTCTTGACCCGAGACAGGTGAATAGCGTGCAAGATAACCCGGAAGATTTTTCTGCTCCTAGCGAATCTTCGAAGAAATCCTTCCCAAGGCCAAGCCCCGAAGGAGAGATTGCAACAAAGGTTATTGTAAAAGATGGCAAGGAATATTCATTTTAATTTGTCAAAGACTTGTCTCCAGAAGTCGCTGCTTCGTTAGAGAAAGTAGTTGAGGAGAATTTAGATGTCTTTGCTTGGTCTGATGAAGACATCACCGGAGTCAGTCGGGATATTATTGAACACAGTCTACTTGTGAACCCGAAGGCCCGGCCTGTTCGGCAAGGACTCTGGAAGTTGTCTACAGAGAGAGCTATCCTCGCTAAAGACGAAGTGGAAAAGCTGCTGAAGGCTGGGATTATCAGAGAAGTGTCTCATACGGAGTTTAGCCAACCCAGTCTTTGTTAGGAAGAAATCTTTCGGGAACTGGTGCATGTGTATTGATTTTACATCCCTGAATAAAGCATGCCCCCGCGACCCCTACCCCATGCCCCGAATTGATCAATTGGTTGACTCTACTGCCGGTTCGGAGTTATTAAGCTTCCTCGACGCGTACTCCGGCTATCATCAAATCTGGCTAAAGCACGAAGATGAAATCAAGACAAGCTTTGTAACTCCTTTAGGAGTCTTCTGTTATGTAAGAATGCCCTTTGGCTTAAGAAATGTCGGGGCTACTTTTTCAAGGTTAATTGCTAAGGCCCTAGGTCATCAATTAGGTCGCAATGTAGAGGCCTATATGGATGATATTGTAATAAAGAGTGCTTTAAAGCACCAACATAGCCTAGACTTAGCAAAAACATTCAATAGCCTTCGGGCATGTGGGATCCGTCTTAACCCCGAAAAATGTATCTTCGGAGCGTAGGCTGGAAAATTGCTAGGGTATATAGTTTCAAGCAGAGGGATCGAAGCTAGCCCCACTCAGATAATTGCTTTGCAAAGGATGGCTCCCCCGGAGAATTTAAAGCAAGTGCAAAAGCTGACTGGTCATCTTGCAGCACTTAGCAGGTTTTTGGCAAGGTCTGCGGAGAGAAGTTTGCCCATTTTCAAAGCATTGAAGGGGTCCCAAGATTTTGCATGGACACCAGAGTGTCAAAAGAGCTTCGAAGATATTGAGAATTATCTCAGTAACCTCGCTACACTCATGGTGCCTATTGTGGACGAAACCCTACTCCTCTATCTTGCAGCTACTAGCTCTGCTGTCAGTGCAGTACTTGTCAGAGAGGTCGATCTCAACGGAAAGTTGGTACAAAATCCAGTTTATTTTGTGTCGGAGGCATTGTCCGGAGCAAAAACAAGATATTCTGAGCTTGAGAAATTCACTTACGCTTTGATAATGGCTTCGAGGAAGTTAAGGCATTATTTCTTGGCACATAATGTAATTGTACCAACTTCATATCCTTTGGGAGATATGCTCAGAAGTAAAGACTACACAGGAAGAATTGGGAAGTGGGCCGTTGAATTGGCACCCTTTGGTATATAATTTGTGGCAAGAACAGCAATTAAATCACAAGTGTTAGCATGGGCTCCGGAGAAGCCAAGTGAAGGGATTTGGACTATTTACTCTGATGGAGCTTTCCAAGCATCTGGAGCAGGCGTTGGAGCAGTGATGATTTTGCCTTCAGGGCAAAAGGCAATGTACTCCGCAAGACTAAACTTTATGTCTACCAATAATACGGCGGAGTATGAAGGAATTTTGCTAGGACTTCGAAAGGCAAGTGCTCTAGGGGCTGCAAGAGTTATTATTAAGATAGATTCTCAGATTGTTGCAGGGCATGTAGACAAGAGTTTTCAAGTTCGGCATCCACAGCTTGCAAAATACTTGGAAGAAATCCGTAAGATTGAAGCAGCATTTAAAGGGATTTCCATTTGGAGTATACCTAGAGTACAAAATGCGCAAGTTGACATCTTAGCAAAAGTTGCAGCCGGAGCTATGGACATACCAGAAGAAGCTTTTTATGAAGAGCTCAGTACACCTTGGGTGATACAAATCTCTGCTGCGGAAGTCCTTTGCATTCCAAGTACAGATTGGCGAAGTTCAATTATGGAATTGTTACAAGGAGAAGCACATATGTCCGAAGGGCCACAACTTTCGAGGTTAAAACTCAGAATTTGGAATTATCATTTAATCAACGGTATTTTATACAAGGTCGGAGTATGTTCCCCTTTGCTCCGATGTATATCTCAAGCCGAAGGTCAAGAAATTCTTCGAGAAATTCATGAAGGACTCTGTGGTAGCCATTTGGCCCCTCGAGCTTTGGCAGGAAAGACACTTTGCCAGGGGCTTTATTGGCCTACAATAGTAGCTGATGCGGAGTGCTTAGTCCGCACTTGCCAAGGATGTCAGTGGATGGGACGAAGAAGTCATCGCCCACCAACAACACTTCAAGTCATTGCTCCAGTATGGCCCATGGCCAGATGGGGCATGGATCTTATTGGCCCCTTCCCAGTAGCAAAAGAAAATTTGAAGTTCGTAGTGGTAGCAATCGAATACTTTTCAAAGTGGGTTGAAGCAGAGCCCCTAACAGCTATCACTTCGAATAATGTCCAAAAATTTTTCTGGAAGAATATTATATGCCGGTTCGGAGTGCCTCGGCAACTGACAGTGGACAATGGAACACAGTTTGATGCAGAACCCTTCAAGAAATTCTGTGAAGACCTAGGCATCCAACTATGTTTTGCTGCAGTAAGACATCCTCAATCTAATGGAGCTGTTGAAAGAGCCAATGGTAATATCTTGTCAGGGCTGAATCGAAGAATAGTGGGATTGGCAAAAGGATTGTGGACCGAAGAGCTCCCAAAGATCCTATGGTCCATCCGGACAACTCAGACAAGGTCTACCGGTTTCACTCCTTTCAGACTATTATTCGGAGATGAAGCTATGACACCAACGTAGCTTAAAGGAGGATCCCTTCGCAGCACCAAACCGGAAATAGAAGCAGAAAGACAATCTTCACTTGATTTAATAGAAGAGACAAGACTTCGAGCTATTGCAAATTTGTCAAAGTATCAGCAGCAGACAAAGACTTGATTCGACCCGAAGGTCAAGATTAATGAACTTAGGCCGGGTCATCTCGTTTTGCGAAGTATCATAGCGCCAGGGAAATTAGGAAATAAGTGGGAAGGTCCATACATAATTGTTCGCTCAGGGCGTCCTGGTTCTTTTAACTTAGCTAATTTGGAAGGTGAAGAGTTAGCACATACATGGCATGCGGAGCACCTAAAGCGATATTTCGCATAGGGGCTCCTTGTAATCATTTGTAACCACCTTCCGAATCAATAAAGCATATGGTTCAGATAATGCCTACCCCCCATATACTTCCCACTTCTAGTGGACACACTGGAATAGCGAAGTTGACTTGGAGGGAAGTGTCATTAATTTGAATCATATTTTTTGGACTTCGACGAGGTGGGAAAGTCACTGAGAAAATGGATTCCAAGCCACCGGATTGAAAGCATCCGTAAAAGAGTCCAAGGAGACCAAATAATGCGGATTCCAAGTTTCGGCTTGTCGCGCCCCGATTTAATAAATCAGAACTTTATTGAAATTCCATAGAAAATCAATAAAAACAAGACGTTCATCATGCGACCACGTACAATACGAGCAAATCATTCACGGTTCGTAGACCGTATTAGTACAAAAGTGAATAAATATGAAGAGAAACTAATAAATCAAAGGGTCCAAGATGAACGCCTCCTTCCAGTCGCGCCTTGACTGGGTCGCTACTCCAGACCTTCCTCCTCCTCGTAGTAGATGGGCTCTGATGGTGTAAGTCAACGGGGTGAGTACAGATGTACTCAGCAAGCCACCGAATGCAAATATAATGTAAGGTAATAACAAGGGAGATAGTGGCTAGTTTTGCGGAAGAAGCATAATTGTAAAGCATAAAGTGTGATCAATTTATTAGTACTGAAAATTAAACATGTGTATGCATCATCATCTTCTAACTCGAGGAGTACGTTTTACCTCCTCGCACAACAGTCCTTACATGCCATGAATAATAATTCAAACATTTGAAAACTAACTGCGAGTAGTCACACAACCCGCCCTTGACCGTGGGCTCGGCTTTTCGAAAAGATTAAATTACTCTGATCAGAGATGTACCACTGTACCCACAAGGCACGCACTCATCACTTACACCGAAGTGTAACGAGATGACCCATTTCACGGGAACTCGTGCCAAAACCTTCCATATGGTCTTCCCCGACTCAACAACACCCTCTTATGGGTTTCGTATCGTGTCTCGCCATGTCGAGTTTCCACCATAGCCCCCCTTGAGCCATCGTCGGTACAAGGCGCCCTGAGGGCTAGCCCCTTGCCCCCTCCACTATGGTGCCGAGAGCTGGAGTTTTCCACACTTCTAGTTAGGACTTACCCATTAGACTTGTGGTTGGTACGGAAGTGCTTTGCAACAGATCCCGCAGACCGGTCCTTATAGTGCCCCGGGTGCGACATACCAATACTCGAGCTTGCACCCGTAACCCACCATACTTATAACTTAGCCAACTCCAACAGAGTCCAGAGACGAGAATAACGGGGAAATTCATATACAAAAACCAGCTATCTACGACTCATTCTTTTTATCCTATAGCAGTTGTGCCGGTACATTGGGCACTAGCTAATAATTTTATAGCAGAGTGACAAGGAGTTAAGGATCAATAAACATGGCTTGGGTTTGCACACAAGGACGGGGATCTAATAAGTATAATTGTAAGGATTTGATATTTGACTAATGCAATATTTACCTATGGGTTATAGCGATAATTTATTAAAACATGGGCTCAATGATGATCAACTGTTTCAACAGAGGTGGTCGATGACTTGCCTTGATCAGCAAATGGGGAGGAAGGAACCTCGGGGTAGAACTCTGGCTCCTCGACGAACTCGTAGTCTTCTCGATACGAAAAATAAACAACACATTCAATAAATAGATAAAAATTCACCAAATAATAAACATACATATGTGTGGGTTTTATTGTGTGAAATAAAGTTTTAATATTTTGGTGTTTGGTGAAAAACAGTAAACTTAATTTCTTAGGGCTTTTCTAATTTATTTTTCTAAATTGATAATTTATCCCTAAGGGGTTTTTATTCATTTATTTATTAAAAATATTTTGGGTAACAGTAACATATTGTTTTCATGGCATTAATGTGTAGAGAATATTATTCTGGATTTAACAAAAATTGAATGGTGAAATTTGGAGTTAAAATGAGCAAGTTATGAATTTTCAAAGTTTAAATCAATTTCTGGAATTTTATTTAAACTGAAAAAGGGTTCGGGTCCACGGTGAGCCAGGCCCACGGTGGACAAGCGCACAGTGCACATGAACCGGGTCAACCAGGACCGTCGGATCTGGATCCGGCGATCGAGCGCGAGGTGGGAAGGCTTTAATGAAATCGGACGGCTGTGATTAAAACGTGGCGAAGGGGTACGCGTGGACGCACGAGATCTGTCCAGCGAGTTAAGTGGTGATCGATGGCCGAGACCGCGCGATACCGCTTCGATCGGATCCGAGGGCCCTGATTAAATCCCGAAGGGATTTACTCGTAGCCCTTCGATCACGATCGAACGGCTGTGGCTCGATCCGGCACGACACGTGCGTAAGGGGCTTGTAGCCTTCGTCTTCGGCGACGGCGAGGCTTCGGGCATGACGACGATGGCGGCGGTGAGGGCCTAGGGACCTAGATAGGGCCAAAATGGAATGCGGAGGTGAAGGGGGTCATGACAGTACCTTCGGTGGCGACGATGGGGGCCCGGAGGTGACTGGCGGCGAGCGTAGACGGTGGAGAGGGTTTGGGTGGTCGACGGCGATGGTGATCCGGCGGTCTTCTCGGCCGATTGAGGCGTGGCCGAAGGGGGTCGGGGTCGACGGCGATGGCTCGCCGGAGTCGAGGTAGAGAGGGAGTCCGAAAAACGGGGAATGGAGGCTCTGTTCTCGCTCGGCACGGGTTGCTTCGGTGTGGGCAGAGGGCGGCGTCTACAGGGATACTTATAGGGGGTCGCCGGCGTCCACATGGCAAGGAATTTCGGGGAACCCGAAGGTTGGTTTCCATCTCCGGCGAAGGTTTCCAAAAGCTTCGGATAGCTTTCCTTAAGCGCGAAAACGTGTCGCTATGGATGGAAAGGGGGCGGTGGCATTCGGGGAAGGCGATCCAGGGCGATCGGGTGAGCGCGGGTGGCCGGCGGCGAGGGAAACAGAAGGCGATCGCCGGGAAGAAGGAAGGGGGCGATCCCCTTCCATCAGAGACAAAGCTTCTGACAGGTGGGCTCCACCTGTCAGTGGGCGAGCGGGAAAACGAGCGCCGACACGCGGGCCCAGGTGACCAGAGAGCGAGGAATGGCCATGAGGGACTGATTGGTGGGCCATGCGGGAACGGCGCGGGGGAGGAGAGAGGGGACGCGAGCACCGACAGGTCGGTCCCACCTGTCGGTGGCTGGCGGTTTGGACTTGGCCGGGCTTGGTCACTTTGAAGGTTGAGCCCCAATAAGGATTTTAATTCTTTTCTGTTTTAAAATAAAATCAGTAATTCATTTATTTGATTAAGGGTTGAATCACTATTGATAAAAATTTGTAAAAATTCCTAAAATTATATCTTAGTCTCTAGTTCATCTCATAAAATTTTCAGGTCCATATTTTGAATATTCTTCCCTGTTTGGCTTTAAATAAGGCTCTTTTAGGATTCCCTTTAATATTAAAAATCCAGAAATGTTTTAAATAATAATTTTCTTTTATTTTATTTGTTTTTATTTCTTGGGGTGTTACAATCCTATCCCCCTTACAGAGAATCTCGTCCTCGAGATTCGGATTAATCCTCGAATAGCTCAGGATGCTGTGCCTTGAGTTCATCCTCTTTTTCCCATGTAGCTTCCTCTACAGGATGATTGCTCCACTGCACTTTGCAGAAGCGGATGACCCGACTCCTGGTGGTCCTTTCTTTGACCTCCAAGATCTTGACGGGCTTTTCCACATAGGTCAGATCCTATTGAACATCCAACTGCTGTAGATCCACTTGATCTGTCGGGACGCGAAGACACTTCTTGAGTTGGGATACGTGAAATACGTCATGTACTCCAGCCAATGAGGGTGGTAATTCCAACTGATAAGCAACTTCTCCTTGGCGGCGTACGATGGGAAATGGTCCAACATATCGAGGGGCCAACTTTCCTCTCATGTTAAACCGTTGAGTGCCACGGAGAGGCGTAACTCGAAGATAGACATGATCTCCTTCTTCAAAGGCTAGGTCTCTGCGTCGATTGTCCGCGTAGCTCTTCTGTCGTGATTGGGTTGTCTTGAGTCGGTCTCTGATGATTCGTACCTTCTCTTCTGCTTCACGAAGGATATACATTCCGAACACTTGAGATTCACCAGTTTGATCCCACAGTAGAGGCGTTCTGCACTTACGTCCATACAAGGCTTCAAAAGGAGACATTTGAAGACTGGCCTGATAGCTGTTGTTGTACGAAAACTCAGCGTACGGTAAGCTCTTGTCCCAAGTGGCTCCAAAATCCAAGACACATGCCCGAAGCATATCCTCCAATATCTGATTTACCCTCTCTGTTTGTCCATCCGTCTGAGGGTGGTAGGCAGTGCTAAAATTCAATCTCGTTCCCATCTCTTCTTGAAAATTCTTCCAGAAACGAGAGGTGAACTGACTTCCTCTATCGGACACTATCTTCTTGGGCACTCCATGCAGGCACACGATGCGGGCCATGTATAGTTCTGCAAGCTTAGGGCCACTAAAGGTCGTCTTGACGGCTATGAAGTGTGCTACTTTTGTAAGTCGGTCGATGATCACCCAAATAGAATCATACCCAAGCTGGGTCTTTGGGAGTCCGGTGATGAAATCCATTCCGATCTCTTCCCACTTCCATTCAGGCACTTTCAATGGCTGTAACAGCCCTGTGGGTCTCTGATGTTCAGCTTTTACCCTTCTGCAGTTGTCACATTCGGCGACGAACTTTGCAATTTCCCTCTTCATGCTAACCCACCAATAACGCTCCTTCAGGTCCTGGTACATCTTGGTACTACCGGGATTAATGGAGTACAATGTCTCATGGGCTTCTCTCAGGATGAGGGTCTTTATCTCTGGCCTATCCGGCACACATATCCGGGTTCCAAACCATATGGTGCCATTCTCGTCCTCTGAAAATCCTGGGGCTTTTGCTTGTCTCATGTTCTTCTTAATGGCTGCTATATCAGGGTCTTCTGACTGAGCTTCTCGGATTTGTTCGAACAAGACAGGTTGAGTCTCCAAGGTGGCTACATATGCTCTAGTGGTCAACCCGAGATTCAACTTTTCCATCTCTTCACATAACAAGGGTGCATGCTCCTGAATTATCATGGATGTGCAATATCCCTTGCGACTTAATGCATCAGCTACCACATTTGCTTTTCCGGGGTGGTAGTGAATACCTAAGTCATAGTCCTTTATTAGTTCCAACCATCGTCTTTGCCTTAGGTTAAGATCAGGCTGTGTGAAGATGTAGTTCAAGCTCTTGTGATCCGTAAAGATCTCACAACGATTTCCGACCAAATAATGCCTCCATATCTTAAGGGTGTGCACTACAGCAGCTAATTCCAAATCATGTGTTGGGTAGTTCAACTCATGAGGTCTCAACTGACGAGAGGCATAAGAGATAACCTTTCCATCTTGCATAAGAACACATCCCAACCCTTGGCGAGATGCGTCGCAATAGACATGGAAGTCTTTCTGGATATTGGGTAGGGTCAGTATGGGTGCTGACACCAGACGGGTCTTGAGGGTGCGGAAACTTTCCTCGCATTCGGGAGTCCATTCAAACTTCTCTCCTTTTTGCAACAATTTGGTCATTGGCTTGGCTATCTTAGAAAAATTCTCAATGAATCTCCGATAATATCCGGCCAAGCCCAGAAAACTTCGTATCTCAGATACGTTCGTGGGCGGCAACCAATCTGTAACTGCTTCCACGGTGGTAGGATCTACTGCAATGCCTTGTGCAGAGATAATGTGTCCAAGGAACTTTACTTCTGCCGTCTAGAATTTACACTTGCTGTACTTGGCATATAACTGGTGTTCCCTTAGCTTGCCTAAGGTTAACTGGAGATGAGTCTCATGCTCTTTCTGATCCTTGGAATAAATGAGGATGTCGTCTATAAAGACCACGATGAATTTGTCCAAATACTCCATGAATACCTTATTCATCATGTTCATGAAGAATGCAAGGGCGTTGGTCAATCCAAAGGACATAACCGTACACTCATATAATCCGTAGCGGGTGGTAAAAGCCGTCTTGGGTATATCCTCTTCTCGGATCCTTAACTGATGATAACCAGACCGCAGGTCGATCTTCGAGAATACCGTAGCTCCCTTTAGCTGGTCGAAGAGATCATCAATCCGGGGTAACGGGTACTTATTCTTGATGGTCACTTCATTCAAAGTGCGGTAATCCACACACATACGCTTAGCCTTGTCTTCTTTCTTCTCGACGAAGATGACGGGGGCACCCCATGTCGATGTACTTGGTCTGATGTAGCCTTTCTTCTCTAGATCCTCCAACTGCTGCTTCATTTCAGCTAATTCATTGGCGGCCATCCGGTATGGTCGCTTGTAAATTGGGGTGGTCCCGGGCACTAAATCAATCCGGAATTCGATGTCCCTCCTAGGTGGCATCCCTGGTAAGTCCTCTGGAAATACGTCCGGGTACTCACAGACTATCGGGATCTCCTCCAAGGTAATCTGATGCATTCTTGGTCTTCTGATCTTCAGACTTGGCATCTGAAATGTGACGGCAGTCCCTTCTTCGCTGGTCACAATCACTTTTCTCTGGGCACACTCTATTATTCCTTGGTATCTATTGAGCCAATCCATTCCCAGAATGAGATCCAAGCCTTGGCATTCAATAAGGATAGGATCGGCCCAAAATATGGTGTCGTGGATATCTATCCATACCTTAGGGCTATAGATTAGGGCGAGGGTTTGTTTTCCCGAGGTGACTATTTGCACGGCTCTTGGTAGTTCTTCTATGTTTAAATTGTTCTTTTCCACAAAATCAGTTGATATGAAGGAGTCCGTAGCTCCCGTATCAAACAAAACCACTGCAAGTGCTGAATGTACCAAGAACTTACCCATCACGATATCAGGTGCGGCCTGGGCTTCTTCAGCGGTGACGTGATTGACTCGGGCGCGGATGGCGGGGTTCACTGCAACTCCTTGGACGCGCTTGGGATGGGGGCATGAGTTGGAGTAATGCCCCTCCTGGCGGCAGTTGAAGCATACCACGGGCTTGCCGTGCTTGTCGCACAGGATTTCCGCCTTTTTTGCCGGGGCGGTTGGTGCAGCTGGTGCGACGGGAGCGGGGCGAGACTGTTCGGCTCTGGCGTTGGCGGTGGGTGGCGCTGGACGGTATACCGGGCGAGGGTGATACTGTGGTGCTGATGGAGGAGGGGTGAATCGGGGCCTCTGGGTCATGCCTTGATTTTGCCTAAAGGCAATCATCCTCTTCTTCTTCAGGTCGACCTTGTTCTGCTGGGTCTCCTGAATGATAGCCTTGTTTACCAGCTTTTGGAAGCTGGTATAATCTCTAGATATGAGCTGTAGGGACAGCTCATCCTTTAGTCCCCGGAGGAACTTAGCCTGCCTGGCTGCATCGGTACGGACCTCTTCAGGCGCATACCGGGCCAGACGGTTTAACTCATGCAGGTATTCCGTGACGGACCTGCTCCCCTGTTGCAGGTCCCTGAACTCCTGCTGCTTTTGAGCTATGATGCCGTCGGGGATGTGAGCGGCACGGAAAGCGGCCGAGAACTCCGCCCAAGTATGGATGTGTCCCTCGGGCAGAGTCTCGCGAAGATTGTCCCACCACTCTGCGGCGGGACCATGAAGCTGGTGGGTGGCGAAGGCCACCTTCTCCTGCTCAGTGCAGGTGAGGAGGTCGAGCTTTTTCTCGATGGTCCTTAACCAATCCCCGGCCTCCATGGGGTTGGTGGTGCTTGAGAAGGTCGGTGGGCGGACTCAGAGGAACTCCGAGAGTTGGGAGGCGGGAGCGGGACCTGGTGTGGCGGGTCGGGGCAGCTCGGGCTGTTCATGGAGGCGGAAGAAGTGAGCTTGCTGCTCCTACATCTGCTGCTGCTGTTGTTGCATCTGGTTCAGAAGAGCTGAGACCAGCTGGTTCTGAGTGACCATCATTTCGGCCTGAGTGGGGTGGTTTGCAACCGGGGCTTGCCTCTGCCCAGTTGCTCCCCATTGAGGCGGGTTCCCGTTGTCTCCTCTGTTCTGAGGAGCGTCGGAGCCCTGAGTGTTGGTCATCCTGAGGTTTCCAAAGTAGACAACATTTACTTAGAGAATTCTATTATGTTTTATTCCAAAAATACCGTTCTTGCGATTACATTTGTTGTTTATTTCTTCATTCATGCCTTATTTTTGACATGAATGGTAATACAATCAAGTAAAAAGAAAAGCAATCAACCGTAAATCTACGTCTACGGTAGCTCGGGGGACGGCTCGATCACGGGCTCGTGGGAGACGGTCGGGGTCGAGGAACTGGATGGTCCGGCGGGAGGTGCGCTGCGAGAAATCCTCTTGGGTCTCACGGTGGGGATCCGAAGGGATTTCCGCTTGCGAGGCAGAAGGGGCGCGATCTCCTCGATGTCCTTCTTTAACTCCTCGATCTGGTGGCGGAGCTGCGGATTGGTGGCGACGCGCTGCCGTAGGAGCTCATTCTGGCGCCGTAACTCCTCAGCCTCGGCAGCCAAACAGTGTCCCCGCTGGAGGCGGCGACGAAGATCTCCGTTCTCGCGGTTCAGATCCTCAGAAGAGTGTCAGTAAAAACTGATTGTGTCGCGCTGTCCATTGGCGTCATGCAGTGCCTCGTAGTGGAGATCATCCATTGCCTCCAACAAGCGCATGGTATGGCCAATCGCAGAATGATGCTGGGAGAGCGTGCTGACGTAGACACTGTGAGGACTCCCTGGAGTGCGAAGAGGTACGAAGCGGTAGTCCGTGTCGTAGAGCTCACTGTCGTAGATCATCCGGAGCTCTGTGAGGGCCTGGAGAGCAGTGCGCTGACTGGCAACCAAGAAGGTAGGTCCTCCTCCGCGATAGGTGTGAGCTGTCTGAGAGGAGGGCTGGACGACGATGGTGACCTCACAGAAGCTTTCTTCCTCATCAGGGAATACTCCATGGTACATCGGCTCGTGCTCAAATCCAAGGAAACCGACGAGCATGCGTAGCTCGCGGATGAAACCAGCCTCGTCGCGAAGAGTCCGGCTCTTGGTATGGACCGGCATCTACAAAAGAGAGAAAGTTTTCGTGAAAATCTTGGAAGATGAGAGGATAAGTAATTTTTTTTGTAAAAAAAATAGAGTAAATATAAATCCTAAGGTCAGGTCTGTTTGGCTTCCTACAGTCAAGTCGGTTCTGATACCATCTTGTCGCGCCCCGATTTAATAAATCAGGACTTTATTGAAATTCCATAGAAAATCAATAAAAACAAGACGTTCATCATGCGACCACGTACAATACGAGCAAATCATTCACGGTTCGTAGACCGTATTAGTACAAAAGTGAATAAATATGAAGAGAAACTAATAAATCAAAGGGTCCTAGATGAACGCCTCCTTCCAGTCTCGCTTTGACTGGATCGCTACTCCAGACCTTCCTCCTCCTCGTAGTAGACGGGCTCTGATGGTGTAAGTCAACGGGGTGAGTACAGATGTACTCAGCAAGCCACCGAATGCAAATATAATGCAAGGTAATAACAAGGGAGATAGTGGCTAGTTTTGCGGAAGAAGCATAATTGTAAAGCATAAAGTGTGATCAATTTATTAGTACTGAAAAGTAAACATGTGTATGCATCATCATCTTCTAACTCGATGAGTACGTTTTACCTCCTCGCACAACAGTCCTTACATGTCATGAATAATCATTCAAACATTTGTAAACTAACTGCGAGTAGTCACACAACCCACCCTTGACCGTGGGCTCGGCTTTTCGAAAAGATTAAATTACTCTGATCAGAGATGCACCACTGTACCCACAAGGCACGCACTCATCACTTACACCGAAGTGAACGAGATGACCCATTTCACGGGAACTCGTGCCAAAACCTTCCATATGGTCTTCCCCGACTCAACAGCACCCTCTTATGGGTTTCGTATCGTGTCTCGCCATGTCGAGTTTCCACCATACCCCCCCTTGAGCTATCGTCGGTACAAGGCGCCCTGAGGGCTAGCCCCTTACCCCCTCCACTATGGTGCCGAGAGTCGGAGTGTTCCACACTTCCAGTTAGGACTTACCCATTAGACTTGTGGTTGGTACGGAAGTGCTTTGCAACAGATCCCGCAGACCGGTCCTTATAGTGCCCCGGGTGCGACATACCAATACCCGAGCTTGCACCCAGAACCCACCATACTTATAACTTAGCCAACTCCAACAGAGTCCAGAGACGAGAATAACAGGGAAATTCATATACAGAAACCAGCTATCTACGACTCATTCTTTTTATCCTATAGCAGTTGTGCCGGTGCATTGGGCACTAGCTAATAATTTTATAGTAGAGTGACAAGGAGTTAAGGCTCAATAAGCCTGGCTTGGGTTTGCACACAAGGATGGGGATCTAATAAGTATAATTGTAAGGCTTTGATATTTGACTAATGCAATATTTACCTATGGGTTATAGCGATAATTTATTAAAACATGGGCTCAATATTGATCAACTGTTTCAATAGAGGTGGTCGATGACTTGCCTTGATCAGCAAATGGGGAGGGAGGAACCTCGGGGTAGAACTCTGGCTCCTCGACGAACTTGTAGTCTTCTCGATACGAAAAATAAACAACACATTCAATAAATAGATAAAAATTCACCAAATAATAAACATACATATGTGTGGGTTTTATTGTGTGAAATAAAGTTTTAATATTTTGGTGTTTGGTGAAAAACAGTAAACTTAATTTCTTAGGGCTTTTCTAATTTATTTTTCTAAATTGATAATTTATCCCTAAGGGGTTTTTATTCATTTATTTATTAAAAATATTTTGGGTAACAGTAACATACTGTTTTCATGGCATTAATGTGTAGAGAATATTATTCTGGATTTAACAAAATTTGAATGGTGAAATTTGGAGTTAAAATGAGCAAGTTATGAATTTTCAAAGTTTAAATTAATTTCTGGAATTTTATTTAAACTGAAAAAGGGTTCGGGTCCACGGTGAGCCAGGCCCACGGTGGACAGGCGCACTGTGCGCGTGAACCGGGTCAACCAGGACCGTCGGATCTAGATCCAGCGATCGGGCGCGAGGTGGGAAGGCTTTAATGAAATCGGACGGCTATGATTAAAATGTGGCGAAGGGGTACGCGTGGACGCACGAGATCTGTCCAGCGAGTTAAGTGGCGATCGACGGCCGAGAGCGCGCGATACCGCTTCGATCGGATCCGAGGGCCCTGATTAAATCCCGAAGGGATTTACTCGTAGCCCTTCGATCACGATCGAACGGTTGTGGCTCGATCCGGCACGACACGTGCGTAAGGGGCTTGTAGCCTTCGTCTCCGGCGACGGCGAGGCTTCGGGCGTGACGACGACGGCGGCGGCGAGGGCCTAGGGGCCTAGCTAGGGCCAAAATGGAACGCGGAGGTGAAGGGGGTCATGACAGTACCTTCGGTGGTGACGATGGGGCCGGGAGGTGACTGGCGAGCGTAGACGGCGGAGAGGGTTCGAGTGGTCGACGGCGACGGCGATCCGGCGGTCTTCTCAGCCGATGAAGGCGTGGCCGAAGACGAGCAGGCGTAGACGGTCGCTTTGGTGGTGGTGGCTAGGGCGAAGGGGGTCGGGGTCGACGGCGATGGCTCGCCGGAGTCGAGGTAGAGAGGGAGTCCGAAAAATAGGGAATGGAGGCTCTGTTCTCGCTCGGCACGAGTTGCTTCGGTGTGGGCAGAGGGCGGCATCTACAGGGGTACTTATAGGGGGTCGCCGGCGTCCAGATGGCAAGGAATTCCGGGGAACCCGAAGGTTGGTTTCCATCTCCGGCGAAGGTTTCCAAAAGCTTCAGATAGCTTTCCTTAAGCGCAAAAACGCGTCGCTATGGATGGAAAGGGGCGGTGGCATTCGGGGAAGGCGATCTGGGGTGATCGGGTGAGCGCGGGTGGTCGGCGTCGAGGGAAATAGAAGGCGATCGCCGGGAAGAAGGAAGGGGGCGATCCCCTTCCATCGGAGACGAAGCTTCTGACAGGTGGGCTCCACCTGTCAGTGGGCTAGCGGGAAAACGAGCGTCGACAGGCGGGCCCAGGTGACCAGAGAGCGAGGAATGGCCACGAGAGACTGACTGGTGGGCCAGGCGGAAACGGCGTGGGGGAGGAGAGAGGGGACGCGAGCGCCGACAGGTCGGTCCCACCTGTTGGTGGCTGGCGGTTTGGACTGGGCCGGGCTTGGTCACTTTGAAGGTTGAGGCCCAATAAGGATTTTAATTCTTTTCTGTTTTAAAATAAAATCAGTAATTCATTTATTTGATTAAGGGTTGAATCACTGTTGATAAAAGTTTGTAAAAATTCCTAAAATTATATCTTAGTCTCTAGTTCATCTCATAAAATTTTAGGTCCATATTTTGAATATTCTTCCCTGTTTGGCTTTAAATAAGGCTCTTTTAGGATTCCCTTTAATATTAAAAATCCAGAAATGTTTTAAATAATAATTTTCTTTTATTTTATTTGTTTTTATTTCTTGGGGTGTTACACGGCTTGAAAGCATCCGTAAAAAGAGTCCAAGGAGACCACTGCGAATTCCAAACCACTGGTTTGATAGCATTCGCAAAAAGAGTCGAAGGAGGCCAAAACAAAACAAAACAGAGTTTGAAGCCGATGAGCTTCGAATATCTGTGGAAAAAGTCCAAAGTGACCAATCATTTGGGACACTAAAGTGTCCGGAAAGTTGTCCAAAGTGATTTCTTTGAAAGCACAAGGTACTAAGTTACCAATCTTCAGACTCCAAGTAGTCGAAGACATTTTATAAGATTTTAAGATTTTAATCAATCTTTAAATTGCTGAGGGGCTCCGAGCCCCCAAAATTGTACTCCTAAGTTTATCTTTGCGCCTAACCATCTTTGAATATAGTTCGAAGTTGCTTACGCCCAAAGAAAGGCTGGGAAATAGGGAGACAATTTTAAATCGATATTTATTATTCGAAGAAATTATGATTACATCATGAAAAATCGGTATCTATACCGAGAAGGAATCGAAGACCCCTTTGATCTCTAGAGCTAAGGTTGGAACGACTAGTTCCAGAGCCGGGAGTTCTAACAACTTTATGTTTAACTCTCCTACCTCCCTTCGAAGCTCTAAAGTCTTTCTGTTCTTGTTGAAGCTCGGCCCAAGTTCGGAGTCGTTCGAGGCTCCTTTCCCAGCTTCCAAGTTCTTCAGGTTTTTTACCCTGAGCTTCATCTTCGTCTTCGGACCATGCAATGTCTTCGGAAGATGAAGCTTCCAAGTTAACTTATTTTTCTTCCTCTTTAATATAAGATAGTATATCTTTGCTTACTTCGGGCGCAATTGCACCGGAGCTATCTCGATGAACTAAAAATCAAGGTCGCTTGTGAAGTTTTAAAAGATCGAAGGTTGCCCATAGCAGGCGGAGTTCTTCGGTAATGTTTAACACTTTGATATCATCCATTTGAGGTGAAGCCTAAAAACACGATAAGCAAATTTTCATTCATAAATGCATAAAAAGCATGATTCTTTACATAATCAGGATCCTAAGGCAAATCTAGACCTGCGGGTTTGCTGGAGGCTGACTGCTCGAGGCTTGCGACCGAGCTTGCTTCTGGTGTTGTCCTTCGTCAATCCAAGCCTTGATAGTAGTGCGACCTTCGGCTCTCCATGAAGCTTGGAAGGCTTGCCAAGCAGCGGCCACATCTTCGGAAGGAGTAAGAAGCTGTCTGTCATCGAAAGTAATGGGAGCCGCCTCTGCGTTCGGAGTTATCGATATTCCCAGATCTTCGTAGTAACGAAGTATGCCGATAGCAGCCACTTGTCCGGAGATTTCTCTGTACCGAATGCCTGCCATCTTCATCGTCTTCGCAGCTCCTTGGATCATTTTTAGCCACCGAAGCAAGGAGACGTTGTCATTTGAAGGAAGTGTCCCAGTTGTACCGAAGTACTCTAGAACACCTAGGAGTTGGTTCATGACGTCCACAGCTACCTTCTCCAATTTCAGCTAATCCTCGAGTAAAGTGTCCTTCGCCGAAGTCAACTCTTCCACCACACCGGAGAGCCTAGCTCCCTCCATAGCTAAAGAATTTTTCTGGTTAAGCAGGTCGTTAGCCTCCTCCGCAGCTTTGGCCTTTTCCTCCCAGAGCTTGACAAGTTCAGCCCCCGCCATAGCATGCTCCGCCCGCATCTTTTCTATTTCTGCCCGAAGCACAATTTGTTCTGCTTCGAGCTTCTTATTCGCAGTTTCCAAGCTCTGTCTGGCCCTTCGCTCTGCTGAAACCATGTTGTCTAAGTGCAAAACCCGACCTTCAGAGATGTTAAGATTTCGCTGAAGAGTAGTGATTTCCTCTCGAAGGCGAAGGCTTCTACTTTCATTTGAAACGTTCGCAGCTCGGGCCAAGACTATTTTCTGCAAAGAGAAAAAACCAAGGTGAGAAATTATTTGTTTATGAGATTAATTTTGTTTTGCAGATATTTCGTACCTGGTACGCTGCACACTCCATGGCGGCATTGAGCTCCGAACCCTCAGCTTCGCTTAGGATCGCTACCAAGTCTGTCTCCCCGACGTCATGGCTAGCTCGATCCAAGGGCTCGAGCAAAGTCCGAAGTCCGGTTCTTCGCTCCAAGAAAGGAGCTAGAAGAGGGAGCATAGACAAGGTCCTCTGGTCGTCTTCATTCGGCGAGGGGGCAGAGCGCTGGGCTGTATCTTCTGGAACTTCGGCAGACTGGCCCTCCTTTGTAGATTGGCTTCCATCCGTCGATTCAGACGGAGTCAATCCTGAGCTCGGAGCAGGGAGGGGGTCCACCTTGCCTTTACCTTTTCCAGGTCCCATTTGGGTGACTTCTGGAATTGGTTCCGGAGTTGCCGAAGTCCCAGGAATTGTATCTTCAGGACAGACCTCTTCCATAGGAGCAGATCCTGTTGAGGCAAAGGTATTATACATTGTATAATTTTTGCAGGAAAAAAACAAAAGAATTATGTGAAGTTTACCTCCGAAGTCTTGTCGATGGGTGAGCATTGGACTGCTTGGCGGGTCAAAAGCTACCCCAAAGTCTTCGTCGGAGTCAGAATTCATGACTAAAGCTTTGACTGTTGGAGCCTCTTCGAGAGCTGCAGTCGTTGCTTCCCTCGAAATCGAAGTTGATTCTACAGCAACTTTGGCTCCACCTTCGTTCATAGGGGCTTCATCCCGCGATAAGTTTTCTTGAGCAGCCGAAGTCCCAACTTGCCCAAGGTTGCTTGGAAACTCCGGCACGCTCGCAGCATCACCAATGCTTGCATCTGCTTGGGCTCCATCTTTCTCAATCAGGTCAACAAGCATTCTACCTTCATCCTCTGAAGAATCGGAGACCGAAGCTATTGGGCTTGAAGGCGCCGCAGTTTTTGGCTTTCGGGCTAACTTCTTCGATGGAGTCTTGGCAGAGGTCGAGGCTCCAACTTCGGCTTTCCTTTTCTTGGGCCCTTGTCCCGAAGGCACCCAATCCAAAAGAGGAGGGGGAACAACTTCGAGTAGCCCCCATACTCGGTTGGACCGTTCCCAAGTACCTACTAACTTAATCCTCCATTCTTTCTCGGCCGGAGTCGGGACTCCCAGAATTTTCTCCGAAGCCCGCACAATCTGCTCCGAAGTCATAGGAGCTAGAGAGGCTGAAAGATAAGTTGATGTTGGTTATTTCTTCAAATAAATATATATGAAACATGTTGTTTTCGATGTTACCTGCAGGGCTCGAGCTCGAAGAAATCTTTCGAAGGCCACCTTCCGTATCTTCCTCGAAGGTGATTGGCCAGTTGGCCATCAGAGGGGGGATCTGAAGTCTGATGAACTCCTCTGCCATATCCCTCATGCTCAGGCGATGGCTAATCCGCTGAAGTAGGCTAAGGCGAGCTTCAAACTGGCCTGGATCCGGATGGACAAGAGCTTCTCTTCAGAAGTTTATGTCCTGTAGAGGTCCGGCTAAGTGGCTTCCCGCTCCAACTTCGGCGTAAAACCATCGGAGAATCCAATCCGTATACCATCTGGCATTGATGGCCTTAGCTGGAAATCGAAGAGCATATTCGTCTCGGAGCCGGAAGTTAATACTCTCGAAGGCCGCCACCATCTTTTCACCTACGGGGCCTACGAAGGTTTTTGGTTGGTAAGAAGCCCGGGGTAGGGCTGCGAAGATTTCTGCTCTTCCTTCGCAGCCTTCAGCTCGCAAAGCCCACTCAAAGATGGAAAGGCGTGCTATCGCGTTCGGAGAGAGTTGGGGGAGAGTAACATGGAATAAATCCAGTACCTCGGCCAGGAAGTCGATAGCTGGGAGCCCTAATCTAGCTTCGAAAAAGGCTTCGAAGACAACCACTTCTCTGGGCCTTGGCGAAGGAATAGCTTCTTTTCCAGGTTTGCGAATCACAATCTCCGAACTAATCTTCCCTACTATCGCTGCCGCGAGCGACTCCCTCTTGCAGGTTGAAGGTCCTAGTTGGTAAGACTGATCCGCATACTTCGACGAGGCCGGAAGGAGATCTTGAGGATCATCGCGTTGGGGATATTTTCCTGGCGCCGCCATTGCTGCTACTGTTGCTGTCAGAGTCACGGTCGCCGATGTCACTGCCGCTGCAGCCGTAGCCTGCTGCCGAGCCAAGGCTGAAGCCGCCCCAGGAACCTTGAAACTGGTCTTCGCCATGGATTTGCTCTGGTTGCTCAAAGAAGAAATGGAGGCTAGGTCTTGTCTACTGGTTGGTTTGCATGAAAGCGGTGAGAGTATTTGGGAAGGATCTAGGTCCCTTATTTATAGCCCAGGCCACAATTTTTACCATTTGATGTTCTGCCGTTTCACATTCCTGACTGTTATCTCTTTGCGAACTTAACGCATTCCCTTAATTTCCGTTGAGGAAAAAACCAACGGCTATTTCTTCTAAGCCTAAAAAAGCTTTCGGACTTTTTAAGTTAATTCTAAAAAATAGTTCGAACATAATTTTCTTATAAGTTGATCCGAAGTTTCGAATCTCCGCATATTTCGAAGGTTGATTAAAACTGTTAGTCTCTGCGCATGATTATTTCTCTTGCGTATACTACTCTCCTAACATCACACGTCTAGCGGAGAAGCGTATTCGAGGGGCTACTGTTGGGGGAAAATATTTCATCCTCAGAGCCATTGTTGTAACAGGACAAAGGCAGGTGATTGGATCAAAGGTCTCCAGCATATAACTCCGGGAATACAGTGGATCAAGTTCGAAGTATGGAGGCGAATTCTAGTTCGGAGTATATCTTCGAACTAGGACTCTTCCGAGAGCTTCTTTGCCAGCTAGGATGGAAGACTTATCTTCTTTCTCATTAGATTAGTCTTTACCATTTTAGCCCTATTAAGGGTACCGAATAGTTTCCACTATGTCGGTTGTAATAGAGGGGTAAAAGGGTCTTTTCCTTAATGATTGGGCCTATAAATACCCCCCGTTTTACCCTGTAAGGAGGACCGAATACAAGTTATTCAATATACATCTTCAAACTATTTTGAGCTATTATCCTTTCGGAGGCTTGAACTAGTTTACTTCACAAACACTTCGTTTGTTAGTTTCTAACTTTCAGAAACCTGTTAGTGTAATCTTTTACACCAACACACATGGAATGGGATGTGAAGTTACTGTTCAAATTTGTCTCCAGTTCGTAACTTGGCAAAGCCTGCTTCGCTGTGTCGAAGTCTGCTTCGCAGTGTCGAAGCCTGCTTCGAAGTCCCTTGTCGAAGTCTTAGCGAAGGTTGTCGTTGAAGTGCCGAAGGTTTGTTGAGCCTAGCCTAGTTCGAGTATGGCAAAGAGCGAAGTATGCTTCGAAGCGAAGTATGAAAGTATCGAAGCCTGCTTCGAACAGAGTACTTCAAAGCCTATACTTCGATCAGAAAGCTTCGAACAACGTTTGCAGAAAAGCAAGCTTCGAAAGAGATGCGAAGCCAAACACACGGCAGTAAGATCAAATCGAAGCCAATACTCTAACTTCGAAGCTAGCCTTGATCGAGGTATGATTACCTAAGTGGTAACCTTCAAATCGAGGATTAACTTCGAAAGACAAGCTCCGAACCTACACACTGTGACCCTCGAAAAAGACAGCAGCAGAAAGACCTCAGAAAAACATACTCCGAGTGAAGTCTATCAGAGAGACATGCTTCGATGCGAACTTCGAAACCTGTCAAAGTATTGAATTTGGAGACCTCGAGTCGAAGTATACCTTCGCAAGAACTGTCGAAGTATGCCAAGCTAACAGAAACTAAGCACAGAACATACTTCGAAGCTAGGTTCACAGTTTAAAATCGGAGTTACTAGTTGCAGCGAAGCCTTTGGAGAAGTCTGGTCGAAGCCTGCCTCACAGAGCTAAATGACTTCGAACAAACTAGGGGGCTTCACCAGAAACACCTAGAGAAAAAAGGCTATGCAGGAAAATCAAGCTAGACTACTAGTGTACTGTTGCTACAGTGAGTAGGTACTACTTGCTGCATGCAAGAACTAGTACTACTCACCCGATGAACACAAGCAACTAGAGACACAATCGTTCAAGAATAAAATACCCGCACCCGAAACGAGACTGCAGAGCCACAAGAAACGCTGCAAACCGAATGACCTGAACAAAGAATAAAATCTCAAGGCATCATGAAGAATAGAAGGAATGCAGGAATAAACATCTGGTGGCGCACATGAATAGGAGCAGAGAGAACGCAGGGAACAAGAGAGGAATGACACAAGGAATTGATTAAAAAGTGAGTTCAGTAAAAGGGTAACCTAACCCTAGGGATTGGGGCCCTATTTATAGGCTGCCCAATAGCTAGGAATATTCCACCAGCCCCTTAGGGTTTTTTACAGACGCTGAAATAAAGGAAAAGACTAAACTTCCATTAGGATATTTTTACAGACTCAACTGACTGACTGTGGGCCTAGGGACAAAATAGTAAACTCCTATTTACAGATGACTTATCCGGAAGCTAAGCTTTCGTAGCGACTACGGCTTCTCTTCTGGACAGTCCGATACAAGATCAGCGGTCGTCAGTTTTGCGCCGAAACTGACAAAGCCTCCACCGACTTTGCACCAGGTACCCGGATTGGGCCGGCCTGACTCCGCAGCTCTCTCAGCCCGGCAATCGCTCACCGCTCGTGTACCTGAGTCAATCCTGGTCAATAGCCTAGTGGGTCTTCTGCTGCTCCTGGCCCATGTACCCGGATTGGGCCATCTCGACTTCGCAGCCCCTCTGCCCGATAGTCGCTCGCTGCCCGTGTACCTGAGTCACACGCGGCCCAGACACAGCAGATCTCCTCTCTTCTACTGTCCTCTTTGACTATCGTTGACAATGACTCATCACATCTGGAGCCATGAGGCCCACGCTATTCAGCATGGCTCCTCAGAAGTGGCTAGGTGGAGGCAAGAGGCTGCTGATTGCCTCCGCTCCCAAGCCGCCACTGAAGCCTCCACCCAACCATCCCGAAGTAGTTGGATTGGAAAAGTGCATGTCCATGCCACTATGACTAAAGAGTTAGTCATCATATTTATCCATTACTTGATCGAGTGAAATGTCAAGCTATCCAAGAAGGGTGGCACATATCTCGCCTTGAGCTTGACTGATGTCGTGTGGTAAAGGGAATAGTGCATGTGTATATCAAGGTTCAGTGAAAATTTGATTATGTATGCTTTAGGGGGTCAATATGTGTTGCTAGGTACCGCTATTGATCAGTGAGCTAGAAAGCGTTTCCGGTAAACAGTCGTTGGTGTATGAACCTATCGGGTCACACACTTAAGAGGGTGGATTAAGGAAATTACAAAGAATTGGTTCTTGTGAAATTGGGAGATTGAAGGAACAGGGCCCAAGAAAATTCTAGTTGGATCGAAAGTTTCGATTTTGAATCGGAAGTTCCGATATGGTATCGGAAGTTCCGATAATTTATTGTTTATGAAATAGAGAGCTCAAATCAGAAGTACCGATATGGTATCAAAATTTCCAATAATTTCTAATTTAGAGATGGATAGATGAAATCGGAAGTTCTAATGCGTATCGTGAAAAATTACACTGATTGGATGTTCCGATAAGGGTATCGGAAGTTCTGATGGTTCCTAAAATTATAGAATGAGAGTCTCAATCAGAAGTTTCGATCTGAGGATTGAAATTTCCAAGGCGGGCCATAATAGATTGGATCTGTTAGACCCCAATATGTATTGGGGCTAGGACTCTCACCTCTATATAAAGAGAGGAGGAGGTCTTGGAGATCAAGTTATTCATAGGTTAGATCAGATCTAAACCCTAGCCACCAAGAACTTCTACTCTCCCTTTGTTGATCTCAAGAGTTGAGATTGAGATCTCTCTTGGTTCCCACGAGCGGTGCTAGCACGTCGACGTGGGAACAATTTCATTCCTGTACGTGTGGACTCCGTGGAGGCGTTGCTCTAACAGCGACGCTCATCATATTCTTCACTTGGGCACCATTGTCTTCATTGATTGGATTGTCGGGAATGGGCGGAGCGAGACGAGGATAAGCAAGGACGCACTTCCCCAACATCTTCTTCCGCTGCACCTAGCGTGACTCGTGCTAGAAGATAATGATTCATGATCCCTCACATGCATGGTTCCTAGGCTTTGGGGCGAAATTTTTGAATTTGCCAGTTAGTGTAGCTTCCCCATTCCCCTACAGATCGATACCCAAGAACGCCGGCTCACCGGTGCCGTCTACCATGCATAGTGCTGATGCCGCACCATTAGAGATGTCCTCGTCTTAGACGTCGAGGAACAGGCTATCCTTCAGAGCGTTGATGCAATTCGGTTGCAGGCGATCGAGGCCATTCGTCATGCTCTTGTTTAAATTTTCTTTGTATTGGGTCTTCAACTTGTAGAACATGAAACATTATGCCTTTGTAATATATTATCATTGATCCCTTGACTTGGTCTTGAGTCCTTATGTCTAAGGATGCTTCAGCATCGTCCATCTAAAGGTCATACCATCGATATTGTCTATTTGATGTTTGCATGAAGATCTTTAGGCATTTATGCAAATGCTCGGAAAATATTTCTTCAAGTACTTTCCATTCAAAGCTTTCTTGAACACTTATCCATCTAATCCTTCAAGCAGATAGGCAATGCCAGGCACCACTCGATGTATTCGAATGGTCCTTCCAATTAGGCGACCACTTACCGAACCAATTGTCCTTAGACCCTATCGGTAGGATAAGTTTCCACATGAGTTATCCCTATTCAAATAACTTGGGCACCACTTTATTGTTGTAAAACCTGGCAACCCTTGCTTTGTTCTCTTCAATCTTTTCGAGGGCTCTTAATCGGACCTGCACTAGATTATCTAGGCCACCCGTCATTAAACTATAATAATCATTGGTTGTGAGTTGGTCTTGTAGTGTAATCCTTCTTGAGCCGATGTTATTTTCCTATAGTAGTACTGCTTCATGGCCGTAGACTAACTGATATGGTGGTACTTGAGTAGATTCATGTTGCGCCATCCAATAAGCCCAGAGGGCTTCTGACAGAGACCGATGCCAACGCTTCGGTTGCTCGTTGATCTTGTGCTTTATTAACTTGATCAAACTCTTGTTAGATGCTTCGGCCTGACCATTAGCCTGTGCATAATATGGCGATGAATTTAAGAGCTTGATTCCCATACCGGCTACGAATTGCTAGAACTCCTCCAATACAAAAATTGTCCCCTAATCTGTGGTGATGGACTGTGGAATACTGAATCGATATATTATATCTTCTCTGATGAATTCATTGGAATCGATAAAAGTAACCCTTTTGAGTGGAACGGCCTCTACCCATTTTTTGAAATAATCAGCAGCTGCCAATATGAACTTATGTCCTTTACATGATACTAGGTAGATTTGGTCGATCAAGTTGATGCCCCACCACCTAAAGGGCTAGGTTTTAATTATCAAGTTAATTGTCGATGTGGGTGCCCTTTGAATAGCTCCAAACCTCTGATAGTCCTAGCACCCCTTATAATATTTTATGCAATCCTCCACCATAGTCATCAAAAACTAACTTGTTCTCTAAAGCAACCATTTCATTTTCTGGGCTAACTAGTGTGTCCCGCATATACCATTGTGTACTTCACACATCACTACCTTAGCTTATTCGATGCTTATGCACCAAAGGAGAACTCCATCGGTCATCTGATGGTACAAGTCTTCTCCAAGCAGAACGTTTCTTGTTGCTTGATATCTGAGTTTTCTTAGTGCTGATGTTGGAGGATTTTTCAAATAATCAATGATATCGTACCTCCATTCATCAGCCTCTATCTCTGCAATCTCTACCTCAATCAACCTAGCCATCGGCTTATATCCTAACGTTGTCTGGGCCAAACCATTTACTTCTGAGTTCTACTCCCTCAGGATATGAGTAAGAGTTACGCTTTGGAAGCTTGACATTCTAGCTTGACACCGATCATAATATTCTTTCAAGATGTTCTCTTTGCACTCGTACTCATCTGACAATTGCCTCATTACTAGCAGAGAGTCTCCCAAAATTTCTATTGTATCAGCGCCCACTTCTTCCAATAGTTGTAACCCTTTCAATAACGCTTCATATCCAGCCTAATTATTGGTGGAGAAAGGTATGATGGTATATGCATATTCAAATGATGCCCCCTGAGGGGAAACAATCACTAGGCCTACACCGCATCCATGCTGACATACTGATCCGTCGAAGAATAGGGTCCATGGTGTCGGCTCAACATGAGTCACTGCCTCATCTCTATGCTACACTATGAAATCGGCTATAGCTTGTCCCTTTACTGCCATAGCCAATTCATATCTAAGGTCAAATTCAGTGAGAGCGAGGACCCATTTTCCAATATGCCTTATCAATACTAAGGCCGATAGCATATACTTAATGACATCGGCCTTACATATCATAGTGCATTCTGATGATAGCAGGTAATGTCTCGGTTTGGTGCATGAGAAGTATAGGCATAGACAAAGCTTTTTCCACCGTGGGGTATTGTGTCTCAGCATCCAGCAGTCTTCTACTGAGATAGAAAATTACCCTTTATTTTTTATCAATCTCCTGCACCAGGATTGAACCGATGGCTTCATCATCGGTTGACAAATATAACATAAATGGAATCCCTTTCTGTGGCGGCATCAGCGCTGGCGGTGAGGCTAAGTATTCCTTAATCTTGTCAAATGCATTTTGCTTCTTTTATCCCCACGTGAATTCTTGGTTAGGCTTCAATTTCAATAGTGGGACAAATGGCTCCATTTTTCTTCAACGATCAGCTATGAATCTCCTAACAAAAATTATCTTCCTGATTAGTGACTGCAACTTGTTTTATCGGGAGGGGGTTGGGTGTTGTTAATTTCTTCAATGCTGCGCTGGCTTTACTCAATCCCTCTTTCATGCACAATAAAGTCCAGAAAGTTTCCCGTCGATACACCAAAAGCACACTTCTCGGGATTTATTTTTAACCTGTATCTCCTGACTCTCTCCAAAACTTGACATAGATCAGCCACATGGCCTTGAGTACTGTTTGATTTTACCACGATGTCATCTATATATATTTCCACAAATAGGTCAGTCAAGTCATGGAAAATATAGTTCATTGCCCTCTATTAAGTCACTCTGGTATTCTTCAAGCCGAAGGTCATCACCACCCACTCATAAAGTCCGATAGCGCCTAGGCACCAAAAGGTCATCTTGTGGATGTCTTTGTTAGCTATGAAAATTTGATTATAACCTGCATTCTCATCCATGAAACTGATAATCTTGTGGCTCGATGTGGCATCTACCAACAAGTCCGTGATCGGCATTGGGTATTCATCCTTTAGGGTTGCCTTGTTCAAATCTCTAAAGTTGACACATATTCTAAGCTTCCCACTTTTCTTCCATACTGGTTCAATATTCGATACACATTCTGTGTATCGACGTGGTCTTATGAATCTTGCATCACATAACCTTGTTACCTCGGCCTTGATATCTGGATATATTTCTGCCTTGAACCATTGCGGTGACTGCTTGAATGCCCTATACCCCTGTCTTATTGGGAGCCGATGTTCTACAATCGATCGTCTTAGACCTAGCATTTCATGATATTCCCATGCGAAGCAATCCTAACACTCCTGTAATAATGCAATTAATTCATTCTTTATTTCATCGGGAAGTTGAGCTCTTAGAATGGTTGGCCTCGGTCTGTCAGAAGGTCCAATGTTAAGCTTGGGCTATTTATTGCTGATTGGTTTGATTCTATCATTTGATACTTCAAGAAAATCATTGTCCCATGCTCTGCTGGACAGGTAGAAGATTTCTTCCATCTCCCATACCGATAAATCATCTATTCCTACGTTAACTGATTTATTGGTGGGAACGATTTCCACATGGTCGTCGACCAACTACATGAGACTCTAATGCATTGTCGATGGGATGCAACAATTCACATGAATCCAATCGCACCCCAACAACAGACTGTATAGAGATGGCAACGGGTATGCACCCGCTGGGTATTACCCGCCCATACCCGCACCCGCCAGATAAAAATTTACCCGCTCGTGGGTACAAAAACTTACCCATACCCGTACCCACGTGGGTATTTGTACCCGACAGGTAAGCCACACCCGATTTCAAACCTGCCATGAATCATAAATATATCACTAAAAAATGGCATATGCATCTACAAGTAACAACAATTTACACTAACAAATATAGTCTAATAGATTATTGGAGCATATTACTTCCACACTAATATCAAGTCACCACCGACATATTACGAATGGGCTGAATTTGTAGGGAAATGCACATGGGCCTTCGGGTGTATTTTACCCGCGGGTAAGCGGGTACGGGTACTATGCAGCCGTACCCGCACCCGCTCTACCCGTTGGGTAGAGGTTTTTGCCCAATAAGACACCCGCGGGTGAAGATATTGTTCCACACCCGTCTTTTTATCGGGTAAAACCCATCGAGTACTCGAGTTTCGGGTACCCGTTGCCATCTCTAAGACTGTAGTATCCTTTCCCTCTATTACGAAGAAGGTAGTCGGCACGGTCTTGCCCCTAACTGTCAGTTTTGTGTTTAGCACCCCCATTGTTTCTGATGCATTGCTGCCGAAGTCCCTCAGTACCATATTGGTTTTGATGAGGTACTTTAGACCTTTCCCCAGCTTTCGAAATGTGGCATATGTCCCTTGATGTAAAGTGGTCCTAGGTGCCAATATTCATGATCTTTATGGTTTGTCGAATACTGCCGGCTGTGGGGTCAATGCCAGTTGGGCCATTGCATCGGATTTCCTGGCGTCGCCATCATGAATAGCCCGATACTCCGCAGGAAGGAGGGAAACCATGTTTATCCCTGCATCTTTCTTATTATCGTGATCAGCCTTGTCTTTCACTCTGAACCTTTGGGGCCAATCAGTCTCATTCTTGTGGCTCTACACCTTCAGTTCTTTTTGTCGCAACTGTTGTACTCTCCTCTTTTCATTTTTGTGAAGATCCCAATGGGGCACCACTATAGCCTTCTTGATGTGATGCTACCATTGGTCGATTGACCACTTTCCTTAGCTTTGATGGGACCAAGCCTTTTTAGTATTGATGCTCTTGGTGGTGATAACGTTTGATGGATGGCAACCTCTCCTGACTATGTGATCTTGTACTTTTCATGTGCGGATCATGGCTGCCCTGCCACCTGTCTTCGCTATACTTAAGTCTATCTGAATCATCCTAGCAATTGTCACATTTTATGATTATGAGATATGGCAAATGGATATCAAGACAGCTTTCCTAAATGGAAACCTAAGTGAGGATGTGTACATGACACAGCCTAAAGGTCTTGATAATTCGAAAAATGCTAGGAATGTTTGTAAGTTGCAAAAGTCCATTTACGGGTTGAAGCAAGCTTCTCATAGTTGAATCCTCATTTTGATGAGGTAGTCAAAGGGTTTGGCTTCATCAAGAATGAAGAAGAGCCTTGTGTTTACAAAAATACTAGTGGGATCTCACTTGTATTTCTGGTCTTATATGTGGATGACATATTTTTGATCGGAAATGACATTCCTTTGTTGAATGTTGTCAAGACTTCATTGAAAAATAGTTTCTCGATGAAAGATCATGGAGAGGCAGCGTAAATTTTGGGCATAAATATCTATAGAGATAGATCAAAACGACTAATTGGATTAAGCCAGAGTATGTACATTGACAAGGTTTTGAAGCGGTTCAAAATGGAGAATTCCAAGAAAGGTTTTCTGCCAATGTCACATGGTATTTATATAATACTTAGTGTGCCTCGACACCTGATGAGCTAGAGAAAATGAGTGTGATCTCGTATGCCTCCGCGATCGGGTTCATCATGTATGCCATGTTGTGTACATGCCCAGATGTCTCCTATGCTCTAAGTGTTATGAGAATATTCCGGTCAAACCCGGGTGAAAGTCACTAGGCTGTAGTAAAAAATATCATCAAATACTTGAGAAGGACTGAGGATATGTTCCTAATTTACGTTACGGTGATGAAGAGGAGCTCATTGTAAGTGGTTACACAGATGCTAGCTTTCAAACCGAGAAGGATGATTATCTATCGCAACCTAGATTTTTATTCTGCCTCAATGGAGGCGTAGTAAGTTGGAAGAGTTCCAGCTCAGAAACAAACTTTATGATCCAAATGGCCTCCTTCGCAACTTCTGAAGCTGCGATATACTCAGCTTCTGTCGTAGAATCGGCCACCACCTAGTCTAGTGGACTTTTATTGTGATAATAGTGGTGCTATAACACAAGCCAAGGAGCCTAGGTCACACCAGAAGTCCAGACATATACTTCAACGATATCACCTGATCCGTGAGATCATAGAGAGAGGTGATATGAATATTTGCAAGGTGCACACGATTTGAACATAGCAGATTTGTTGATGAAACCTCTTTCATAGCCTAGGCATGAGGCGCACTTGAGCTCCATGGGTATTACATAGTTGTGTGAGTGAGTCATGTGTATGTGAAATATGTTATGGGTGTGGATGCTTATGTGTGAGAATAATTGTTATCTTGTTCCTTGAATAAACGTCGTTTACATCGAGTGATGAGTTGATGATGTATCTGTGAGACTCTTTATTTTATAATAATGTTGTTCAAAATGGATCCCTAATCTTATCATCATGTGAGACAGTGATGATACATAGATTAGCAAATCTAGTTGATTGATGATCATGTTTAATGGATCATAGACATAGTGATGTCAAATCAGAGATGTGGACACATGTTTGAGAACATGGTGTTGGACGGACCCACTTGAGATATTGTTGGTATTTTTATTGTAATGTTCCATCAGTTGTTATCTTAAGTGGTATACCTGTAGAGTCCTCAAACCTAAGATCGTCATTTGATTCTAGAATGCGTAGCGGCACACTTAGATACTTCTTAACGCTATTCCGTAACTAGGTAGCCATAAGTTGTGTTTCTAGGTGTGTTGTGTAAGATGTCGTGGGATGTGAGCGGTCAAGATGGAATTTACCCCCTCCTTATAATGGGAGAGACGTCTCTAGGACCCTAATGTAGTCAGATTAGAAAAGTGCATGACCATGCCACTATGACTAAACAGTTAGTCATGATTTGAATCAGTTACTTGTTCAAGTGAAATGTCGAGCTAACCAACAAGGGTGGCACGTATCTCGCCTTGATCTTGGCTGATGTCGTGTGCTAAAGGGATTGATGCGTGAGTATATCAAGGTTTAGCAAAAATTTGATTTTTTACGCTTTCAGGGGGTCAATATGTGCTGCTAGGTACCGCTATTCATCAATGATCCAAAAAGGGTTACCAATGAACAACCGTTTATGTATGAACCTATCAAGTCACACACTTAAAGAGGTGGATTAAGAAACTTGCTAAGAATTGGTTGTAGTGCAAGTGGGAGATTGAAGGAATTGTGCCCAAGAAAATTCTCGGAGGATCGAAAGTTCTGATTTGTAATCAGAAGTTCCGATTATTTTTTGAATTAGAAACTGAGAGCTCAAATCGGAAGTTCCAATATTGTATCAAAAATTCCAATAATTTATGATTTGAGAAACTGAGAGCTAAAATTGTAAGTTCCGGTTTGGAATCGGAAGTTCCGATTATTTCTAATTTAGAGACAGAGAGTTCAAATTGGATGTTCTGATCTGGAATCAAAAGTTCCAATGGTATGATCAAAAGTTTTGATAGGGGTATCAGAAGTTCCGATAATTTTTAGGATGTAGACCGAGAGTCCAAATCAGAAATTCCGATCTAGGATCGGAAGTTCTGAGACGAACGAAACAGATTAGATCTCTTGGGCCTTAATGTGGATTTGGGCCTAGCGTCCTAGCTCTATATTAAGGGAGGAAGAGGAGGTCATGGACAACATATTAATTGTAGTTTAGATTAGATCTAAACCTTAGCCTACAAGAACATCTCGTCTCCCTTCTTGATCCCAATAGTTGGTATTGGGATTTCTCCCCGGTTCTCATGAGTGGTGCTAGCACACCGGCGTGAGATAAATCTCATCCATGTACATGTGGACTCTGTAGAGGCTCTTCTTGAATAACGGTACTTGTGGGCTTCTTCACGTGGACATCATCGGTCTTCATCGATTGGATCGCCAGGGAACGGGCGGAGCGAGACGAGGATAAGTAAAGATGCACTTCCTCAAAATCTTCTTCCGCTACACTAGCGCGTCTCACGTTAGAAGGTAACGATTAATGATCCCTCACACGCATGGTTTCAGGGTTTGGGACAAAATCTTTGAAATTGCTGGCTAACATAGCTTCCTCATGTCCCACCAAAGTCCCTATCACCGCCTAGTTGCACGTGGTGGATTGTCATGTATAGGTGTAGGACCGAAAGTAGCGACCAGAGGGGGGGTGAATGGGCGCCAAAAAATTTCTTGCTAAACTATGATCTAATTCCAACACCTAACGCACCCCGACAAAACAAATGACTATAGCAAAACAGAACACACGAACTAAAATTTGTCTAGCCTAAAAATGACCGGTGTCCTAATTAAAATAATATTTAAAAATAAACTAAACTAAATAAAAATAACAACAGTGAATAAAGATGGGTACTAGAAATATTTAATGGCCTAGGAAAAATCCCTAAATAAATCAATAATAATTCGAATTGCAGTCTAAAAATAAAATACTAATCAAACAAATAAAACATGGATCATTCAAAAATTAATTCAGGAATAAACCTAAATATTGCACGTAAAAACTAGTATAAAAATATTACTACAACTAATAATAATATTTTTTTCTTTTGATACGAACAGAATAAAACTAAATAAATAATATGCTAATACTAATAAAATCTAGCAGATAAAATTAACTACGAAATAACTACCATATTTAATCTAACTAAAAATTAGGAGATAAACAACTAACTTGCATGACGTCGTCGTTGACCTCACCGCGCCGATCCGCAGAAGATCCGGATGGGCTCCGTTTCCCTGCAGCGTCGTGCTACCATAAAAAATAATGCCTTCAATGCCTGGAAAGCTACTGTCATGCGCATAAAAAACTATGGGGCCCGCCTTCTTTTGAATCCGTGCGGCGTGCAGCTGATAGGCAAAACAGCCAGCGTGTTGTTCCTGCTTTTTTATTGATTAGCAATTCACGCAACGCGAGGCACCGTGGAAAATCACAAACCGACGCACGCGATGTACTGCTTCGGCTAGCTGCTTTTCGCTGTGGGCTGATGCAAGACGGCAGAAAGCCAAAACCTGCAGCCGCTGAAGACTTTCAGCTGCGCGCTACCTGTTGACGTCGCTGATGCCGCATTCCTCAGGCTGCCTCTGCGCACAGCGTCTTGCGCCGTGACCTCCTGCTGCGCCGGCGAGTTCCACACGAAGAAAAACAAAGTTAACGATGGCGACAACGGATGAACTTTGGAGATCCGAAAATCTTGCAGATAACCCAATTTCATGGACTGTAGATTAATCTGTGAAAACAGTCATCTATCCCCAAGGGGATAGGGGCCTATTTATAGGCGACTCCTAATACAGGAAATGACTAATTTACCCCTAGGGTAAATTAACACTGACTCTAAAATAAATTCCGAAAATTACTAAAATATTCTCAAAAAAATCACCGGACTCAAATAAAAATATTCTGAACTTAAAAACTAAATATTAATATCCTAAAAACAAAATAATCATAGGTTGTCAGTTTTGCGCCAAAACTCACAAAGCGTCCACCGTCTTCGCACCGGGTACCCGGATTGGGCCGACCCAACCCCGCAGCTTCCTCAGCCCGGCAATCGCTCGCCGCCCGTGTACATGAGTCAAACCCAGTCAACAGACCTGTGGATCATCTACCGCTCCTAGCCCATGTACACGGATTGGGCCAGCCCGACTCCGCGGCTCCTCTGCCCGGCTGTCGCTCGTTGCCCATGTACCTGAGTCACACGCGCCTCAGACTCGGCAGGTCTTCATATCTCTTTCTTAGACTTCCGTTGACAATCACTCATCACATCTGGAGTATCAAACACATGTTCTTCAGTATGGTTTCTCAATCTCCCCCTTGATGAGTGCATTGTCAACACCCTCTTCAGCTCATCTTCAGAACCTGCAAAACATGTGGAAACAGGAAAACAAAGACAAAAGAAAATAGAAGAAGGAAAATAAAAGTTTAACCCTAATGACCAAAAGCAAAACAGAAGCAAGAAAATGGTCATTATGGTTAACCAAAAATAAAGACTCAAAAGTTTCGGTCCTACAATATGCAACCAGCATGCGCGTCCACGCATGTATCTCCCTCGGTCGGCGATGACTCTATTTGATTGTTGTTAGTTATTTTTCTTCGTTCTATGTTGCTCCTGCCGATAGTATTGTTGGTTGTTCACGGCGTCTTGGCCTGCATGCCTTGAGCCCTCATTTTTCTCTGCCCACCTACTCATGTGAATCTTGCACCCAAGGAATAGCAAGCTTGCGCATGTACTGGCGTCATCTGCTTGAACAACACGCCTGCGTGCATGGCTACAATAGCCAACCAACACTGATGTTTGGGAAACCGCACCATCTACCAAGCTTTAGGGCCTGTTTGGGAGCCCACAATCCCGGTCCATCCCCAGGGAATGGGCCGAGATTGTAGGCTCCCAAACCAGCCCTTAGTGGGACTATGCATCCACGTCGCTGCTTTTTCCGCCCGGACTCCTCCAGTGCCCCTTCGCTTTGGCTACCGCATCCTCTTCAATCTTCACAGGTAAGCTGGTAAACATATGTATCCTATTTGTGCTAAATTACTTGATGAAATGTGTGTGAGTATCTTAAGCATTCCAAGTATTTTATTATATTCCTGCTTGCCTTGTGAGTGTGTCGATGTACCAGTTTGTCTAGTGTTTGATGAAATGCCAATGTGATGTATGTCAATTGTTAAGTGGATTAGTTTTGAGTGTTTTATCATGTATTTTATATGATTGACTTGAATTTCGAGAAATTTCTCCATGTCAATCATGTGTTTGATAAAATGCATTTGAGTGTTTTGTGCGTACATTTTTCCCTAAGACTCTTTTGGTATTTTTTAGGGAAAACTTGTTTGATCTTATCTAAATTTTGTGATCTCTTAGACTGTCTCTTCACATTTCAACCGACAGGAGAGTGATGGGATTTGTTATATTCAAGATTTGTGAATTTGTTTGCTTCCACTAATTTAATTTTGAGAAGTGTTGGGTGAAAGAAAGATAACATATTTTCAAAAGAAATTGTTGAGGCACCTATTCAACCCCCTCTAGTCGCCTATTCCAGTCCTACATATTCTAAACTGGATATAGAAATAGGAATTTTTTAATAATATTTAAAAAAACAAATCTAGTAGTCGAATTCCAAAAATTATAAAATGGGCTCCCGTCGACAGTGTATCTGCCGAACGTGGCCATGTCAGGCCATGTTTGGCACAGGATCAGCCGAACGTGACCAACGGCTAGCCATGTTAGCGACGCAATGGCTACTTCGGCCGAACGTGGCCACATCAGCCATGTTCGGTTGTTATAGTGTCGAATGTGACTGACGTGGCCACGTTTGGCCGAAGTAGCCGTTGCGGCGCTAATGTGGACTAACCATTGGCCATGTTCGGTACTGCAACGACCGAATGAGGCTAACGTGGCCATATTTGACCGATGTAGTGCTGAACGTTACTCTATAAATATGAGGCTGAATGCCCCCTCTCCATCACGCTCGGTTGCCTCTCAGTTCACCCCGCTCGGCTCAAGGTTCTCCTTTTTTATATTCAGTTTTAAATATTTTAGTATTATTTTAGTAGTAGTTTAGGAGTAATTTAGTAGTAGTTTAGTAGTATTTTAAGAGTAATTTAATAGTAGTTTAGGAGTAATTTAGTAGTAGTTTAAGAGTAGTTTGGGAGTAATTTAGTTGTACTTTAAGTGTAATTTAGGAGTAATGTAGCATTATTTTACACCACTATAATGAGTATCATTCGTTTATTTTACATATGTTTTCGAGGTAATTTGGGGTTTTTTAGAGATAATTTAGGGTTATATTAGAGATAATTTAGAGTTATTTTACACATGTTTTAGAGACAATTACGGCATAATGTACATGTTAAATAAACAAAGTTTGTTTATTGCTCATAGCTTTGTTGTGCTTGGTTAGTAATCTGGTTGACGCAAGATCTGACTACATCCGCTTAAGTCCATGGGCTACTCTAGGTATTTGCACGTATTTATATTTAATTTTTAATATTTTAGTATTATTTTAGCAGTAGTTCAGTAATATTTTAGGAGTAATTTAGTAGTACTTTAAGAGTAATTTAATAGTAGTTTAGTAGTATTTTAGGAGTAATTTCATTATACTTTAAGTATAATACATTAAATTTACATATGCTTTCGACATATTGTATGGCAATTTTTGAGATAATTTAGGGTTAATTTAGAGATAAATTAGGGTTGTTTTACACATGTTTTAAAAATAGTTATGGTGTAATTAGTACCGTAATATGAAAAGCTTCATGATGCGTAGTCAATTTTGAATATTTGTTTATTTAGGATAGAACTTAATTGTGGTGTGAACTTAATGTTTTTAGGTATTATAGATAGAACATCATTTAGGATTTACTATGGATCTGGTCAAGTAGTTATTGGTCATGATAGTGCTGATCTTAGTAGTTTTCAATGTACCGAGAATAGTTTAAGTTGGGTGGATGAGCGTGGAATTTATAATATTAAGAAGTGGATGTATCGTATTTTTCGGTTAGATATGAAGCACTGGGATTTGCATTTGTATGCCAGATGCAGTCGTGTACCCCAAGGGTTATTTTGGGAGATAGATCTGATTACCTTGAGCGACATATGGAGGGTGTGTGTTAAAAGGGCGTTAGAGAAAGGTTGGGAATGGATTTTTTTAGTCTACTTCATTGCTCGTGTCATTCCAACTATAGACACAACACTGGATCAAGTTGTTTAGTTGGCCATACAATTAGAGGTCAACTAGAGTAGCCAACTCCATGAGGATATCCCCAAGACGGATGTAGTAGCTCTGACCCCAAATGTACAACGGGCTGCTGGAGGGCAGGCTGACGAAGGGGAGGTAATAGATGACATAGTTGAGTTGCTTGAGAGAGGGGACTAAGATTTAGAGGAAGCTCAAGAGCAGGTTGGAGACAAGAACTCCAGTGAAGAAGATGAAGCAGTAGATGGCAACAATGACAATGAAGAGTCAAACATTTTGATTTCCAATGAGTGGCAAGCAGAATATTTTGATGCTCTTGCTATCGGTGATGGGCGTCAGACTCATTAGGAGTATGCACAAAATGAGGTGCACATGGATGTTGTGTATCCTACTAAGGATGAAGTGCAAGATGTCGTGAAAGCATGGTCATTGTCACTCCGACAATCATTTCGAGTTAAGAAGTCAAACTGCACGAACTATGATGTCGTGTGCAAGAATCATGATTGTCCATGGAGAGTTCATACACATAAACCAAAGTGGAGAATTCATTGGGTGTGCTCAATTGTGGTCCAACATAAATGTGTGGTTGATACAGTTGTGACTAGTCACAAGAATCTAAGTGCAAATTACATTGTGGGGGTGATGTACTCAGAGATCATTGAGAATCTCAGTTATGAGCCTTGGGCCTTAATACTTGCCATAAAGAGAATATTTCAGTATACAATCAACTACGCAAAGGCATGGAGAGCTAAACAAAAGGCACTAGATAGATATGAAGTTTGGTACATTCAAGGACTCATACCATAACCTATCTCTTTGTTTAGAGATGGTGTAGACGTGCAACCCTGGTATGTACTACACCTTTTAGGAGAAGGATGTAACATTCTCAGATGGTGCGAATATTGTGCACTGGGTATTCTTTGCACTCGGTGCTTGCATCCGGACGTTCTAGTATTGTCATCCTATTATTTGTGTGGATGGAACATTTCTAACTGGGAAATATAATGGTCAGATACGGACAATTGGTATTGACGGCAACAATCAGGTTTTTCTAATTGCCTTTGCTTTCGTGGAAAGTGAGAACTACGAAAGTTCTGGTTCCTACGATAGTTGCACACTGTATTTGTTCAAGAAAGACCAAATGTTTGTGTGCTGCATGGCCAACATGCCAGGCTTATAAAGGCGGTCCAACATATGAAGAATGATTCAGACAAGCCTTATCCTTGGAGGGACATTCGGTCTTGAAGGTGTATGCGCCATTTAGGTGTACATTTCTACCGTCACTTCATCAAGAATAAAGAATTGACTAATCTGTTCAAGAGACTATGTGCCCAAAAACAAGAGAGAAAGATCAAGACCTTGTGTATTAAACTTGATGAGTTGACTTCCAAATACAAGCATGAGAAGGCCGCAGAGCTAGAGCCAGACCCACTATGTTCACTGCTCACAGATGATTAGTAGACAATACGCAAATGGAGGAGAACAAGAGATCGCTTGTTCCCAGATTGGATAAAATTTGAGAGTAAAGAGTAGTGGTCTATATTATATGACATTCACGGCGCAAGGTATGGAATCATGAAAACCAACCTTGTAGAGGTGTACAATTGGGTGTTGCGGGGTATGCGATGCTTGCCTTTGTTTGGTATTGTGGAGGGCATAATCTATGGAACCACCTGGTATTTTGTCGACCGACAGACTTCTGCTTCAGTAGTTCATATGGATGAGTGGTTTCTATATTGCACAAAGATTGAAGAGTAATTAATAGAGAAAAGTAAGAAGGCAACACAACATCGTGCCATTAAGGCAAGTTCCTGAGAGTTCCGTTTCGAGGTAACATGTTGGGACAAAGGCAGACGAGGAACAAATCATGATATTATTATTCATGAGTGTATAGTTATGGACACTTGTCAGCGCTGCTGCAACAAATCATCCCTATACCATAGGTCATGCAAACATGTCATGGCAGCATGCGCTACATTTGATATGCATGTTGGATTGTACTTGTCTAGTCATTTTATCAAAGAAAATGTTCTTTAGACTTGGAGCGGTGAACTACGTAGTTATGGAGTCGGTAGCTCATTTACGGCAGCTCCACCAGTTCACACATGTCATTGGGTTCCAGATTTTGAATGTGTCAACTCTAGGGTTAGAATAAGGAAGACACGATGCATTCGAAATGATATAGATGAATCAGAAGCTGGCCAACGAAATAAAAAGTGCTCTTTGTGTAACACGATCGGGCATACGTACAAAAATTGCACACAAGTCGGCACAAGCAGAATAGGTCCCACATGAAACATTTATTGCAACATGACACAAATTGTACATAGTTACAACATGTATGTATAGTTGTATCGTGATATTGATATCCCCTCGTATGTGTTTTAAACATACTAATATAGTTTCTAATATTGCAGATGGAGGGTAATGATGCTTTGCCCTACGAGCTTCTCTCCCCCTCCGTGGATGCCCACCATCGGGCACGAGCACTCACATCCCCTTCTAAGGATGATATTGTGCCTCTGCGAGTCCAAACACCACAGTATTCTTAGATCATCCATCCTCGATGGGTTGGCGGGTCAGTTAATTGTGTATAATGGTGGTTTGATGTTTTGTTTTTTCACTTGACTAACATCTGGTTGCATATAGGTTGTGCAGTGCTAGATTACTCCCTCTAGCGAGGTTTGTCGATGGAGTCAGCAGGTTTCCATTTCACTGACCTCTTATCTCAGCGTGGGTCGATGGGTGGAGGCCTGAGACACATACTTTTCACATGCCTTGCGGGGAGGTAAGGATTACGCTATAGGACGTGTCGATGCTACTAGGACTTCCATTGTGGGGAATAGCAGTTGTTGGACTTGATGTTGACCCAACATGGCGAGAAGACATGCTCACATGGTTCGTAGGCATACATCCAATCTTGCTGGATGGAGATGAGTTGTAGGACTTCATGTCGGCACATGGGCCGACACAGAGTTGGTTGTGTCAATATCAGGTACGTCATTTCAGTATGTTATAAAAATAAGAAGTACTTTATTTTTTCTATTGGTTCATTGCTAATGTTTCATCTTCCATAGGTGGAGCACCTCCACGCTGATGCTTATGACTACTCAGTTAGTCGTCATCTCGAGACCTACATTTTATGGCTTTTCTGTTGGGTCATGTTCACCAACACCAATGTAGACAATGTGGACATACACCTGGTGGACTTTGCTCGAGCCATTGTCGATTCACTTGATCATCACGTGCCACAATACTCATGGGACTTAGGTATGCTTTGTGCCACATATAATGGTCTCCATGACGCATGTCGGCGATGGACAGCCGGCGCATTAGTCGTAGGTTGTCCGTTGTTGATCCAGCTTTAGTCATGCAAGAGGGCATATTTTGGTCGGCCTCAGGTTGACATGTCACCACACCTACTATCCGATCCGGACACAATGATGACATTGATCGTCCTACGATGGGCTCTCTATGTGTCGACAGTCAGTCAGTCTCCACTATACTAACATATCTTCTTTTGAAGCCCACATGGGAACACTTGCAGATCCACTAGTCATACCCCAACTACAACATGTAGATGGACCACCTTCGGGCAGAGGACTTTCGATGGACCCTATACAGTACACGATGTGCAGCGATGAGCGCCCCATGGTATCTCTGCGTTATGCTAGCGAGATACGGTGATCTGGAAGACACAGAAAAGCTTTGTTTTCAATGTCATGGTTGAGCCATATTATGCACACTGTGTCTACTAACAGTTCGGGAAAGCGTAGGACTTTTCGTTTCCTCTCCAGGTCGTTGTGCCTGAAGAATTGCACAGGTGACCCCCATACTACGTACTCATGTTGTAATGTTATCTACCATATCTCACACTTATTTGGTACATGATGAAGCGTGGTGGGACACGTGGTGCCAGTTTCTGGTTGGCTTTACTGCAGCCATGAATCGACGAGTGACTCGATGCCATGCAGTACGTGCATGATGAGGAGAACGAGTACGATCCTCTGACATTCCATGATTATCTATGATGGTAATCCATTCGAACTAGGGTGCGTGTCATCATAGGATGGGGCAATGATCCTCGACTTGCTCCTATTGTGATGCTAGGACATCCTACTCACATAGTCTCTACGTGGCATGAGTCGGTTAGTACATGTCAATCATCTCAGTTCATTTGTAGTAGCCAGTCTTTTCAGATTGTTGCTTGTGTGCAGTCGGATCGTACTTGGAGCATACAAAACCGCATCAGCGACATGGTTGAATAGTGGACCACCCAGACTGATGTCATGCATGACCCACTAGACTGGACAATGCTACGGGGCAGTCTTGACGACCTCGACCGGTGTCTTACACTAACATCACCACAACCACCGCCAGCAGCTGCAGCTCAGCCACGTCCTACTATTGGCCCTCAGCCACCACATCCTCAGATAGTGCCTTCGATGATGCTAGCCCCTCTAATGATGCCACATTATTGGTATTCGTCGTTCCCACAGTACTTCTAACACTACTACAAAGCAATACTGTAGCGACGGGCAAAACCGACCTATAGTGGTGGGCATCCAGTCCGCCACTGCTCTAACGCCACTGCTATCCCAGGTTAGTAGTGGCAGGCAGAGTGCCCGCCACCGTTGTGTCAACAGCAGTGGCGGGCGCGCTGACCTCATCTGCCCGCCACTACAGTTATCAATAGCAGTAACGGGCGCGCTAACCTCATCTACCCACCACTGCTGTGTATAACCCATAACACTGAATGTTGTGATCCATAATTCACAGCCCCACAAACCAAAACACAGAAATTATATGCTTCACACAGCCATCCACATACACAGCAATAAAACATCCACATATCCACATACACATCCACAACAGCAACACATCAACACAACAACCATCCATCTCATCAATTTACAAAAATTTACAAAGTTTACATTATATGCTTCACATAGCCATCTACATACACAGCAACAACAACAACAACACATCTCATCAATTTACAAATTTACATTTCATCACACATCAAGTCTAAAAAGTTTACATCTATCAAAATTTCAAAATTAACCATTGTTTCACAAATACATGCTCATGCGGTTTATGTTTTCTTGGAAGGCCAACTCATATCTTGGTTTGCCTTTTCATTCTTCCGGCCCAATCATACAGAGTTGGATGCTTGGCCACTTCACTCTTAGGATCGAACAATGCTCCAAGCTCATGAAGAATCTCATGCATCGTGAAGCGGCACATCCTTGATACGATTTCGTACATTTGTGATTCTGAGAGTTGGCTCTTCTGGGCAACGGTTGATGGACCTAACGCCTGCATACGTAACATATAAGTACATACGCTGCAAGTTATATTAGATTAACACACAAGAAATCAACTTCTTTAGTATCCTCAGATACTGTCCGCCCAAACTTTCCTATGTTATTGCTCATGAAATCACAAGTATAATAGCCGCAATGCACGGAACCAAGAGATTGTTTGTGACACTTCAAAATAGACAAAGTTAGAACGATATATAGTTTGGCTTTATCAATTGAATTAAGAAATTTAAAAATATAATATTACCGGATAGTTGGTTCTGATAAGCATATCTTTCGGCCTATGTGGATCATGTGGGCCACCTAACTTTTCCACGTAGTATTTGTATGCACTCTGAATAACATTTAATATATCTTGATATTCTTTTTGGGTTTGTCGAGCGAGTCGAGCACATAAACCCTTGAGCTCTTTGGGTATATCAGAAGTGCAATCCAATGATCACTATCGAAAGAAGTAATATATGATTATGTTAGTTTCATAATCGATAAAACGTGATTAAGTGGATATAGTGGGTATACTTACTTAAAGTTATATGTCCCACTTATCATTTCTCTATCATTCCATTGATCCATGCACCGCGCAATATACAACGCGGCACAACTCCTTTTCTTCTTCTTAAGTGTGTCTTCGTCTTTATTGAACATCTTTCGTTGAAATTTTTTCTTACCCGCAGTCCAGTACTCTTTATCGTTCTGGTTTAGTGTTGAGTTCAACGCACTTTGGCTTATGAATGACGGGTTCAAGTACCCATACATATTAGACTCGTCACAAATTGAATTACAACTGCATATGTTTTTGAAACAATAGTCAATATAAGACATTATTTATTTTTGCTTTGTATTGACAAAGTTTAAAGTATTTACAAGCACCAGAGGATCATGCTTGTGATGTCGGTTCACTGTAGATGAAACATCCGATGGAAGTCGTCGAAAAATAGTGCAAGCTTAAACTCTAGGCAGTTGAATATTTCTTGTGGAACCTTCAGTTCTATTTGTGTTACTCCTAACGAAGACGCTTCAAGGTAGCAGTCATGAAATGTTTTCATCATCCGAGGCATACTCTTAAGTACTCCTTGGGGTAATAATGGTTTTCCTGGTTAGTATTCGATATAATCCTCGTCTCCGTAGGTCCATTTATCAACAGAAAGTGAGCCCGCATGCTTTTGTACTAGAGCCTTTATGGGAGCCGCTTCGGGCGTAGAATGTGTTTGCCCCATAGTAGTAAAAAATTTATGCATCTCAGATTTCGGTGCAGAACACTGCCTAGATTGAACAGTTATCTTGTGGATTGTTGGCTTTGGGCATGCATCTTGTTTTTCATGCTCGGCAACTGGCACTAGCACTTTTGTTATGGGCTTGGCCACCGGCACTTGAGGCTCAGCCGGAACTGGCACTTGAGGCTTAGCCAGAAGTGGCACTTGAGGCTTAGCCGAAACTGGCACTAGCATTTGATCTGGCTCTGGCACATTTGTGTTGGGCACATCAGTGGGCTCAAGCACTGGCACTAGCTTTGTCACTTGAGGATCAGAAGTCACTTTCGATTCTATCACTACTGCCACTTTATCAGGCAATGGCTCTTTCTCTGCCTCTTCCTCTATCTCACGCTCATCAACAGGTGATAAAGATCCTATATTTTGCACATCCTGAGATGAAAGATATGTGGGGGATTGTGATGAGACAATAGGCGATTTACTCTGAGAACTTGTCTGCAGTAATTTGATATCTCGGCTCGCCCATTGGACAAAGTTATTCAGAGCATCTCCGATTGTCTCAATCCCCTCATCAGGCATTGGAAGATCCAAGGGGTCATTAATAAATATGTCGTTGGTGATCTCATTGACCTGAACCTTGGTATAGTCAGCAGGAATAGGCCGATTGTGAAATAAATCCCCAGGCATAGCAATGCCTCGTGCAGCCTCTTGGGAATGCCCTTTGCGCCCTATCAGTACATGCAGGTTGCATGGTGTGTCCTCTTTAATATAATTTATAGGAAATTTGTCTTCTACTGAGCCAACACTGCTTGGTACGTCGAGTCGTACCTCTGGCACAATTATTTGTCCCACTGCAGCCTGCATTATGTTTGGATTCTCGTTAATAAATTCAAAAAAGTGTCGCTCTCACTCTGCACGGCGCTCTGCGGCGTCGTCTGTGCGTGCTTGACGCTTCTTGTATGTGGCACCCTCCTGTTTCTTGAAAGTATTTTTCCAGGGTGCTATAGAAGAGACACATCGGGTGCGCCCTCGATGTTCCTCATTTCTGAGAGCAGATGTAAGCTGGTCATTACATCCCTCGGGCTTGAACTTTCCAGTCTTCTCCAACTCAGCGATTTCCTGTGCTTTCTGGAATACTTCACTAGTCCGTGAGTCGGAGAGCATATATTGGCCCTCAGGTGTTTTTTAGCTCGACCTAGGAGTCATCTCTTAGTGCGCTGATCAGCACCTGAAAACTGTTCAGGTAACCCAGCCGCACGGTCCTCCTCCTCCTTTCTACTCCACTCATCCTCCTTGGCCTTATATCCACTTGACCCAAGTTTATGTGGGAACTTATTCTTCTTATTAAGTTCTTTGAACATTATGCTCTCTTGTTTGGCTTCTTCCGAGCAATGCTGCATTTTGAATTTGTTCCATTCATTTGGCGTTATAAAGCCATAGTCGTTGAGCGGCGACTCATCTTTCTGAAGGTATTGTGTGTTCAGTTTAGTCCTTAATGTACGGAGAGCCTTCCCGATAGTCTTCAATGTGGCAGCTTTAGGGTCTTCTAAGCGGTCTTCCGGGAATTTATAATGCGCAAAATATGCTGCCACAATTTGTTCTTTGTAGCTTCAGGGACAGTCTTCCAATTTTTCCAAACTATCTTACATCGCTCCCTGGCGAGACATCCACAGTCGTTACGCCACTTCGCTGTGATTTCTTTTGGCTTCTTTGGAGCCCCATCAACATGCACTTCTTCAACCTCATAGATAGCTGTATGCAGCTTGTTCTTCTCCCGTTTTCCTCTCCTCTTTGCATTTGCAGAGGATGTTGTGGCAGTGGGCTCAACATCTGTTCGCTCAGCTGACTCAATAGCTGGGACAATAGTTGTTCTTTTCTCGACTTGGAATAATCAACGCTTGCTTCCTCGCTTTGGACGATCCTACGATGATAGACAATGTGAGCTTCAGGAATGTAATCCTCGGTTAGAAGCTGCTCTGACTTGTTACTAACGTAATAATTACCTCCGCTTGAGCTTCAGGAATGTAATCCTCATCGGCGTCTTCTCTCGTTCTCTTCTTCCTAGGCTCCATTGGATGTTCATTCTCCAGAGAGTGGTACGAAGATTCGCTGTCGGAGGATCCTTCAGATGAACCCTCTTTATTTGTTTTTGCGGGAGACTCGTAGATGAGCTCCTCGATGGAACGTCCTTCTTCCGCCATAGATAAACTATTCATAGTTAAGAGGCTAATGTATCAGAATTTTGGTTATGCAAAAAAGGTCTGCTGTCATATTTTCATAGTTAAGAGGCTATTACTTCCGAAGCCACTATGCTAATCCTAAAGTTAGGATATTGTGTTGTTCTGTCTCTCTAGTGTTGTTGTGGCCTCAGCATATTTTGTGTTGTTTTTCAAAATGTTCATGGCTTCCATAGAACCATGAGCACATCCATTCCCTGTCAGCAACACGAGAAAGAAGCTGTTGATGGGAATGGATGTGTCTCATGGCTTGATGACATACATGAGATAACTCAATAACAATTTGCATCATAGGCCTCTAAAAGGAATTGCAGAATCTAATGTTGGCCTTCAGCCAGATGAACTTGAGGATTAGTATAGTAGCCTTAGAAGTAATAACAGTAGTAAACTGATCACAGTGTTGTTGAGATCTCAGCATATTTTGTGTTGTTTTTCAAAATGTTCATGGCTGCCATGGAACCGTGTGCACATCCATTCCCTGTAAGCAACACGAGAAAGAAGAAGCTGTTGACGAGAATGGACGTGTCACACGGCTTGATGACATACATGAGATAACTCAATAACAATTTGCATCATAGGCCTCTAAAAGGAATTGCAGAATCTAATGTTGGCCTTCAGCCGGATGAACTTGAGGATTAGTATATAGTAGCCTTAGAAATAATAGCAGTAGTAAACTGATCACAGTGTTGTTTAGGCCTCAGCATATTTTTTGTTGTTTTTCAAATATGTTCATGGCTGCCATGGAACCGTGAGCACATCCATTCCCTGTCAGCAACACGAGAAAGAAGAAGTTGTTGACAGGAATGGATGTGTCCCACGGCTTGATGACATACATGAGATAACTCAATTACTATTTGCATCATAGGCCTCTAAAAAGAATTGCAGAATCTAATGTTGGCCTTCAGCGGGATGAACTTGAGGATTAGTATATAGTAGCCTTAGAAATAATAGCAGTAGTAAACTGATCACAGTGTTGTTTAGGCCTCAACATATTTTGTGTGTTTTTTTCAAATATGTTCATGGCTGCCATGGAACCGTGAGCACATCCATTCCCTGTCAGCAACACGAGAAAGAAGAAGTTGTTGACAGGAATGGATGTGTCGCACGGCTTGATGACATACATGAGATAACTCAATTACTATTTGCATCATAGGCCTCTAAAAGTTGTTCTAAAAAAGTGGTAATGTGGTATGCAATATTTCTCATGGCATAACTTAGATATAGAAGACTTCACCCAAAATTAGACTAATATATATTGGGTGAATGGTACATTTCCATTAATCAATGCCAAAATAGGTGTAACAAAGTTGTATACAGTGGTTCTACAAATGATAACTATCCACAAATTCAATTAGGAAAATCACCATACATAAGGCATTGACATTTTATCAAACAAGTGAAGAGCAGGAGATAGTCTGTATTGTTCATCTTTGGAGATTATAAGGTACTCCCTATGGTCACTAATATATAATGTTTTTAACACCTGAATTAATGTTAAAAACATCATATAGTAATGATCAAGAGCTAGTATATTGGATCACCATTTTCATGGTGAATATGTTGGGTTTCATGGTGACCGATGGATTTAGGATCCCCCGGAGATCACAAATTTTCACTCCAAATTGGCCAGAAGAATGGCAAAACCACTCTTTCGTTGTACCACTTGATAGTATCACACAAGAAACCACACTACGATGTTATATAAACCAAATTGTAGTGGGTCAAAGCTCTTATGTTAGATAATAAAAGTATTAAATTTGGTCTCCGCATCAACTAGAGATGTACACAAGTATTTTTGAAACATGAACCCTATTATGTGATTTTAAGGGAAATTGTTAAAGAACACCACATAAGTATAACATGAGCATCTACAGTGGCACATGTGTAGAGTGGCTTTAGTGTGACAGACCCCATTTATGTAGCAATTTGATATTTGATACCGTTTATTCCGAGCATTATATAGCTAAATTTTTTCATAAATGACTAAATTGTTCTTCTCTCAATTCAGTTTGTTTCTACTCATGCTTTTGACTGATTATCTAATTACCTGTCGGCAACGGGCCATGCTCCGGTGGCGGCGGCGGTCTCCGAGGCGGCGACGGGGATGACGCATGGTGAAGGGCTCTGGGGGGCGGTGGCGGGCTCTGACGGTGGCGACGGGCCGGCTCCGGTGATGGTGCCAGGAAACGGTGGTGGCGGTGGTCTCCGGGGCTCTGGGGGGCGGTGGTAGGCTCCGACGGTGGCGACAGGCCGGCTCCAGCTGGGAAACGGTGGCGGCGGCGGTCTCCGGTGGCGGCGGTGGTCTCCGGGGCGGCGACGGGGACGGCGCACGGTGAAGGGCTCTAGGGGCGGTGGCAGGCTCCGACGGTGGCGACGGGCCGGCTCCGGTGACGGCGCCGGGAAACGGTGGCGGCGATGGTCTCCGAGGGTGGCTGTGGTCTCCAAGGTTGGCGGCGGTCTCCGGTGGCGGCGGCAGTCTCCGAGGGGGACGGTGGGAGTTTGATTTGCAAATGAACTAGGGTTTTGTCTAGGCGGGAGCCAAAAACTATATATTACTAGTATAGTAGTGGCGGGCACATGCTGACGTCAGCAAGCCCACCACTGATATTTATCGTAGTAGTGGCGGGCGAAGACATAGTAGTGGCGGGCCGCTGACGTCACCGACCGCCACTACTAGGGTTTAGTCTGGGCGGGTGGGAAAAACTATATATTACCAGTATAGTAGTGGCGGGCATACGCTGACGTCAGCATGCCTGCCACTGATATTTCTCTTAGTAGTGGCGGGCCGCTGACCTCACCGACCGCCACTACTAATATGGTTAGTAGGGATTATCAAGCATACACTGCACACATTGTCGAGAAAGACTATGTAGCGCAGTGGTGCGGGGGTGCTTTGGTGCCATGCGGTTTGAGGTTCGAACCTTGCTGCCGGCAGGCGGTTTGAGGTTCGAACCTTGCTGCTGGCGCCAAAATAACATTTTTTCTGTTTTGTACTTTTTTAAATTTTCAGCACTTTTTTATTGATGTTTAAATCCTCGTTTGAACTTGATTTTTTTTAACAATAAAAATACATCATAACTTATCAAATTTAAAAAGTTGCTATTTTATTAAGAAACCTGAGATTCTCTCCGGGGATGCATTAGGCCATTAGAGTTTAGAGATGAAATGACTGAGGTTTGAAAGAAAAATCTATAGTTGATTCTTCCTTTGAAATTGAAACTTTTTGTACAATAAAAATACAACACCAATATTCTAATTGCAAAAATTAGTATTTTTCTTTCTCAGTTTACTGTTTTTATTTCATTAAGTGTGTTTTTATGATCAAAGTCAAAATAAGTTCAATTTGAACTACAAGACATGAAATAATTCACCAAAATTTATAGAAAAACCATATTCATGTTTTTTACTCTATAATTAGTTATTATCCAGTAAATTTAAAACCATCATAAAAAATGTAGGTTTCCACAACACTCGATCAATGTAACACCCCAAGAATTAAAAGGGAATAAAATAAAAGGAAAATATTATTAAAGAAATTTCTGAATTTTATTATTAAAGAAAATCCTAATAGAGCCCTATTAAAGCGAAACAGGGAGGAATATTGAAAATATCGACTTGAAAATTTTATGGGATAAGCTAGAGGCCAAAACATAATTTCAGGAATTTTTACAAATATTTACCAACAGTGATTCAACCCTAAATCAAATAAATGAATTACTGGAATTATTTTAAATCGGAAAAGCATTTAAATTCCTAATGGGCCTCAACCTCCAATTCGCCTCCAGCCGAGCCCAACCCAGCCGTGCGTCACTGACAGGTGGGGTCAACCTGTCGGCGCCACCCTCTTCCATCTCTCCTACCCACGCTCGCCTCAGTCCCACATGTCAGCCACTCGATCCCGCCTCCATCTCTCTAACTAACGGGACCCGCCTGTCGGCACCATTCTTTTCCGTTTCAGCCACTGACAGGTGGGGGCCACCTGTTAGGACCTTCGTCCCCGATGGAAGGGGATCGCTCCCCTTTCCTTCCGGCGACCCCCTTGCCAAATCCTGCTGCTGGCCGCCCGTTTTCACCGATCCAATCCCGGATTCAGTTCCCCCGAACACCGGGGGCTCCATTCCATCCATAGCCCACGCAGATTCATGATTATAGCATTAGATCCCTAGGTTTGGAAACCTCGCCGGAGTTGGAAAGGAACCTCTCGGGTTTCCTCCGATTACCTTGCCATAACCACACCGGCGACCCCTATATATACCCCTCCGGTCGCCGCTCTCTGCCCACACCTCCTTATTGCAAGCCATCGCCATCCAGAGCACGGCCGCAAGGTTTTCGGCCTTTAGCACGGTTCCGCCTCCAGCCACCGCTCGCCGGTGATCGAAGCCACCGTTGCCCTCGCCGTCGCCACCTACGTGACCGCAGAGATTCACCCATCCTCGGCCACGCCTCCGTTGGTCGAAAGGACCACCGGATCACCTCGCCGCCGACGAACCCGAGGAGCTTCATCGCCCCTCTTCGACGCCAGCCGCTATCAGCTCACCGCCGCCACCACTGTCGGTACGACCGTACTCTCCTCGATCCCCACTTTCCATTTTAAGCCTTAGCTTGTCCAGGAAGCCCTCGCCGGCGCCGGAATTCCTCGTCGTTGCACCACCAGAGCCGAGAACGAAGGGGGTACAAGCCCCTTACGACCGTGTCGTGCCGGACCACATCGCAGTCGTCCGATTGCGATCGGAGGGCCACGATTAAAACCCTTCGGGATTTAATTTGGGCCCTCAGATCTGGTCAAACCAGTACCCTGTGATCCTGACCGTTGATCACAACTTAAACCCCGGATTTGATCTGGTGCGTCCACGCGTACCGTTTCGGTATGATTTAATCGTGGCGGTCCAAGTTCATTAAACCCCTCCGCCTCGTGCTTGGCTGCATGATCTGGATCGGACGATCCAGATCAATCTGGTCCACGCGCACAGTGGCCCAGTCCACCGTGAGCCTGGCTCACCGTGGACCAGAGCCCTTTTTCATTTTAAATAAAATCCCAGAAATTGATTTAAACTTTGAAAATTAATAACTGGGTCATTTTAACTCCAAATTTCACCATTTTAATTTTGTTAAATTCAGCAAACTATTCTCTACACATTAATGCCATAAAAACAGTATGTTACTTTTTCACAAAATAATCTTATGGGTTAAATAAATAAAACCCCTTAGGGATAAATATTAAATTCAGAAAATAAATTAGGAAAAAACCTTAAAATGTAAGTTTTACTGTTTTTCACTAAAACTTCAGAATATTAATACTTTATTTCACATAACAAAACCCATAAACATGTATGTTTATCATTTGGTAGATTTTTATCTGTTTATTGAATGTATTATTTATTTTTCCGTATCGAGAAGACTACGAGTTAATCGAGGAGCCGGAGTTCTATCACGAGGTTCCACCTTCCCCATTTGCTGAGCAAGGCAAGTCATCGACCACTCCTATGGAAATAGTAGATCATCATTGTGCCCATGTTTTAATAAATTATCGCTATAACTTATAGGTTAATATTGCATTAGTCAAATATCAAGTCCTACACTTATATTTATTAGATCCCCGTCCTTGTGTGCAAACCCAAGCCATGCTTATTGAGCCTTAACTCCTTGTCACTCTACAAATATCATATTAGCTAGTGCCCAATGTACCGGCACAACTGCTATAGGATAAAAAGAATGAGTCGTAGATAGATGGATTCTACTATATGAAATTTCCCCGTAATTATTGTCTCTGGACTCTGTTGGAGTTGGCTATGTTATAAGTATGGTGAGTTCCGGGTGGAAGCTAGGGCATTGGTTGGTGGCACCCGGGGCACTATAAGGACCAGTCTACGGGATTCATTGCAATACACTTCCATACTAACCACAAGTCTAATGGGTAAGTCCTAACTAAGGTATGGAGTGTTCCAAACCGAGGCCACCATTTGGAGATGGGTCAAGCAGCACCTGCGGGTGGCTCGTACCAATGTGGCGCAAAAGGGGGTGCGACGTTAGCCGGGATGCGGCCCGGTGCGCCGGCAAAACCTAGAGCGGGTGGTTATCGCTTGGAGCATTTCATGCTGAGGTTTTGGCACGAGTTCCCGTGGTATGGGTCATCTTGTTTGGGATGAGTGCGTGCCTTGTGGGTACAGTAGTACATCTCTGATCAGAGTCATAAATCTTTTTGAAAAGTCGAGCCCACAGTCAAGGCGGGTTGTGTGACTACTCGCAGTTAGTTTACAATTGTTTGAATGGTTGAGTTATTCATGGCATGTAAGGACTGTTGAGCGAGGTGGGGGTGACTGTACCCCTCGAGTTAGAGGATGATGATGCATACACATGTTTACATTTCAGTACTAATAAAATTGATCACATTTAATGCTTTACAATTATGCTTTTCCACAAAATTAGCCATTATCTCCCTTGCTATTACTCTGCATTATATTTGCATTCGGTGGCTTGCTGAGTACGTTTGTACTCACCCCAGTTGACTTACACCACCAGAGCCCATCTACTACGAGAAGGATGAAGGTCTGGAGTAGCGACCCAGTCAAGGCGAGACTGGAAGGAGGCGTTCATCTAGGACTCTTTATTTTATTAGTTTCTCTTGACCTTTATTAACTTTTGTTTTAATACGGTCTACGAACCGTGAATGATTGCTCGTATTTGTACGTGGTCGCATGATGAACGTCTTGGTTTATTGATTTTCTATGGAATTTCAATAAAGGTCCTGATTTATTAAATCGGGGCGTGACAAGATGGTATCAGAGCCGACTTGACTATAGGAAGCCAAACAGACCTGACCTAGGACTTGTATTAACCATATTTTTTTACAAAAAAAAATTACTTATCCTCTCATCTTCCGAGATTTTTACAAAAAATTTCTCTCTTTTGTAGATGTCGGTCCGTACCATGAGTGGGAACCTTCGCGACGAGGCCGGATTCATCCGCGAGCTACGCATGCTCGTCTGTTTCCTCAGATTTGAGCACGAGCCGATGTTTCATGGAGTCTTCCCCGACGAGGAAGAGAGCTACTGTGAGGTCACCGTCGTCGTCCAGCCTCCCCTCAGACAGCCCACACCTATCGAGGTGGAGGACCTACCTTCTTGGTAGCCATTCAGGGCACCGCCCTCCAGGCCCTCACTGAGCTCCGGATGATCTACGACAGTGAACTCTACGACACAGATTATCGCTTTGTGCCCCTTCGCACCCCAGGAAGTCCCCACAGCGTCTACGTCAGCACGCTCTCCCAGTGCCATTCTGCGATTGGACACACCGTACGTTTGTTGGAGGCAATGGATGATCTCCACTACGAGGCACTGCAGGATGCCAACAGACAGCGCGACACGATCGATTTTTACCGACACTCTTCCGAGTATCTGAACCGCAAGAACGGAGATCTTCGTCGCCGCATCCAGCAGGGACACCGATTGGCTGCTGAGGCAGAGGAGTTACGGCACCAGAATGAGCTCCTACAGCAGCGCGTCGCCACCAATCCTCAGCTCCGCCATCAGATTGAGGAGCTGAAAAAGGATATCGAGGAGATCGCACCCCTTCCGCCCCGCAAGCGGAAATCACTTCGGATCCCCACGGTGAGGCCCAAGAGGATTTCCCGCAGTGCGCCACCCGCCGGACCCTCCAGCTCCACAACCCCGACTGTCTCCATCGAGCCTGTGGTCGAGTCGTCCCCTGAGCTGCCTTAGACGTAGTTATTTCGATTGATTGTTTCCTTTTGTTTTTTTGAATTGTATTGCCACTCATGTCAAATATAAGGCATGAGTGAAGAATTAAATAAAAGACAATAAATGTAATCGCAAGAACTATATTTTGAAATAAAGATTAACATTAATTTCCCCTAAGAAAGTGCTATCTACTTTGGAAACTTCAGGATGACCAACACTCAAGGCTCCGACGCTCCCCAGAACGGAGGAGAGAACGGTAACTTTCCCTAGTGAGGAGCGACCGGGCAAAGGCAAGCCCCGGTCGCCAACCACCCCACTCTGGCCGAGATGATGGCCACTCAGAACCAGTTGGTCGCTGCCCTATTGAACCAGATACAGCAACAGCAGCAGCAGTTGGAGGACCTTGAGAAGAAAGGCTATATCCGACCTAGCACATCCCCGTGGGGTGCCCCCGTCATCTTCGTTGAGAAGAAAGAAGACAAGGCTAAGCGTATGTGTGTGGATTACCGCGCTTTGAATGAAGTAACCATCAAGAACAAGTACCCGTTACCTAGGATCGATGATCTTTTTGACCAGCTGAAGGGAGCTACGGTATTTTCTAAGATCGACATGCGGTCCGGATATCATCAGTTAAGGATTCGAGAAGAGGATATACCCAAGATGGCTTTTACCACCCGTTATGGATTATATGAGTGTACCGTTATGTCCTTTGGATTGACCAACGCCCCTGCTTTCTTTATGAACATGATAAATAAGGTGTTCATGGAGTATTTGGACAAATTCATCATGGTCTTTATAGACGACATCCTCATTTATTCCAAGGATCAGAAGGAGCACGAGACTCACCTCCGGTTAACCTTAGGAAAGCTAAGGGAACACCAGTTATACACCAAGTACAACAAGTGCAAGTTTTGGACGGCGGAAGTAAAGTTCCTTGGACACATTATCTCTGCACAAGGCATTGCAGTAGATCCTGCCACCGTGGAAGCAGTTACAGATTGGTTGCCACCCACCAACGTATCGGAGATACGAAGTTTCCTGGGTTTAGCGGGGTATTATCGAAGGTTTATCGAGAATTTTTCCAAGATAGCCAAGCCAATGACCAAGTTATTACAGAAGGGAGAGAAGTTTGAATGGACTCCTGAATGCGAAGAAAGTTTCCGCACCATCAAGATCCGGCTGGTGTCAGCACCCATACTGACCCTACCAGATATCCGTAAGGACTTCCATGTTTATTGCGACGCATCTCGCCAAGGATTGGGATGTGTTCTCATGCAAGACGGAAAGGTTATTTCATACGCCTCTCGTCAGTTGAGACCTCATGAGCTAAACTACCCGACCCATGATTTGGAATTGGCCGTTGTGGTGCACGCCCTTAAGATATGGAGGCATTATTTGGTCAGAAATCGCTGCAAAATCTTTAAGGATCACAAGAGTTTGAAGTATATCTTCACGCAGCCAGACCTCAATCTGAGGCAAAGACGATGGTTGGAATTAATAAAGGACTACGACTTATGTATTCACTACCACCTCGGAAAAGCCAATGTGGTAGCTGATGCATTAAGTCGTAAGGGATATTGTACCGCCGTCATGATTCAGGATCACGCGCCCTCACTCTATAAGGAGATGGAAAAGCTAAACCTTGGGTTAACAACAGGAGCGTATCTAGCCACTTTGGAGACCCAGCCAGTTCTATTTGAGTAGATCCGTGAGGCTCAGATGGAAGACCCGGATATAGCTGCCATTAAGAAGAACATGAGACAAGGTAAAGCCCCCGGATTTTCAGAAGACAAGAATGGCACCGTATGGCTTGGAGCCCGGATATGTGTACCGGATAAACCGGAGATAAAGACCCTTATTATAAGAGAAGCCCATGATACTTTATACTCCATTCATCCCGGAAGTACCAAGATGTACCAGGACCTGAAGGAACGCTATTGGTGGGTTAGCATGAAGAAAGAGATTGCTTAGTTCATCGTAGAGTGTGACACCTGCAGAAGAGTAAAGGCAGAACATCAGAGGCCTGCAGGATTGTTACAGCCACTTAAAGTGCCTGAATGGAAATGGGAAGAGATCGGAATGGACTTCATCACCGGACTCCCAAAGACCCAGCTTGGGTATGATTCTATTTGGGTAATCATCGACCGGCTCACGAAAGTAGCACACTTCATATCCGTTAAGACGACCTTCAGTGGCCCTAAGCTCGTAGAGTTGTACATGGCCCGCATTGTGTGTCTTCATGGAGTGCCCAAGAAAATAGTGTCCGACAAAGGAAGTCAGTTTACCTCTCGTTTTTGGAAGAACCTTCAAGAAGAAATGGGGACGAGACTGAACTTCTAGCACTGCTTACCACCCTCAGACAGATGGACAAACTGAAAGGGTGAATCAGATATTGGAGGATATGCTACGGGCATGCGTCCTGGATTTTGGAGCAACTTGGGACAAGAGTTTACTGTACGCTGAGTTTTCATACAACAACAGTTATCAAGCTAGCCTTCAGATGTCCCCGTTCAAAGCCCTATATGGACGAAGGTGTAGGACGCCTCTACTTTGGGATCAAACCGGCGAATCCCAAGTGTTTGGAACAGACATCCTTCGGGAAGCTGAAGAAAAGGTACGAATCATTAGAGACCAGCTCAAGACCACACAATCTTGCCAAAAGAGCTATGCAGACAATCATCGTCGAGACCTAGCCTTTGAAGAGGGAGATCACGTCTACCTCCGAGTCACACCTCTCCGTGGTACTCAACGGTTTAACATGAGAGGAAAGTTGGCCCCTCGATATGTTGGACCATTTCCCATTATTCGACGCCAAAGCGAAGTTGCTTATCAGTTGGAACTACCACCCTCATTGACCGGAGTGCATGATGTGTTCCATGTGTCCCAACTCAAAAAGTGTCTCCGAGTCCCAACAGAGCAAGTGGACCTACAACAACTAGATGTTTAGGAGGATCTGACTTATGTGGAAAAACCCATCAAGATCTTGGAGGTCAAGGAAAGGACTACCAGAAGCCGTGTCATCCACTTCTGTAAAATTCAGTGGAGCAATCATCCCGTAGAGGAAGCTACATGGGAAAAAGAAGATGAACTCAAGGCACAGCATCCTGAGCTATTCGAGGAATGATCCAAATCTCGAGGACGAGATTCTATGTAAGGGGGATAGGATTGTAACACCCCAAGAATTAAAAGGGAATAAAATAAAAGGAAAATATTATTAAAGAAATTTCTGAATTTTATTATTAAAGAAAATCCTAATAGAGCCCTATTAAAGCCAAACAGGGAGGAATATTCAAAATATGGACTTGAAAATTTTATGGGATAAGCTAGAGGCCAAAACATAATTTCAGGAATTTTTACAAATATTTACCAAAACTGATTCAACAATAAATCAAATAAATGAATTATTGGAATTATTTTAAATCGGAAAAGCATTTAAATTCCTAATGGGCCTCAACCTCCAATTCGCCTCCAGCCCAGCCCAACCCAGTCGTGCATCACTGACAGGTGGGGTCAACCTGTCGGCGTCGCCCTCTTCCCTCTCTCCTTCCCGCGCCCGCCTCAGTCCCACATGTCAGCCACTCGCGTCCGCCTTCATCTCTCTGACCGACGGGACCCGCCTGTCGGCACCTTCCTTTTCCGTTTCGGCCACTGACAGGTGGGGGCCACCTGTCACGACCTTCATCCCCGATGGAAGGGGATCGCTCCCCTTTCCTTCTGGCGACCCCCTTGCCAAATCCAGCCGCCGGCAGCCCGTTTTCACCGATCCGATCCCGGATTCAGTTCCCCCGAACACCGTCGACTCCATTCCATCCATAGCCCACGCGGATTCATGATTATAGCAGTAGATCCCTAGGTTTGGAAACCTCGCCAGAGTTGGAAAGGAACCTCTTGGGTTTCCTCCGATTACCATGCCATAACCACACCGGCGACCCCTATATATACCTCTCCGGTCACCGCCCTCTGCCCACACCTCCTTAGCGCAAGCCATCGCCATCCAGAGCACGGCCGCAAGGTTTTCGACCTTTAGCTCGGTTCCGCCTCCAGCCACCGCTCGCCGGGGATCGAAGCCACCGTTGCCCTCACCGTCGCCACCTACGTGACCGCAGAGATTCACCCATCCTCGGCCACGCCTCCGTTGGTCGAAAGGACCACCGGATCACCTCGCCGCCGATGAACCCGAGGAGCTTCATCGCCCCTCTTTGACACCGGTCGCTGTTAGCTCACCGCCGCCACCACCGTCGGTACGACTGTACTCCCCGCGATCCCCACTTTCCATTTTAAGCCTTAGCTTGGCCAGGAAGCCATCGTCGGTGCCGGAATTCCTCGCCGTTGCGCCGCCGGAGCCGAGAACGAAGGGGGTACAAGCCCCTTACGACCGTGCCGTGCTGGACCGCATCGCAGCCATCCGATTGCGATCTGAGGGCCACGATTAAAACCTTTCGGGATTTAATTTGGGCCCTCAGATCTGGTCAAACTGGTACCCTATAATCCTGACCGTTGATCACAACTTAAACCCCAGATTCGATCTGGTGCGTCCAAGCGTACCGTTTCGGTATGATTTAATCGTGGCCGTCCAAGTTCATTAAACCCCTCCGCCTCGCGCCTGGCCGCTTGATCTGGATCGGACGATCCAGATCAATCCGGTCCATGCGCACAGTGGCCCAGTCCACCGTGAGCCTGGCTCACCGTGGACCAGAACCCTTTTTCAGTTTAAATAAAATCCCAGAAATTGATTTAAACTTTGAAAATTCATAACTTGCTCATTTTAACTCCAAATTTCACCATTTTAATTTTGTTAAATTCAGCAAACTATTCTCTACACATTAATCCATAAAAATAGTATGTTACTTTTGCACAACATAATCTTATGGGTTAAATAAATAAAACCCCTTAGGGATAAATATTAAATTCAGAAAATAAATTAGGAAAAAACCTTAAAATGTAAGTTTTACTATTTTTCACTAAAACTTCAGAATATTACAACTTTATTTCACATAACAAAACCCATAAACATGTATGTTTATCATTTGGTGGATTTTTGTCTGTTTATTGAATGTATTATTTATTTTTCCGTATCGAGAAGACTACGAGTTCGTCGAGGAGCCAGAGTTCTATCCCGAGGTTCCACCGTCCCCATTTGCTGAGCAAGGCAAGTCATCGACCACTCCTGTGGAAATAGTTGATCATCATTGAGCCCATGTTTTAATAAATTATCGCTATAACTTATAGGTTAATATTGCATTAGTCAAATATCAAGCACTACACTTATATTTATTAGATCCCCGTCCTTGTGTGCAAACCCAAGCCATGCTTATTGAGCCTTAACTCCTTGTCACTCTACAAATATCATATTAGCTAGTGCCCAATGTACCGACACAACTGCTATAGGATAAAAAGAATGAGTCGTAGATAGATGGATTCTACTATATGAAATTTCCCCGTTATTCTTGTCTCTGGACTCTGTTGGAGTTGGCTATGTTATAAGTATGGTGGGTTCCGTGTGCAAGCTAGGGCATTGGTTGGTCGCACCCGGGGCACTATAAGGACCGGTCTGTGGGATCCATTGCAATACACTTCCGTACTAACCACAAGTCTACTGGGTAAGTCCTAACTAAGGTATGGAGTGTTCCAAACCGAGGCCACCATTTGGAGATGGGTCAAGCAGCACCTGCGGGTGGCTTGTACCAATGTGGCGCAAAAGGGGTTGCGACGTTAGCCGCGATGTGGCCCGGCGCGCCGGCGAAACCTAGAGCAGGTGGTTATCGCTTGGAGCATTTCATGCTGAGGTTTTGGCACGAGTTCCCGTGGTATGGGTCATCTCGTTTGGGATGAGTGCGTGCCTTGTGGGTACAGTAGTACATCTCTGATCAGAGTCATAAATCTTTTCGAAAAGCCGAGCCCACGGTCAAGGGTGGGTTGTGTGACTACTCGCAGTTATTTTACAATTGTTTGAATGGTTGAGTTATTCATGGCATGTAAGGACTGTTGAGCGAGGTGGGGCTGACTGTACCCCTCGATTTAGAAGATGATGATGCATACACATGTTTACATTTCAGTACTAATAAAATTGATCACATTTAATGCTTTACAATTATGCTTTTCCGCAAAATTAGCCATTATCTCCCTTGCTATTACTCTGCATTATATTTGCATTCGGTGGCTTGCTGAGTATGTTTGTACTCACCCCCATTGACTTACACTACCAGAGCCTGTCTACTACGAGGAGGATGAAGGTCTGGAGTAGCGACCCAGTCAAGGCGAGACTGGAAGGAGGCGTTCATCTAGGACCCTTTATTTTATTAGTTTCTCTTCAACTTTATTCACTTTTGTATTAATACGGTCTACGAACCATGAATGATTGCTCGTATTTGTACGTGGTTGCATGATGAACGTCTTGGTTTATTTATTTTCTATGGAATTTCAATAAAGGTCCTGATTTATTAAATCGGGGCGTGACAATCGACAACTTGTATTTTTATAGTTTTTTAATCCTAAAAAATAAAATAAAGTCTAAAAAAGATGAGACTTGTCATGTTGTTACGATATGATCGATCCATAGATGTTTTCATAAAAAATAAAATTGTTTCGATAAAATAATCATGTAGGGCGTTAAGAAACCTAAGATTCTCCGGGGATGGATTAGGGTTTATAGATGAAATGACTCAGGTTTGAAAGCAAAACCTATAGTTGATTCTTCCTTTGAACTTGAAACTTTTTGTACAATAAAAATACAACACCAATATTCTAATTGCAAAAATTGGTATTTTTCATTAACAGAAATTGGTATTTAAATGCAAAAAAGTCCACGTAGAGGTAGGGATTATCTAGCATACACTGCACACATTGCCGAGAAATACTTTGTAGCGTAGTGGTGCGGGGGTGCTTTGGTGCCATGCGGTTTGAGGTTCGAACCTTGCTGCTGGCGCCAAATCAACATTTTTTGTTTTGTACTTTTTAAATTTTTCAGCACTTTTTATTGATGTTTAAATCCTCGTTGAACTTGAATTTTTTAACAATAAAAATACATCATAACTTATCAAATTTAAAAAGTTGGTATTTTTTTGCCTTAGTGTACGTCACTCGACTTAGTGGTGGCGGGCCGATGACATCATGTGACCGCCACTACTAAAAGGATTAGCAGTGGCGGGCTGGTGACGTCAGCATGCCCGCCACTACTAATATGGGTAGTAGGGATTATCTAGCATACGCTGCCTACAATGTCGAGAAACACTTGGTAGCGCAGTGGTGCGGGGGCTCACTTGGGGCCATGCGGTTTGAGGTTCGAACCTTGCTGCCGTCAGGCGGTTTGAGGTTTGAACCTTGCTGCTGGCTTCCAAACATTTTTTCATTTCTGTTCTAATTCTCAGCACGTTTTTTATTATTGATGTTTGAATCCTCATTTGAACTTGATTTTTTTAACAATAAAAATACATCATAACTTATAAATTTTAAAAAATGGCATTTCCTGCCTTGGTTTACGTTAGACATGTATTAAAAAAATTGGTATTTTTATTTCTCAGTTTACTCTTTTTATTTCACTAAGTGTGTTTTTATGATCAAAGTCAAAATAAGTTAAATTTGAACTACAAGACATGAAATAATTAACCAAAATTTATAGAAAAATCATATTAATGTTTTTGACTCTATTATTAGTTATTATCCAATAAATTTAAAACCATCATAAAAAATGTAGGTTGCCAAAACACTCGATCGACAACATGTATCTTTATAGTTTTTTAATCCTCAAAAAATCAAATAAAGTATAAAAAAGACAAGACTTGTCATGTTGTTACGATATGATCGAGACTTTGTAGCGCGGTGGTGCGGGTGCTCGCTTGACACATCACGTTTATTTGAAAGCAAGTAAACAAACACAAGTCCAGGCTAGGGAAACAAATCCTCATTTGATCTTGAACATGTTTTAACAATAAATGACATAATTGATTTTACAAATACGCACGCTAAACATAAATGATCTAGCCTTGCACTAATTTTCCATCACCATTGGTGCGTAGATAAGGAATCACACTACCAAATGATAGTTTTGCTTCAACCACATTGATCCTTGATATGTCAACGAAAAACGACACCTCATCAAACTGATTGTATTCTTCTTCGTCTTCGACTCCATCAACTCCAACAATTCTTTGTTTTCCTGGAGCAACGATGTATTTTTTCTCATCTTTAGGATCAAGTATGTAAAATACTTGTGCCACGGATTGAGCGAGTATCCAAGGGTCATCTTTATAAGCCACCTTATTAAGGTCAACTATCGTAAACCCGTAATCATCCACCTCCACACCTTCTGGATGTCTGACCCACTGGCACTTAAATACAGGGATTTCTATAGAGTTCCCGTAGTTAAGTTCCCATATTTCTTCGGTGTATCCATAGTAAGCATTCTTTTGTCTAGTGCTATCTTCTGCTTCTCCTCTGACACCACTATTTTGGCGCTGACTCTTTTGATCCTTTGCTTTGGTATAGAATGTGAAACCATTGATGTCATACACTTGCCATGTTTTAACCATGCTCAATGGACCGTAAGACAATTTATTTATCATCATCTCTTCGTCGGTTTCTCCAATCGAAAGGTTTAGATCCCTCAGCTATGATGTGAAATAAATTTTGTGTTCTTTCATAATCCATTGTTCATCGCGATCTTCATTCTTTTCACGAAGCTCTTGCAGGTGTTGTTCAACATATGGTCTCATAATCGCCAACTGATGCATTACACTGTAATGTGATTCTCTTATTGTTTGGTAACTATTGTCTTGTATGATTTTCCTTCCTTTAGTTCCTTTACCGGTGAGTCTTCCATGGTGCCGGGACATGGGAACTCCTATTGGTCTTCCATCTCTTATGTAATATGTGTAGCACTCAATGACTTCCTCAGTCGTGTAGCCCTCTATCATGGAACCCTCTGGATAAGCACGATTTCGTATGTAACCCTTGAAGATAACCATTAGACGCTCGTACGCATACATATTGTGCAGGTACGTTGGACCAAGAACAAAGATTTGGTCTGCTATATGTATCATATAGTGCTCCATAATATCAAAATATGAAGGAGGAAAGCACATCTCAAGCTGACACATAGTCTCCCTCATTTGTATACGTAATTCATTTAACTCTTCAGTGTCGATCACCTTCTTTGATATGGCATTGAAGAAGTGACGCATGCGTGTTATCACCATCTTCAGAAATGAATGTTTGATTCCTCTTACTGCAATGGCGAGGAATAGCCCAAGCATAACATGACAATCATGAGTGTTGTAGCCGCTCATCCTCAAATCTGCTACGGAGACAATATTCTTTATATTCGTTGAGAATCCTGTTGGAACTCTAATTCCATGTAGACACCTGCAGATTGATCTTTTCTCGTCAATTGTGAGGTTATAGCTAGCAGCCGGAAGGAAAAATTTTCCATTGGCCTTTTCCTGTGGGTGAAGCTCGGGTCTAATTCCGAGAGTTTGAAGGTCCCTTCGTACTTTGAGTCCATCTTTTGATTTGCCTGGTATGTCTAACAAAATACCGATGGTGCTTTCGAAGACATTCTTCTCAACGTGCATTGTATCGATAGCATGACCAATCTCCAACTCCTTCCAATAGGGCAAATATCTAAAGAAGATTGACTGCTTTTTAAATGGAGCGTCCTTTGAAATTTTTTCAGATTTCTTCCTCTTCTTTCCGAAAACAACTTTGATATTCTTTACCATTTCGAATAGAAATTTTCCATCTCGATGTCGTGGAGGCTGTCCAAGCTCAATTGTACCGTCGAAATGGTTCCTATTTCTTTCATATTTCTGGTTTTTTTGTAAAAATTTGCGATGTCGCATATATATCGTCTTAACGAATGATGGAAGATGCATAGATTCTGTCTGGTCCACACACTACACATGTTGTCTTTCCTTTAACCTGTCCTGTTAGGGACATGCGTCCTGGGTTGTCAGCTATGGTGCAAAAGATTATGGCTCTTAGATTGAAGTGCTCTTTCTTGTGCTCATCCCACACACAGACACCATGTTCCCATAGACGTTTCATATCCTCCATCAAAGATTCTAGAAAGATATCAATGTCATTGCCAGGTTGTTTTGGACCAGAAATTAGAGTAGTGAGCATAAGGTATTTTCTTTTATGGCACAACCATGATGGAATGTTGAACAAGCATAGAAAGACCGACCACGTACTATGTGGGTTCCTCATCTCACCGAAGGGATTCATTCCATATGTGCTAAGTCCCATCCTGATAATTCTAGGATCGTTCGAGAAATCTAGATGGGCCAGGTCAAATGATTTCCACTGCCTAGCATTCGTAGGGTGCCGAAGTTTTCCATCCTTCTTTCGCCCACCAAAATGCCAGATTAATAGTTCAGCATCTCTAGGATTAGAGAACATATGTTTCAAGCGATCAATCACCGGTAGGTACCACATTACTAAGGCTGGAACTTTCCTCTCTGTCGTCTTTTTTCTAGGATGGTCTTCAATAACATTTTTATTCCTCTTCTGCAACCTCTTATTATTCTTCTTCTGGTGGTCATTGTAGTCCTCCACAAAGTCATTTGGATGTTTGTATCGACTTGCATTGCACTGTGGACATCTCTCTAACAATCCATACTCTTTTCGATATAGGATACAGTGGTTCGGGCATGCAAGAATCTTCTGAACGCCCAAAGTCAACGGACAAATCATCTTCTTTGCTTGGTACGTATCAGATGGTAGACCATTGGGTTTTGGCAAAACCTTTTTTAGGAGTTGTAAAAGATCTGAAAAACTAGTGTCAGACCATCCATTGCTGGCCTTCAGTTTCATAAGCTCAAGAATTGTGTACAACACAGTATACTGCTTATCGCATCCGTCGCGTTCCTCGTAAAGAAGGTTTTTTGATGCTTTGTCAAGTGCTTCAAAGTTATCGTATCCTTTGGTTGTAGTTCTCTGCAACAACACCTCAGGCGCAACATTTCGCATCAGTTCCTCCATATCAAAGGCGTCATCATCATCATGTTGATCAACATCATCATGTGTTATGTCGGATGTATGATCACCACCTCTTCTATGTTGATGAGCATCTTGCGGCACATCAGAATCTTCAGGAGGATTTTGGCCCATCTCATCGTGTTTCATCCATATATAATAGTTCTTCACGAAACCATTTTTCAACAAGTGAAATGGTATGGTTTCACGATCTGAACACGGATACATCGCTTCGTTTTTACAAACTTTACAAGGACAATATATTGCCTCTTCACTCTGACGGGAAGCATATTGTGCGGCAGCTTCAGTAAATGCAGTTACTCTGTTAAAATATGCCACCACATCTCCGTCGTTGGACGAGTACATCCAGGACCTATGCTCCACCTAAAACATATATTATTTGAAAAAATATTAATAAATTCATTATTGTTAATTTTAGTAATTTACAAATTGAAAATATATTGATTTATTATCGCTCAAAAGAACATTAATTAAAAATGCTTTAATTCAAACTATTTATTAAGCATAAAAAAATTATTAAATAAATTAACTATATTGGTTTCTCTCTCTCCAAACAACATAACTCTAGATCTATAATCATAAATCAAATTAAAAAAGTGATTAAAATGATGTAAATCAATATATACAAGTGATGAATAATTGTGAGGAGGGTCATATTTGTTCATTTGGGAGAAGGAAACACTTTAAATGGAAGATTATTTGAAAATTTCTATTAACAAACCCTAAATTAGTAAAACGCTAATAACTCATTGTATACATGATTAAATACAAAATAAATGTGAGATTCGTCATGGACTTACCTCCTAGAATGAAATCCTTCAAAAGAAACGAAAACAAAGCCTCCCCCTCTTTATCTAGATTTTTGTCGCCATTGTACGGACAAAATTAAATGCGAACTCCGGTAGAGCTCGGGGAGGAAGAAGCTGCGCATTTATAGCTAGAATAGTAGTGGCGGTCGCAAGTGATGTCATCAATACTTTAGTAGCGGCCATCTTAGCAGCGACGGGCAGCGCCAGCGCCCGCCACTGCTATTAGTAAAATAGTGGTGGTGCGGGATGATTTCAGCACCGACCGACACTACTTTACCAATAGTAGTGGCGGGCACTGGTGCTGCCGTCAGCACCAGCAACTGTAGTGGCGGGCATCTAATGGCCCACCACTACAGTGGTTTTGCCCAACGACACTACAGTGACGGTTTGTAATAGTGTATGGTACGGGCCCTTCGTCGGTTTCAGGGCCATCATCGGGCGTAGGTCCATCGGGTTTTGGAGCATATGTGACACCTGGTGAGTATTGTAGTATCTAACACAGAATTTTATTATAATTTATCTTTTCACTAATATATTTTTTGTACAATGCCATATACATATCTGTACTTTGCATGTCAGAGCCCATTTGGACCACTGTAGGACCGAGAATTGCAACCACTGGGGGTGAATGGGCACCTCAACAAATTCTTTCGAATCGATGGCCTACCCTTATCACCCAACACTGCTCAAATGACAAACAGCTGAAACGAATGAATCGATTTTCACAAATTTACCATAGATTAAACTAATGCTATCACCCTCCTGTCAGATATGGTATGTCGAGATAGTCTGAGAGATCTTAAGGACTCAAAATAATCTAGCCTAAAAATGACCGATGTCCTAATCGAAAAGACACCACAACAGTGCTTAAAATCAGATTAAGATTGCTAACAGTTCAGATGGTATATCTCAAAATATTTCAATGGAATACAATAATTTCATCAAGTGCAAAGAAAAACATTCTCAGTTCACACACAGTCCGATAGATATGAGATAAGTACATTATTTAACGCATTTAATTTGACAAAATAAATGCCAAAAGTAAATAATGCTCTCAAATATATCAATGAATATTCATGATGCAATCTGAAATAAAGTGTTGATATCAAATGACAAAATCACAGAATATTCTGAGATAAAAACTATATGTGCACACAAATCAAGAGAATGGATTACTGTCTGTGGTGACCGGTTCTTGTTCTTGCACTCTGGACCTATAGCTTGACTGGTCATTGGCTTCTGCTTCACGTGCACCCGGTTGAAAATATTCAAACCTCGAGCACTCTCGGTCGGTGGATATCATGATTCTCTAGCCTCACCTCAACCCAGCGAATAGAGTACATCACCTTCGGTAAAAATCGGAGTAGAGTGAAAGGGCCAGGTATGTTTTGAGTTAACAGAAGTTTCACTCTCACAAATGTCATTTTTGATGAGGGTTTTGGAATACAAATTGTTGTCTTCTTTGCTAGGCTTTTCTTGCATGTTTTCTGCAGCAGCGTGCAGTCACGATTTTCTTCATCTACACTAGCTGCTTTGTTCTTGATTTTTTCTCCTGGCATACCTTGCTCAAGGCATTTGTAGCACCACAGACTGACATTTTTACCAAGCCTCTTGATGTTTCTTGCTTTGCACTTTTAAGAGGTTAGCTTGATGTTTTGTCATCCTTATGGCATCTTGTGAGGGGGAGTTGTGTATCACTGCATAAGCTTCTGTCATAGGATTAATTGCTTTTACAAGTACATGCTTTATTATGTCTATGAAGTATTGTCTTTTATACTGTTGATTATACTCTTTTTGAATACATATGATATCTTTTATGTGCATGGCTTTTATTTGTGAAATTTTAAACATGATCGCTGCTTAGTCTGGTAACTAGCATGTATAGGTTGAGTGCACTTGCTATCTTTTACATGTCTGGGTACCTAAGTCCTTTATACTTGGAAGAAAACATGCAACTTGTGCATCTCAAAAGCTTTCCATGAAAATCATCATAAGATTGATATCCATGCCTTTTTGTGGTGAAATTGAAAAGAACCAGGAGGATTTGCATTGTCACACTACTTTGTTCTAGACTGCTTACCATAGCACTTTGGTATGAACTGGGACACTGAAATGTATGCTGAGAACAATGCTTTAAGCTTCCGATGGTTTCAACCTAGGCTTAGCTTGGTCGATTAGCATAAGGTTGACATGAAAATAACCCCTGGCACTAAAATAAAAAAGAATCATAAAGCTTGAATTAATTGCATTACAAGTTTGTTGAAGCTCCTTGTGTTTGGATATGCTTATCTTGTTAGTATTTGTTAGCCTTTGCATCTCATGCCTTGCAATGTCTAGTATGCTAGTCTGACTGGTGTTGCTTTTATTTACTAAAACATGAAAATGCTTGCTCATACTTTTGTTTAGATTGTATTCACCTGAGCTTGTCATACAGTCTTTTTAGACAATAATCAAGGCAAATGCTTGTTTTGTACTGTAATTACTGCTATTCATGTTTCAGAAGCTTGCATTTACACTTCACCCTCACACACTCCTTTTTGCATCATTTTTATCACCTTGATGCTTGCATTGCCAAAGAGGGAGAATTCTTGACATGTTTTTGCCAAAGGGGGAGATTGGGGAAGATCTTTTATCAAGTGACATGTTTTTGCTCTTTTTTGAGTTTTTATGGTCACTTGTGCGCTGAACATGAAACTTTCATCTTGTTTCTTTTTGAAGTTGTTAATGCACTCATCAAGAGGTAGATTGTGAAACCAAGTGGGGTCGCACTGTGGTTTTATCTTTGTGATGAGTGATTGACAAGTTTGATCGATCTGGAGTGTTGTGTTTGATTGCCTATTTGGTTGCACCGATGGGATCGGTGTGTGCGTGGAGATTGTATGCCGATGGGATCAGTGTGCGTCATGTTTCGTGTTTTGCTTGTCTCATGTGTGCAGGGTTAAGATGCTAGTTAACTGTCAATGGTGGGTTATCACGGTCAAGCGGGGAGCTTGATGCCAGATGGTCAAGGAGGCTGGGTGAAGTTGGGGATGATCTCAGGAGTACACGTGCAGATGGAGTAAGGCATGGACGGATAGATGATCGAGGTAGTGTCTTGACCAAGTCAGCGAAAGGGAGGCCAGTTCAAGTGACTAGGCGGCTCGAGTGGATCGAGAGTGGGAGAGACTTGCTGGCAGTCGAGTTCGCGGATTGGTGATATGTGTCGGCGATCGGGAATGCTTTGTCAGTTTCGGCTGAAAACCATCGTATCAGAAATTTTTTTAAATACCAATAAATAGGAGTTTATTTTTCTATTTAGTCGTCTAGATTAAATGTGATCTTTTAGTATTTTTCTGAATTTTTAATTCTGAAAAAATACTAAAAGAATAGGTTAAAAGTTATAATAAAATAGGTGTATACTTTTGTGTATTTTCTTAATTTTTAATTTTGAAAATACACAAGGGTATTTAGGTAATTACATTGTAATTAAACCCTAATGGCATTTTGGGAAATACCTTTATAGCTTTACCTATATAAGGGACCCCATGCCTAGGGGTTTAATGGAACATTTTGGCTAGATTTTTGGAGAGAATGAACACCTCAATTCTGAAATAATTTTCTCTTTTTCTTTTATCAGCCGTTGGAGAAGAGCTTCTTCTGCTGTCTCTACGCCGCCGGTGTTCCTGTCTGCTTGCTGAAGTGCGAGGCAAATTAATTCTGAACTTGATTGCTTAATTGTTGTGTTTTGCTTATTTTGAAGATTATAGCCATCGCCAAGATGTGTTGTGCTTACTGAATTAATTTTTCTTGCCACTTCTGCATGCCGTTTGATCTTAGTTCCTTGAAATTTTTGTGTGAACCGATTCTTCTATTCTTGCATGTGTTCATACTATAGCCATTTTTCTTCATTCTCTTCCCTGTTTTGCTCAGCTTTCATAAAGTTCTTCTGTTTTCTCACCGTAGGGACCAGGCGCCAGCATCGCCGTCTTGTCCGGGTCTTCTCTATTGCTTCCGGCCAGTTAGTTTCTTGGCGGTGATTGTTTTTCCCTGACCAAAAATCTTCATCGTCGACTGAGTTTGCTCTTTATTTCTTGCAATCTGGTGTTTATCCATTTAGACCATTCAGTGGTTTTATGCCTTGATCTTTGCCGGATTAATTTCATCTCCATCTCCGGTTTACTACTCTCAGGAAAGGAGAACAAGTACTCCATGTTGATATGTGCATGTGAGTGAAAATTGCTGCTCATTGTTCTTGCCGAGTGACCAAATTAGATTGCTGTCAAATTTATATCAATTAATGTATATTCACAATTTTGGTGTTATTTTGATTCCTGGTGTCTTCACCTTGAACGAGTGTTCTCCTGACCAGTGTTTTTAAGAGGATACTGCTTCTGGTTTTCCATTTAGCCAAGTAAATTGTTTTTGATTTGTGCTGTAGTGTGTATTTTTGTGATTTCCAGCCAAACGGTGAAGAAACATGAGCTGCAAAGCAGCAATGGCCTGATGCATGCTAGCGTGCTGTATTGTATAGACAGGAGTGTGTGTTTTGTGTTCAACAGAAATTGTCACAAGGCATTTGATTCAAGGAATAAGCTAGAAGCACACAATGCATAGGAACAGTATCGTGTGAAAAAGGATACTCGAATACTTCAGTTTGAAAATTACAACAGACTTTTACTATTTCAGCTGAACATCTGTGTTCTGATTTGTTGACTGGAATGTAGTTTTGTTAACTAAAATTTGTGTTTGAAATCGGATTTCAAATCTTGTTCATTGAGAGGAGCATTGGGTGTTTGGAAAAGGCCATCAATTCGAGAGAAATTATTGAGGCGTCTATTCACCCCCCTTTAGTCACATGTTTCGGTCCAACAATCCATGTGTAACAGCTCTCCCAAGTATGAAACCATCACTTGAGTCATGGGTGCGTGAGAAGAGACAACCATCTTCCCATGACGACAGGGATGGCAAACTAGATCCTTCTCTATCTTAAGCTTAGGCAATCCTCAGATGAGGTCCATAGAACTCAATCTGACTAGCAGATTGAAGCTCAAATGGCAATCCTCATATGAGGTCCATAGAACTCAATCTGACTAGCAGATTGAAGCTCAAATGACCTAACCTCCTATGCTACCTCCAGAGCTCAGAGGAGGATCCAGCAATCAAGAAGCGAGAAGGGCCAAAAGAACTAGAGAAATCAATCTGAAAAACCTTACCAAAAGGTAAGATCTAGCAAATCAAATATCCTCTAGAATTGACAACAGAAGACATGCCCTTCTTAAAATGAACCTCTAAGCCTTCCTCAAGAAGTTGCAAAACAAAAACCAAATTAAATCCCAAATTTCCAACCAAAGCAACATTCTTTAAAGAGATATGCTCAGAAATCTGAATTGAACCAAAACCATGTACCTTCCTTGACCATTGTTACCGAAAGTGATGTACTCCTTAGAGCTCGGGGAAGTTAGGCTGGAGAACCATATGCGATGTCCTGTCATGTGGCTAGAGCATTCCAAATCCATGGTCCATATGTCCTCCAATCCTCGATCCTACAAAATCAATGGTCATAAGGGGGAGCAAACGGTCCAACACTAGGTTTAGCAAAAGATCTAAACCACTATCGAACCATCTGCTCAAAAGAAGGAAAGAAGAAGTGTAAAAGTCTAGACCAAAATGTGGCTCAAAGTGCAGTCCTCTATACTGCCTAATGTCATGGCGAAGAGGTCCAAAGTCGTATCCATACCGACCTAGAACTCTACCGGAGCGAAAACCACCCTCCGGAGAACTAGCACGAAAGTCATCTCCTCTACCACCACCTACATGATGCACCCTGGCATCTAGCCTCTCTCCCCGTCGAGGGACTCTCTGTCTACCACCTTGCCGGTAGAACTGCTCCTACTCACCTTGAGCTCTCTCAACCCGCTTCCTCCTAAAGAAGAACTCCGCAAGATGACCTTCTCTCTGATAGAAATCACAGTGATATGTAGGCTTCTTGGGATGTGGTTGAGTCTTTGGTTTCTTGGGTTTAGTGGTGTTGGGTGTTGGCTCTTTTGTGTGAGAGGGTCCAGGTAGAGAGTCAAGGGAACTGTGGAGGAGCTTGGGTTTTGGGATCCAGATAGGTTTCTTTGGTGGAGCTCTAGGTTTCTCTTAGAAGACACCATCCTTAGGCTGACTAGCTTGAAAGGACTTAGTGGAGTGGTGAGAAACCATGTTGAAGAATATGGTTTTGATATTCCAGATGTGATGAGTGATTGTCAACGGAAGTCAAAGGAAGAGAGATATCAAGACATGCCGAGTCTGAGGCGCATGTGACTCAGGTACACGGGCAGTGAGCGACAGCCGGGCAGAGGAGCAGCGGAGTCGGGCTAGCCCAATCCGGGTACATGGCTAGGAGCGGCAGATGATCCACTGGGCTGTTAAATAGGTTTGACTCAGGTACACGGGCGGCGAGTGATTGCCGGGCTGAGGAAGCTGCGGAGTCGGGTCGGCCCAATCCGGGTACCCGGTGCGAAGACGGTGGACGCTTTGTTAGTTTCGGCGCAAAACTGACAGCCTATGATTAATTCATTTTTAGGATATTAATATTTAGTTTTTAAGTTTAGAATATTTTTATTTGAGTCAGGTGATTTTTCTAATAATTTTTTAGTAATTTTTGGAATTTAGTTTAGAGTCAGTTTAATTTACCCTAGGGGTAAATTAGTCTTTTCATGTATTAGGATTCGCCTATAAATAGGCCCCTATCCCCCCTGGGGATAAATGACTGTTTTTTCCTTCAGATCAATCTACTATTTACAGTCCAAGTTTTTCTTCCTCCGCCGCTGTTGAAACTTTTCCCATCTGTTTTCTTCCTGGCGAGTGCTCTCAGTTCCAGCGCACGATCTCCAAGCCAAAGTCGCCGGTTGCTGCATTGATCTGCTGCAATGCTGCTGACGGGAACACCACGGCTAGGCGCAATAGCTACCCTGGCTACGTTCCTACAGTGGCAGGCAACGCATATGCATGGTCTCTTGCAGGCGGCAGCAGCTTTTGCCGCGGGCCCCACGTTCCAGCAGTGTTTTTCCTCTAGGCGCACGGTTTACGAGAAGGCGGCAGTATGCGTCAGGCAACCAGGAGTGAGACCCGCCGGCCGGTCACATTTTTCTCACACGCAAAGGCTACATAACGTTTCCCAAGGCAAGTGCTTCAGTTTTATTTTCCTGACACCGGCAGTAGCACGCGCGCCTGCATGCGGCTAGCTTGTGCACAGGAGCATCACGGGCCCCACGGCGAGGTGCTTTTGATGGCTAGCCACAGCCTATGCATGCAAGCTAGCTCATCATTTCTTTTGCCTTGGTAAGTGCGGCACAACAGTGCAACGGAAGTAGCAGGCAATGTCGATGACTTTGAAGCCGAGCGGCGACGTGAACGGCAAGGCTTTTTCGACGCAGGTAAATTTTTCCTTTCTGATCTCCTATTTACCGGGTAGGATAAATAAATCAATAATTATCGATTAATTAATAAACTACAGATTTGTTTATTATTTAATCTGTTTAGTAATTATCTCGTATTTTATTTTAAATTTATTTCTGAATTGATTTTTGAATGATCCATGTTTTATTTATTTGATTAGTATTTTATTTTTTGACTGCAATATAATTATTTCGCGGTATATCTAGGTATTTTTATTTACTGTAGTATTTTATTTAGATTGTCTTTAATATTATTTTAATTAGGGCACCTGTCATTTTTAGGCTAGACAACTTTAGTTCCTGTAATTTGCTTTGCCAATATTATTCGTCTTGTTAAGCTCATTTGGGTATTGGGTTTAAATTATAGTTTAGCAAGAAATTTTTAGGCGCCCATTCACCCCCCCTCTCTGGTCGCTATTTTCGGTCCTACAAGTGTTATCAGAGCAAGGTTGGGTTTTTCTAATATCTTAACCGATTCTAAACCTAGGTAGTGACCATGACGTCTTCTGGCAAAATCCCATCCCTAGAGGCTTTTGGCTACACTTATTGGAAGACTCGCATGCGAGCATACCTTATGAGCCAGAGCTCGGACATATGGGAGATTTGTGTTCATCCTAGTTTCACCATAACAACTATTGTTGCAGATACTGCTGCAGATGTAATTACCCAGCATCAAAATAATAGTAAGGCGGTGAATATTTTATTTTCTGGTCTAGGTCCTTGTGAGTTTGAGCGTGTTAGCCATCTCACCACTGCTCGTGAGATCTGGGCTATCCTCCAGGCACATCATGAGAGGAGAGCTCACGTCAAGGCTAGGCTCTACCAGACCTAATGACGTGAGTATGAAAATTTCTCACAGAAGCCGGGTGAGACTGTTGATGCTTTGTTTGGTCATTTTCAATCGATCATTAACATGCTTCGTGTTAACAAGGCCGAGGGTGATCAGCTGGTCTCGGATCATGTACAGGCGCTTAAGGTACTCCATACCTTGGACTCTAAGATCTGGGAGATCAAGGTCTCTTCTATTGTTGAGAGCACATCTTATGATACCTTGACCACCGCAGAGCTTTTTAGTAAGCTCAAGGCCTCAGAGGTCGATATCTAGTTGAGATCAAATCTCACTAGTTCTGGATCAAAGACTATGGTGCTTGCGACACCATCTGCTGATCCTAATGCTAAGGAGCCATGCTGAATAGCGTGGGCCTCATGGCTCCAGATGTGATGAGTCATTGTCAACGATAGTCAAAGAAGACTGAAAAGAATGAAGATCTGCTGTTTCGTGGGCCGCGTGCGACTCAGGTACACGGGCAGCAAGCGACTATTGGGCAGAGGAGGCTGCGAAGTCGGGCTGGCCCAATTCGGGTGCATGGGTCAGGAGCAGTAGAAGACCCACTGGGCTGTTGACCAGGATTGACTCAGGTACACGGGCGGTGAGTGATTGCCGGGCTGAGGGAGCTGCGGAATCAGGCCGGCCCAATCCGGGTACCTGGTGCAAAGTCGGTGGAGGCTTTGTCAGTTTCGGCGAAAAACTGACAACCATCGATCTTGTATCGGACTTCCCAGAAGAGAAGCCGTAGTCGCTACGAAAGCTTAGCTTCCGGATAAGTCATCTGTATCTCTAGGCCCACAGTCAGTCTGTCGTGTCTGTAAAAATACCTAAGGGCAGTTGAGTCATTTCCTTTATTTAGCGTCTGTAAAAACCCTAAGGGGCTAGTGGAATATTCCTAGTGTTGGGCTGCCTATAAATAGGGCCCCAATCCCTAGGGTTAGTTCACCCCTTCTAGAATTCACTTTTCAATCTATTGGGTCATTTTGTGTTCCCTGTTTTGTCTCTCTCTCTCTCCCGTTTGTGCGCCGCCAGGCACCCTATTCAGTGCATTTTGGCTTGCATTTATTCGGTTCTTCTTGATGCAGTGAAGTTTCTATTCTCTGTTCAGGAGCAGCAACTCTGCAGCGATTTTATGGCTTCATCTCACGCTCACAGCAAATGTATTCATGAGTTTTAGTGCTTCGGTTGCCTCTGTTCTTCACACAGGTAGTACTAGTTCTTGCTGTTGCAAGTAGTACTACTTCTCTGTGGCAACAGTACACTAGTACTATAGCTTGCTTTTTCTGCGTAGCTTTTTGATCGTGTTGACAGCGGTAAAGTCCCTTTTCTAGTTGTTCCTGTCAAAGCCCCTTCTCTCTGATTCGAAGCCCCTCAGCTTTGTGAGGCAGGCTTTGATCTAATTTCCCAGAGGGCTTCGCTCGAATCTCATCTTCACTTTGTGTACTGCGTTTCTAGCTTCGAAGTACTTTTTGAGCTGTCAGCGTGTCATACTTCGAACGTCTGTGTGAAGTTACTCCGAACTTGAGCTCTTCGAAGTCCATACTTCGACAGGTTTCGAAGTTGGCTACGAAGCTTGTCTTTCTGGTAGACTTCGCTCGACGAGAGTTCCTTCTTGCTATCATTTTCGAAGGTCACAATGAGTAAGTTTGGAGCTTGTCTTTCGAAGTTAATCCTCTGAACGAAGGTCTCAACTTCGGTTGTCATACCTCGACCAAGCTAGCTTCGAAGTTTGAGTGTAGGCTTCGATTTTATCTGTCTGCCGTGTGTTGGGCTTCGCTACTCTTTCGAAGGTTGTTTTTCTGTGAGCTTGTTCGAAGTTTTCTATTCGAAGTCTCGGCTTCGAAGTACATTGTTCGAAGCAAGCTTCGACACTGTCATACTTCGCTTCGAGGCATACTTCGCTTTTACACTCGATCTAGGCTAGACCAAACAAACCTTCGGCACTTTCACAATAGCCTTCGCCAGGCTTCGAAACTGACCTCCGAAGTAGGCTTCGACACTGACCTCTGAAGCAGGCTTCGACACCGACCTCCGAAGCAGGCTTCGATACAGTAGAGCAGGCTTCGCCAAGTTCCGAAGAGGAGACAAATCTGAACAGTAACTTCTCATCTCACTTTATATATACTTAGATCATTCATTGAGAAGTTTGGCCTGACATGTCTAGTATACTTTGTTTATCTGCCTAGTTGCACTGCTTTGGTAGTTCTCTGTTTGACATCAGTTGCTTCTAGGATAGATACCTTTAGACTTAGGCTATCTGTTCATATTCTGCTGCTTAGTCTTTTGAAGTGCGTTGGGTGTTGGGAACAGGCCATATATTCGAAAGAATTTTTAAGGCGCCCATTCACCCCCCCTCTGGTCGCTACTTTCGGTCCTACAAGTGGTATCAGAGCAAGGTTAGGGTTTTTCTATACCTTAACCGGTTCTAAACCCCAGTAGTGATCATAACTTCTCCTGGCAAGGTCCCGTCCTTGGAAGCCTATGGCTATAACTATTGGAAGACTCGCATGCGAGCCTATCTCATGAGCCAGGGCTCGGACATCTGGGACATTTGCGTTCACGACACGTTTGTCATTTTGCCAGTTGCTAAGCATGGTACTCTTGGTATCATTGCCCAGCATCTGAGCAATAGTAAAGCCGTGAACATTCTCTTTTCTGGTTTAGGTCCCACTGAGTTTGAGCGTATGAGCCATCTCTCCACTGCGAGAGAGATCTGGGCTACCCTCAAGGCACACCATGAGGGAACAGCCCAGGTCAAGGCTCGGCTCTATCAGACCTACCGGCGTGAGTACGAGAACTTCACTCAAAAGTCGGGTGAATCTGTTGAAGCCTTGTTTGGTCATTTTCAATCGATCATTAACAAGCTTCGGGACAACAAGGCTGAGGGTGCTCAGTTAGTCTCAGATCACGAGCAGGCGCTCAAGGTTCTTCATACCTTGGACCCAAAAATCTAGGAGATCAAGGTATCCTCTATCGTTGAGAGCACTTCTTACGATACCTTGACCATTTCTGAGTTATTTAGCAAGCTGAAGGCCACTGAGGTAGATATCCAGTTGAGATCAAATCTCACTGGTTCTGGATCAAAAGCCATGGCCCTTGCTACACCTTCTGTTGATCCCTCTTCTGTGAGCTGTGTTGGGTTCTCTTTAATGTCTATCACTGAGGACCAGCTTGAGTCTTTGGGAGATGATGATTTGTGTCTTTTTAACAACCGGGTGCGTCGTGTCTATGACAAAAGAATGTTCAAAATACATGGCACGAAATCCGGGTGCTTTGAGTGTGGTGATCCAGGACACTTCATCGCCGACTGCCCCAAGCGCAATGGACACAAGAAGGGCACCGGTGGTGGCTTCCACGACTCCGGCAAGCACGACAGCTCTTCCTTCAACAAGGGCAAGCCGAAGACAAGATTCTTCAAGAAGGCCCTGAAGGACTACCGGCGAGAGAACAAGAAGCGCGACAAGGCCTTCTTCGCCGAGATGGAGAAGAGCTACTCCAAGCAGTCCACGTCTTCTTCCTCTTCATCAAGCTCAAGCAATGAGGAGATTGTCATCAAGAAGGGGAAGGACAAGGATGATCCGGCGGGCCTTTGCTTCATGGCCTTCGGGGACAGACCGAAGAGCCGCTCACATCAGTGCCGAAGATCCCGCAAGAGCTTCTGCTCAATGGCTCTTGGGGATAAGGAAGATAAGAGCTCCTCCGATGACTCCGACGACGACAACGAAAAGGTATCATCTTATGAGTGTGAAATTGTTGATTTACTTGAGAGCAATCGTTAGGAGTTAAAGTATCGGGAAAACTGCTTAGGGGGGCCAAGAAGAGGATAGATGAGTTAGAGAGTGAGCTTGCCGTAGCCAACGGCAGAATTGAGAGTCTATCTTCTTCCCCTTGCTTGGGTGATAGCAGTGAGTGCCCGAAGTGTGAGGTGCTTCTGTGTGACCTATCGACTCTGAAGTCCAGGTACACAAAAAGGGTTGATGAGAGGGACGCTTTGGCCACTGAGCTTGAAAGCGCTCAGCTAGAGCTGAAAGATGCTCAAGCCACTGTCGTCGCACCCTGTGTTGATTGCCCATCTCATCTAGCTGCCTTAGCTGAGCTGAAATCCAAGGGCGATGAGCATTTGGGTAATTTGGAGAGGTTGAGAGCTGAGCTTGCACGGACTAGGCTAGAGCTTGAGACACTCTCAGTTTCACCCACTGTTTGTGAGAACTGTTTGTCTCTTAGAATGGAATTGATCAAGCTGAAAGCCGAAAGTATGTCCAAGTGGAGAGTGAGTGTGAGATCTGCTTGTCTCAGGTGGAGGTTCTAGCTTCCTTGAGAGAGGAGCTAGCTGATTCTCAGAATGAGAACTTTTACCTCCGTTCTATCCTGAGTTGGATCAGTGCCAGAGAGCCACAGCTTGGCATGATGATCTAGCAGTTCAAGAGGCAGGATGGGTTTGGGGTAGGTTACACCTACACCAAGGCTGACTTTGAGAGTGCCATTAGCCGGGCAGTGGAGTGGAGTAAAATGACTCCTGAGCAGAGATACCCCAAGACTCACTCCACTGAGTCTTCCCAGTCTTGTCAGCCCAAGGATGGAGTAATTCATGAACCACCCAAAGCTCCACCCAAAAAGTCTTTCTGGGTTCCAAAGCCCAAACACCTCCACTCTTCTCTGGACTCTCTTCATGGACCCTCTCAACCCAAGAAGACCACACCGAACACCACCAAGCCCAAGAATCCTAAACCTCAACCACATCCCAAGAAGCCCACCTATCATTGTGAGTATTGTCAGAGAGACGGGCATCTTGCGGAGTTTTGCTTCAGGAGGAAGCGGGTTGAGAGAGCGAGAGAGCTCATGGTGGTCAGGAGCAGTTCTACCAGCAGGGTGGTAGACTGCGTGTTCCTCGACGCGGGGAGAGGCTGGAGGCCGGGCCGCGTCGTGTAGGTGGTGGTAGAGGAGACGGCTTTCTTGCCCGTACTCCAGTTGGTGGCGTCCATTCCGGCAGAGCTCCAGGCCATTCTGGCTACGGTCCTGGACCTCGTGGCCAAGGTTTTAGGCGGAACCAAGGACCGCGCTTTGAGCCACGTTTTGGTTCAAACTTTTCTGATGATTTCTGCTTTCCGTCTTTTGAGCAGATGGGTTGACACTGGTTTAGCTCTCTTGCTAAACCTAGTGCCGGACCATTTGCTCTGACTTACAGCCACTGATTGTGCAGGATCGGGGACTGGAGGATGTTTGGATCATGGACTCAGGGTGTTCTCGCCACATGACGGGACATCGCAGATGGTTCTCCAGTCTCACTCCCCCGAGCTCCAAAGAGTACATCACATTCGGGAACAGTGGTCAAGGGAAAGTAAGTGGCATTGGCTCAATTAGCATTTCAGATCATTTCTCTTTAAAGAATGTTGCCTTGGTTAAAAATTTGAACTTCAATTTGATTTCTGTTTCACAACTTCTTGAGGATGGTTTGGAAGTGCGGTTTAAGAAGGGTAATTCTTCTGTGGTTGATTCTAGAGGGTCTTTGATTTTCCAGATTTTACCTTTTGGTAAAGTTTTTCGAATTGACTTCTCTAGTTCTTTTGGCCCTTCTCGCTGCTTGATTGCTGGATCTTCTTCTGAGCTCTGGAAGTGGCATAGGAGGTTAGGTCATTTGAGTTTTGATCTGCTAGTCAGGTTAAGCTCTATGGACCTCATCCGAGGATTGCCCAAGCTTAAAATGGAGAAAGATCTAGTTTGTCATCCCTGTCGTCATGGGAAAATGGTTGCCGCTTCTCACTCACCTGTGACTCAGGTGATGACTTCGTATCCGGGCGAGCTTTTACATTTGGACACTGTTGGTCCAGCTCGGGTACGTTCAGTCGGTGGGAAGTGGTACGCACTTGTCATTGTTGACGACTTTTCTCAATTCTCGTGGGTTTTCTTTTTGGAGTCTAAGGATGAGACGTTTCAGTTTGTTCATAACTTGATTTTGAAGCTGAAGAATGACAACAATGGTCGGATGCGAGCAATTTGCTCCGACAACGGCTCTGAGTTCAAGAACTCTCAGTTCGTCAGCTTCTGTAGTGATCAGGGTCTTGACCATCAGTTTTTTTCTCCTTACACTCCTCCATAGAATGGCGTTGTGGAACGAAAGAACCGCACGCTAGTCGAGATGGCCAGGACGATGCTCGATGAGCACAGGACTCTTAGGCATTTTTGGGTTGAAGCCATGAACACAGTTTGCTATCTGGCCAACCGTATTTTTCTTCGAGCTTACTTAGGTAAGACTTCGTATGAGTTGCGGTTTGGAAGATAGCCCAAGGTGAGCCACTTGCGAGCATTTGGCTGCAAGTGCTTTGTGCTCAAGAAGGGAGGGCATATGGACAAGTTTGAGTCTCGTTGCTGGGATGGTGTTTTTCTTGGCTACGCTTTGCATTCTCGAGGCTTCCGTGTTTGGAACCTCGAATCCGAGCTGCTTGTCGAGACATGTGAGGTTTCATTTGATGAGTCCTTGCCTTCTTTGACTCCTTCTCTTGAGCCTTCTGATGGTGAGCTCGGAGAGTCCATCTTCGAGGAAGATGAGGATACTCCAGCCGCTAATGAGGGTGGGCCTTCTGCACCCCCTGCAGAGCCCACACCTTTTGAGACTTCGACTGAGGATGAGGGCGGACCTCTTATCACTTCTTCCACTTCGATCGAGCCCCCTCAGTCGAGTCCAGAGGTGCCAGCTGCTGACTCCGGTGAGGTGACTTCATATCACCAGGGAACCCGAGCAGTTCAGTGTGATCACCCCTCAGAGCTCATCATCGGTGATTTGACTAAGAGAACCTTGCGTTCATCTACCTCTCTTGCTGTGTTTGCTGAATCTGCTTTTGTTGCATCTTTTGAGCCCAGAGATGTTTCTCATGCTCTTTCTAATTCTAATTGGATTAATGCTATGCAAGAAGAGCTTGAGAATTTTGTCCGTAATCGGGTTTGGACACTAGTTGAGCCGCCACCAGGATGCAACCCCATAGGCACCAAGTGGGTGTTCAAGAACAAACAAGGTAATGATGGGGTTGTGGTGCGCAACAAAGCTCGACTAGTTGCCCAGGGTTATTGCTAGAAGGAAGGTATTGACTTTGAAGAAACCTTCGCTCCTGTCGCCCGTCTTGAGTCCATTCGTATTCTTCTAGCTTTTGCCGTTTTGAAGGGTTTTAAGCTTTTTCAAATGGACGACAAGAGTGCTTTTCTGAACGGGTACATAGAAGAGGAGGTTTATGTTAGGCAACCCCCGGTTTTGAGAACCCTAAGTTTCCTCGACATGTTTTTAAATTGCAAAAAGCCTTATACGGGTTGAAGCAAGCTCCCAGGGCTTGGTATGACCGGTTAAAGCAATTTTTGTTGGGGAAAGGCTTGTAATGGGTTCTGTGGATAAAACTCTTTTCTTGCTCAGAGTTGCTTCAGATTTCTTAGTCGCTCAGATTTACGTGGACGATATTATCTTTGACGGTACTACTAATGATCTTGTGTCCATGTTTTCTGAGCAGATGCACAGTGAGTTTGAGATGAGCCTCATGGGTGAGCTCAAGTACTTCTTAGGGCTCCAGATCAAGCAGACCAAGAATGGCACCTTCATCCACCAAGGTAAGTACACTCGTGATATGTTGAAAAAATTTGACTTTGGTGGTGAATTGAAGCCGCAAATGACCCCGATGGGCACATCTGGGGGTCTGGACAAGGACGAAAGCGGTGTCAAGGTCAATGAGAGAGAGTTTCGAGGGATGATTGGTTCACTATTGTACTTAACGGCGACAAGGCTGTCAAGCGCATCTTCAGGTATCTCACTTATGCGCCCGATCTCGGTCTTTACTATTCAGCATCATCATCTCTTGATTTATCTGGCTTTTCGGACGCCGACTTTGGTGGTTGTCGGTTGGATCGCAAGTCGACTTCCGGTACCTGCCAGTTTCTTGGCTCTTCCCTTGTTTCTTGGTCTTCTCGAAAGCAATCTGGAGTTGCTCTTTCGACCATAGAGGCTGAGTATGTGGCTACTATTAGCTGCTACTCACAGTTGGTTTGGATGATTTCCACTCTGCGAGATTTTGGGTTGTTCTTTCCTACCAGGGTTCCATTGTTTTGCGACAGCACCAGTGCTATTAGTGTAGGGAAAAACCCTTGTCTCCATTCAAAAACCAAACATATTGATTTGCGCTTTCATTTTCTGCGGGATCAATATGAGAAAGGTGTCATTGACCTTGTTCATGTTGATACCCATCATCAGTTAGCTGACATTTTCACCAAACCCCTAGATCAGTCTACCTTTGAGCGTTTACGAGGGGATTTGGGTGTTGTGTATCCTTTCTAGGATATTTTGCGTCAGTTTTCTTTCTTCTTTACTCTTTTCTTGAGTATTTTTGTGTGTGTTCATATCTTGCATATTCACATATCACACTTTAGAGCTACTTCTGTTATATGATTGAACTGCTTTACTTAATCTAGCTGGTACATGCTTTTGAATACTTGTCATTGATCATGCCTTGGTTCAGTTCACTTGATATGTCTGATATCTGTCATATGCATGGCTTTAATGCTTTAAAATTTGAAAACTGATCACCATTGCTTCTGGTAACTAGCATGTGTAGGCTGAATATTTTTGCTATCTGTTACATGCCTTGTAGCTAGTTCCTAACTTAGATGCAAACATGCAACTTGGACATCTTTCTGCTTTAAAACATGGAAATGTGCTATAAAAATGATGAAAAATCAAGAAAAATGAAAATTCCATGCCTCTTTATGCATTACTTGCAAAGAACCAGGTGGGTTTGCTTTGTCGCATTGCATTGTTCTGGACTGCATACCATAGCACTTTGGTATGAACTAGGACAATGTAGTGTATGCCAAGACCAACGTCTTAAGCTTCTGATGGTCCAGATCGGGCCTAGGCTTGACTTGGTCGGTCAGCATAAGGTTTGACATGCAAATAACCCCTGGCATAAATGAAAAAGAGAAAAGCAAAAGGCTGAAAATTGAAATGATAACAAGTTTGCTAAAGCACTTTGTTTTGGACAATGCTTATCTTGGTAGATATCAGTTAGCTTTTACATCTCATCCTTTACCTTGCTTGTTAACTGGAAAATATGGTGATGCTTTTGTTTGCAAAATTGAACATGTGTGCTAATGACTTTCTTTAGATATCATCTGTTGCACTGATCATGCCATGTATCGTTAACAGTATGTCTTTTCCTGTATCTGTTAGATGTTGTAATTGCAGTCAATTATATCTGAGAAGCATGCTTTATTCACTCCTCATGCACCCCAGTTGCATTCATTGCATATTTTGAGGGAGAGCTGCGTTTCAGGGGGAGTCTATGTCTCTTTTGAGTGCTTGATGAGTTCACTTGTCAACAAGGGGGAGAAATTTTGGGATAAGAGTTCGAGGGGGAGTTTTTTGTCTCACTTACTCTTTTGATATCCTTGTTGATGTTTCTGAGATCGCGCTCATTCTGAGTTTTTACCTTTGGTTAACCATAATGACCGCTTCTTGCTTTTGTTCGGCTTTTGGTCATTAGGGTTAAACTTTTACTTTATTTTCTTCTTCTTCTTTGTTTTTCTTGTGCTTTGCTTTTCGTGTTTCCACATGTGTTCGTAGGTTCTGAGAAGATGAAGAAATGAAGTGTTGAAAATGCACTCATTAAGGGGGAGATTGAGGAGCCATGCTGAATAGCGTGGGCCTCATGGCTCCAGATGTGATGAGTCATTGTCAACGATAGTCAAAGAGGACTAAAAAGAATGAAGATCTGCTGTTTCGTGAGCCACGTGTGACTCAGGTACACGGGCAGCAAGCGATTGTCGGGTAGAGGAGGCTGCGAAGTCGGGCTGGCCCAATCCAGGTGCATGGGTCAGGAGCAGTAGAAGACCCACTGGGCTGTTGACCAGGATTGACTCAGGTACACGGGCGGTGAGTGATTGCCGGGCTGAGAGAGCTGCGGAATCAGGCCGGCCCAATCCGGGTACCTGGTGCAAAGTCGGTGGAGGCTTTGTCAGTTTCGGTGAAAAACTGACAACCGTCGATCTTGTATCGGACTGCCCAGAAGAAGAGAAGTCATAGTCGCTACGAAAGCTTAGCTTCCGGATAAGTCATCTGTATCTCTAGGCCCACAGTCAGTCTGTCGTGTCTGTAAAAATACCTAAGGGCAGTTGAGTCATTTCCTTTATTTAGCGTCTGTAAAAACCCTAAGGGGCTGGTGGAATATTCCTAGTGTTGGGCTGCCTATAAATAGGGCCCCAATCCCTAGGGTTAGGTCACCCCTTCTAGAATTCACTTTTCAATCTATTGGGTCATTTTGTGTTCCCTGTTTTGTCTCTCCCTCTCTCCCGTTTGTGCGCCGCCAAGCACCCTGTTCAGTGCATTTTGGCTTGCATTTATTCGGTTCTTCTTGATGCAGTGAAGTTTCTATTCTCTCTTCAGGAGCAGCAACTCTGCAGCGATTTTATGGCTTCATCTCACGTGCACAGCAAATGTATTCATGAGTTTTAGTGCTTAGGTTGCCTCTGTTCTTCACACAGGTAGTACTAGTTCTTGCTGTTGCAAGTAGTACTACTTCTCTGTGGCAACAGTACACTAGTACTATAGCTTGCTTTTTCTGCGTAGCTTTTTGATCGTGTTGACAGGGGTAAACTCCCTTTTCTGGTTGTTCCTGTCAAAGCCCCTTCTCTCTGATTCGAAGCCCCTCAGCTCTGTGAGGCAGGCTTCGATCTAACTTCCCTGAGGGCTTCGCTCGAATCTCATCTTCTCTTTGTGTACTGTGTTTCTAGCTTCGAAGTACTTTTTGAGCTGTCAGCGTGTCATACTTCGAACGTCTGTGCGAAGGTACTCCGAACTTGAGCTCTTCGAAGTCCATACTTCGACAGGTTTCGAAGTTGGCTACGAAGCTTGTCTTTCTGGTAGACTTCGCTCGACGAGAGTTCCTTCTTGCTGTCATTTTCGAAGGTCACAATGAGTAAGTTCGGAGCTTGTCTTTCGAAGTTAATCCTCTAAACGAAGGTCTCAACTTCGGTTGCCATACCTCGACCAAGCTAGCTTCGAAGTTTGAGTGTAGGCTTCGATTTTATCTGTCTGCCGTGTGTTGGTCTTCGCTACTCTTTTGAAGGTTGTTTTTCTGTGAGCTTGTTCGAAGTTTTCTGTTCGAAGTTTTGGCTTCGAAGTACACTGTTCGAAGCAAGCTTCGACACTGTCATACTTCGCTTCGAGGCATACTTAGCTTTTACACTCGATCTAGGCTAGACCAAACAAACCTTCGGCACTTTCACAATAGCCTTCGCCAGGCTTCGAAACTGACCTCCGAAGTAGGCTTCGACACCGACCTCCGAAGCAGGCTTCGATACAGTAGAGCAGGCTTCTCCAAGTTCCGAACAGGAGACAAATCTGAACAGTAACTTCTCATCTCACTTTATATATACTTAGATCATTCATTGAGAAGTTTGGCCTGACATGTCTAGTATACTTTGTTTATCTGCCTAGTTGCACTGCTTTGGTAGTTTTCTGTTTGACATCAGTTGCTTCTAGGATAGATACCTTTAGACTTAGGCTATCTGTTCATATTCTGCTGCTTAGTCTTTTGAGGTGTGTTGGGTGTTGGGAACAGGCCATATATTCGAAAGAATTTTTAAGGCGCCCATTCACCCCCCCCCCCTCTGGTCGCTACTTTCGGTCCTACAAATGCCATGAGTTGTACTGCTTTTTCCTTGATGTCTATCTCCGAGGAACAACTTGATACACTAGGAACAACTTGTTTAACAACCGGGTGTGACGTGTCTATGATAAGAGAATGTTTAAGAGACACGGCACAAAATCCGGATGCTTTGAGTGTGGTGACCCAGGTCATTTCATCGCCGACTGCCCCAAGCAGAAGAATTACAAGAAGGGCATCGGCGGCAACTCCTACAACTCCGGCAAGTACGACAATTCCACGAAGGGCAAGCCCAAGACAAGATTCTTTCGAAAGGCTCTGAAGGATTACAGGCGTGAGAACAAGAAGCGAGACAAGACCTTCTTTGCCGAGATGGAGTAAAGATACTCCAAGAGATCCTCGTCTTCCTCCTCGTCTTCAAGTTCAAGTGATGAAGAGATCATGATCAGGAAGGGGAAGGACAGGGACAATCCGACGGGCCTCTGTTTCATGACCTTCGAGGACAAGCCGAAGAGTCGCTCACGTCACAGCCGAAGACCCCACAAGAGCTTCTGCTCAATGGCTCTTGGGGAGAAGAAAGAAAAGGACTCCTCCGACGACTCCGACGACGACGATGAGAAGGTATCATCCTATGAACAAGAAGTTGTTAATTTATTAGAACAGAACCATCAGGAGTTGAAGTATAGGGAGAAACTGCTTAGAGGGGCTAAGAAGAGGATAGATGAGCTTGAGAGTGAGCTTGCCACAGCAAATGGAAAGATTGAGAGTTTGTCTTCCTCCCCTTGCTTGCATGATAGTGGTGAGTGCCCTAACTGTGAGGTGTTGTTGTGTGACCTGACGACTCTTAAGTCCAGGTACACAGAGAGAGTAGATGAGAGAGACGCATTAGCCACTGAGCTTGAGAGCGCTCAGCAGGAGCTAAAAGATGTTCATGCCACTGTCGTCGCACCTTGTGTAGACTGCCCATCCCATTTAACTAGTATAGCTGAGCTGAGTGCCAAGAGTGATGAGCAGTTGAGCGAGTTAGATGGAGTGAGAACTGAGTTGGAGCAGACTAAGCTAGAGATTGAGACCTTGACAGTTCCACCCACTGTTTGTGAGAACTATTTGTCCATGGGAATGGAGTTGATCAAGCTAAAAGCAGATAAGTCTGTCGATATTGATAAAGAGTGTGAGATCTGCTTGTCTCAGGTGGAGGTGTTAGCTTCTTTGAGAGAGGAGCTAGCTGATGCCTAGAATGAAAACTTCTACCTCCGTTCTATCATGAGTTGGATCAATGCTAGAGAGCCACAACTCGGCATGATGATCTAGCAGTTTAAGAGGCAGGATGGGTTTGGGGTAGGCTACACCTACACCAAGGCTGACTTTGAGAGTGCCATTAACCGGGCAGTGGAGTGGAGTAAAATGACTCCTGAGCAGAGATATCCCAAGACTCACTCCACTGAGTCTTTTAAGAATAGTCAGCCCAAGGATGGAGTGATCCAAGAACAACCTAAAGCTCCACCTAAGAAGCAGATCTGGGTTCCTAAGCCTAAAACTCTTCACACTTCTCTTGATTCTTTACCTGGACCCTCTCACACCAAAGATGCTTCACCCAACACCACCAAGCCTAAGAACCCTAAGCCACAACAACATCCAAAGAAGCCTACCTATCACTGTGAGTTCTGTCAGAGAGACAGACATCTTGAGGAGTTTTGCTTCAGGAGGAAGCGGGTTGAGCGAGCAGAGAGAGCTCGACGTGGGCAGGAGCAGTTCTACCAACAGGGTGGTAGACAGAGAGTTCCTCGACGTAGAGAGAGGCTAGAGGCCAGGCCACGTCATTGTAGGATCGATGTACCGACTAGAGGGGGGTGGATATGCGGTTTTAAAAACTAATTCAATTTAGTTAAACAATAGACAAGGAACTTAGACAATTGTAACAAACAACTAGATTCAATTGTGCAACCTAGGATGGCAAGCATAAATTACTCTAAGAAGATAAATTTGCACAATTTAACTTGCTCAAAATAAAAGGGACAAGAGACAACCGAATTTTATCCCGAGGTTCGGAAATTTGCCAATTTCCTACATCCTCATTGAGGCGAGTTTCACTTGACTGCTCTCTTCACCAAGCCACGGATTTCTCAAAGAGAAATTAGCTTGAAGATGAGCCGGCATCGGAAGTGCAACTCTCGGGCCTCGATCACTAGTGGTAGCTCTTCTCCACTCCGGATAGGCGAGCTCCAACCTTCACAACCTTCCGGGTCTCCTCCACAACCTTCTTGGAGAGATCACCGGTTTCTTCTCCAAGCCGTCTAGGAGATGGCAATCTCCAAGAGTAACAAGCTGCGATCAAAGCTAGGAGAAGACGATCAAGTGCCAAAATGCAAATGCAATGCAATCTATTCAATCACTTGATCACCCTTGTTTGCTTCCCAACCACACTAGTGCTCAATTTAGTGCTCAACGGTGGGAGAGACTCTCTTGTGCTCAAGTTTGCTCAAATGAATGCCAAAAGTCTAGCAAAGGAGCTGTAACAAGGGTTTATATAGCCACACACCCAAAAACTAGCCGTTACAAGAGTTATGAGGCTCTCTGCGCACTGTCGGACTGACCGCCCATCCTAGGCCGGTCTGACCGACCCCAACTGCAATGGCTAGAAAACTAGCCGTTTACTGATGTGACAGGTCCATTCGGTCTGACCGGCCATGCTGGCCCGGTCGGACCGACCCTACCCGGTCTGACCGGCCATCGGCTCGGTCAGACCGATAAGGTCTCCGTCGGCTCTGTAAAATACCACTTTGCAGTCCTGCGCAACCCGGTCGGACCGACCCCCTGGCCGGTCGGACCGCCCAACACAAGCTGGTCTGACCGGACCCATATGGTCGGTCAGACCGCCAGGGCCAGACAACTCCAAAAGCTACATTTTGTGTTTTCAAGGAATTTGCCAAATATGTAACTTTTGCAACAATCACACATGATCAAAAGATACTATATGCAATGCAATTTGGCACTTGAAAATCAACTCATAACCAAGATGCAAACCCCTCTTTATAGTACGACAAAGACAAAATCTAAACCTAGCCTAATTGATCGCTCCAAATACCTCGATCAATTTCTAGATTCCTTCAAACCTTTTGCCGTTGCTCTTTTAATCGTTAAATCTTTGGGTTTTCCATCTTGTGCTCCATTTGCGTGGGACCTAATCATTTCCTTCACACTTAAGAAAAATATTAGTCCATAAACGCACGTTTGTCATTAATTACCAAAACTCACATGGGGCCTAGATCTTCAGTCATGTAGGTGGTGGTAGAGGAGACGGTTTTTATGATCGTGCTCCGGAGGGTGGTTTCCGTTTCGGCAGAGTTCCAGATCGTTATGGACACGGTTTTGGACCTCGTGGCCGTGATTTTAGGCCAAACAGAGGACCGCGCTTTGATCTGCATTTTGGTCCAGATTCATATGATTCCTTATGCTTTCCTACATTCGAGCAAATGGCTCGACACTGGTTTAGAACTTTTGTTAAACCTGGCGGTGGACCGTTTGCTCCACTCATGATTATTGATCTTTATTTGGGAGTTGTGTATCCTTTTTGGGACATTTTGAGTTTGTTTTTGTTTTCTTCTTTATTTTTGTTGGGGGAAATTACTCCATTTTCAAGGCTTAAAGATTAATACTTCAAAGGCTAAGAAAGGCTCTGAAGCGGGTGAGCCGTCGTTCAGAGGTAGAGGCGTCAAGCCGAAGGGTGTAGTGATACGAAGCCTCGATGAACCCTCTGAATGGGGGATAAAGGCCTCGAAGCTGAAGGACAAGATTGATGAGATGTTTGGCTTATCCATCTGCCTTGTAGTTTTTTACCTTTTATAACCTTGTTCCTGGCACCGAATAGTTTCCACTATGTCGGTTGTAATCTAGGGGTAATTAGGTCTTTCCCTTATGCATTTTTTCCTATAAATACCCCCCTCCATACCCTGTAAAAGGGATCCCCCGGAACAAGTTATTCTATACACACGTTCGGACTACTCGAGCTATTATCCAACTCGGAGGTTCGAGGCAGTCCTAAAGCACAAGCTCTTTGTTTGTTCATTCTTGATCTCAGAGAACCTGTTGGTGTAACTTTTGCGCCAACAGTTGGCGCCATCCGTGGGGATTCAAGTTCTAGAAGCTTGTTCTATGCTGCTGACTGCACTTCGAAGACCACTTACGGGGGGAGCCTCGGAGTCTCAGGATTCCGCGCACCCATCAGTTAAGGGCTTCTTAGTGCAGCCCGAAGGCCTTCACTCGACTTCCCGAGTCGTTTGAAGTCCTCCATCTCCAAGACCTCTTCATGGCTAGCTATGCCTCCGAAGAGAAGCCAGGCCGCAGGTCCCCTCCGAAGGTCCCCTTGGACCGCAGGAGCGGGGCCCTCGGCTACTCCAGCAAATCCCGAAGACACCCCTGGGCGTCGAGTGCCCAGGGGCCCTCGAGCTCCTCCTACGGTGCTTCAAACTGATTACACCAGCTCCCAGGACCCAGAGCTACCCTCTGATGAAGACGAAGGCCTTCCTGGAACCGAGGCTACTCAATTAGCCGGGCTTCAGGAAGAAGTAGCTAGGTGGAGGCAGGAGGTTGCCGATCGCCTTCGCACTCAAGCCTCCACCGAGACTCCCGGAGGGCCTCAAGACGGTGGTGCTCACAACCCCCCAGAAGTTATCCAAGTCCCGGAGGAAGCCGAGAATGCATCGTTCGATGATGAGTCTCTGTTGCATTCGGACTTGCAAAGGGTGCCTTTCGACCCCAAATTCAAGGCCTCGAAGTTGCACAAGTACTCCGGAGGGTCGGACCCCGGAGAGTTCGCCCGCTCATATGCCCTGGCAATAGAAGCAAGCGGGGGGTTGCGAAGCACTATGGCAAAATGCTTCCCCCTCGCTCTCGAAGGTGTGGCGCTCCGATGGTTCTGGTCTCTAAGGCCAGGGTCAATCATCTCTTGGGAGCAGCTGAAGAAGAAATTTGTGAGCAACTTCCAAGGCACCTTCGTGGCCCCAATGTCCACATGAAGTTTGTTCCAGGTGAAACAGCAGGCGGGAGAAACACTCCGGGAGTACTTCACGCGCTTCGCCTACACCAAGTCGCAGATTAAGGGCCTGTCTACCTCTTCGGTAGTCGACGCCGCCCGCGAAGGGGTGCTAAACCCCGACCTCCTTAGCAAACTCCATCGTAAGCCGGTGACGTCTATGGCGCAGCTGATGGCATACTTCGAACAGTATGCCAAGGCGGAGGAAGGTTGTCTTCGACGTGCTGAAGCACCATCGCCCACCCTTCGGGAAGTCAAGATGGAGCCCGAATCCTCCGCTCCCCTACAGCCTCTTCAAGACAACCGCTTCAACGAGCACAAGCGGGGAAAGAAGCATTTTCGTTCGGAGGTACTAAACATTGCACCTTCTGCTCCGAGGGCACCTGTCAATTTCCAGCAGGCGAAGAATTTCAAGGCCGGGCCGCCGAAGCCTCAAGAAAGGGTGCCTGGCAGGCATCAGAGTTTTTTCTGTTGCGTGCATGGCGACAATAGGAGCCATGACACGAAGGATTGCAAGGCAGTGTTGGCCCTTCGGGTCGACTACCTTGAGCGAAGTACCGGGCGGGGTGCTTCGAACCGAGCCCCACCATTGACACGGTCGGAGCCTGTGCAAACTGTGGCCCGAGCCGGTGCCCTTGAAGCCCCCATGCGGCTACCGGTGGCCAATATTATGCCACCACCAAAGCAGGAAGACCCGCAAGACCGCGGCAAGCGAGTGGTCCTGCCCATCTCTGGAGGGGGCACCCTCGGGAGCATCTCCAAGAGGCAGCGGCGCGAGTACATCTGTGAGGTCGGGCACATTGGGACCTCAAGTTCCGCCGAAGGGATGCCAGAGTGGTCCCACGTGCCCATATCGTTTACTGCCAGCGATGCCGCGGGGGTGAAGTTCCCCCATGCTGACCCCTTGGTCATTTCTGCTGATATAGCAGGAGTGGAGGTCCGAAGGATCCTAGTAGATGGCGGGAGCTCCACAGACATACTCTTCGTCCAGGCCTTCGATCAGATGTGCATACCCCGGAAGCATCTGCTTCTAGCGGCCGGGCCACTTCAAGGGTTCTTAGGACCGCCTCTCGATGCCCTCGGCCAGATAGGCCTCGAGGTTGCCTTCGGAGAGGGCCCTCTGGCCAGGATAGAAGAGGTGATCTTCGACGTTGTCGACGCCCCATATGCTTACAATGCAATCTTCGGCCGGGGCATGCTGAACCAGTTCGGGGCCATAGCGCACCACAACTACCTTTGTCTCAAAATGCCCACGCAAGGTGGGGTGCTTACTATTTCAGGAGACCAGGCTGTAGCCCGGAGTACCGAGTATGGCCATGGACAGCCGCTAGATCCTTGGCAAGTGCACATGGTTAAAAGCATCGAAGAAGTGTCATAGGCCTCGAACCCTTCGAAGGGGCCCTCTCTCAAGCCAAGCCCGGAAGGTGATGTTGAGTCAAGGATAATTTCAAAAGATGGCAAAGAATATCCAGTACAGTTCGGCAAAGGGCTATCCCCAGAGATAGCCGCCTCATTGGAAGAGGTCGTCAAGCAGAATCTAGATATCTTTGCTTGGACCGACGAAGACATCACCGGGGTCGATCGAAGCATCATCGAGCATAGCCTGCTCGTCAACCCGAAGGCCAGGCCAGTGCGCCAGGGGCTCCACAAGCTGTCAGCGGAAAGAGCAAGCCTCGCCAAAGCCGAAGTAGAGAAGTTATTAAAAGCTAGCATCATTAGGGAGGTAGCCCATACCGAGTGGTTGGCTAACCCTGTTTTTGTAAGGAAGAAGGACTCGAACAAATGGCGCATGTGTATTGACTTTACTTCATTAAATAAAGCATGCCCGCGAGACCCCTACTCGATGCCCCGAATAGATCAGTTGGTGGATTCCACAGCAGGCTCCGAATTGCTAAGCTTCCTCGACGCTTATTCCGGGTATCATCAAGTCTGGCTAAAACGCGAAGACGAAGCCAAGACAAGCTTTATAACTCCTTCCGGAGTATTTTGTTATGTAAGAATGCCTTTTGGTTTGCGGAATGCCGGAGCCACCTTTTCACGTTTAATAGCTAAGGCTCTAGGTCATCAGATGGGCCGGAATGTCGAGGCCTATATGGATGATATTGTAATAAAAAGTGCTCAAAAGCACCAGCATAGCCTAGACCTAGCTGAAACATTTGAGAGCCTCCGAGCATGTGGAGTACGCCTCAACCCGGAAAAATGTATATTCGGGGCACAAGCAGGAAAGCTGCTAGGGTACTTAGTTTCGAGTAGGGGAATCGAAGCTAGCCCAACACAGATAAGCGCACTGCAAAGGATGGCTCCACCAGAGAATTTGAAGCAAGTGCAGAAGCTAGCAGGAAGGCTCGCAGCACTTAGCAGGTTCCTGGCCAGGTCAGCAGAGCGGAGCCTCCCAATTTTCAAAGCACTGAAAGGGTCCGAAAGCTTTAAGTGGACACCGGAGTGTCAGAAGAGCTTCGATGATATAAAAGCATACCTCGGAAGATTATCAACTTTGACCATTCCCCTTCTAGAAGAAACACTGCTCTTATATCTTGCAGCAACAGGTTCAGTCGTAAGTGCAGTATTGGTCCGGGAAGTTGAGCTTAAAGGAAAGCTGGTGCAGAACCCAGTTTATTTTGTGTCGGAGGCATTGTCCGGAGCTAAAGTTAGATACTCTGAGCTCTAGAAGTTTGCTTATGCCCTAGTAATGGCCTCGCGAAAGCTAAGGCATTATTTCTTGGCGCATAACCTGATCGTCCCTACATCGTATCCTCTTGGAGACATGCTCCGAAACAAAGATTCTACGGGCAGGATTGGAAAGTGGGCTGTTGAGCTAGCCCCGTTCGGAATCTCCTTCACAGCAAGAACAACTATTAAATCCCAAATCATAGCCGATTTCGTAGCAGAGTGGACTCCATCTGCTATTTGGGCCCCGAAAGAACCCTCCAAAGGTTTATGGACAATATTTTCAGACGGAGCTATCAAGCCTCCGGTGCCGGAGCAGGGGCCATCATCATATCACCATCAGGGCAGAAGGCCATGTATTCTGCGAGGCTCAACTTCAGAACCACTAATAACATCGCCGAGTACGAAGGAATCCTGCTAGGCCTCCGAAAGGCTAAAGCGCTCAGAGCCATTGACAGCTATCACCTCGAGGAATGTGCAAAAATTTTCTGGCAGAACATTATATGCAGGTTCGGAGTGCCAAGGGATTTGACGGTGGATAATGGAACCCAGTTCGAAGCTGACACCTTCCAAGCATTTTGTGAAGATCTGGGCATTAAATTGTGCTTCGCTGCAGTGCGCCATCCACAATCCAACGGAGCCGTTGAGCGAGCCAACGGGAACATCCTCTCCGGGCTGAATCGCCGAATCGTTGGCTTGGCCAAGGGGCTGTGGGTCGAAGAGCTCCCTAAAATCTTGTGGTCCATTCGAACCACTCAAACCAGGTCCACAGGTTTCACCCCATTTAGATTACTATTCGGAGATGAGGCCATGACTCCGACGGAGCTCAGAGGTGGATCCCTTCGAGTAGTTCAACCTGGAGACGAAGGTGAAAGGAGCACCTCGCTAGATTTGTCAGAAGAAACAAGGCTTCGAGCTGTCGCCAATCTGACTAAGTACCAGGACCACACAAAGACATGGTATGACCCGAAGATAAAACTACATGAGCTAAAACCTGGTCATCTAGTGTTGCGAAGTGTAATAGCTCCGGGGAAGCTAGGAAGCAAATGGGAAGGACCATATGTTATCTTACGCTCAGGGCGCCCCGGATCGTTTAAATTAGCTAATTTAGAAGGGGAAGAGTTGAAGCATGCATGGCATGCAGAGCACCTTAAGCGTTATTACGCTTAGGGGCTCCTTGTAATCGCTTGTGAAATTTTCCTTTCTATGAATAAAGATAAGGGTCGAATTTTGTTTGCTCTTCGAATATCCCTTACTCCTGATGGACGCATCGGGAGGATGGAGATGCTTGCAGAGTCAAGCATTTTTCCCAAAGACCCAGGCGGCTGCCTGCGAACCATTGGTTCAGAGGCTCCACTGCCACCCTGCGGATTCCAGGCTCTGGCTTGTTAGGATCCGTAGAAGAGTCTAAGAACTTTAAAAAGAAACAGACTTTCGGCCTCCGGGTGCGAAGTATCTGTAAAAGAGCCGAAGGTGGCCACCCTACGGATTCTAGGCTCCGGCTTGTTAGGATCCGTAGAAGATTCTAAGGACTTTAAAAAGAAATAGACTTTCGGCCTCCGGGTGCGAAGTATCTGTAAAAGAGCCGAAGGTGGCCACCCTACGGATTCTAGGCTCCGGCTTGTTAGGATCCGTAGAAGAGTCTAAGGACTTTAAAAAGAAACAGACTTTCGGCCTCCGGGTGCGAAGTATTTGTAAAAGAGCCGAAGGTGGCCCACCCTACGAATTCCAGGCTCCGGCTTGTTAGGATCCGTAGAAGAGTCTAAGGACTTTAAAAAGAAACAGACTTTCGGCCTCCGGGTGCGAAGTATCTGTAAAAGAGCCGAAGGTGTCCACCCTGCGGATTCCAAGCTCCGGCTTGTTAGGATCTGTAGAAGAGTCTAAGGACTTTAAAAAGAAACAGACTTTCGGCCTCCGGGTGCGAAGTATCTGTAAAAGAGCCGAAGGTGGCCACCCTACGGATTCCAGGCTACGGCTTGTTAGGATCCGTAGAAGAGTCTAAGGACTGTAAAAGGGAGTCGCGAGGTAGTTAGTAATACCCAAGTACACATGATAAGTGTAATTCGAAGCATCTGGTTGTTCGGAGCATCATTGTGCCTGGCGAACCCTTTTCTACAGTAAAGGATCCACCACCCACAAGGGGGGTCGGAGGATAGGAACCACGCAACATACTTTCGAAGCATTTCACATTAAATCATTATACTTTTACATCAAGAAAAGTTTTGTTCCAAGCCTAGAAAAAATCGAAGACCTTGTCGGCATCTAGAGCTACCTCTCCGGCTACTCTGCCCTTCGGAGCTCAAAGCTGTTGGCTTGGCCCTCTTCGTTCGAACGCTTCTCTTTTTCTTGGAGGCTCGTAGTTTCTTTTGCTCGTCTTGAAGCTCCGCCCACGTCAAGAGCATTTCGGAGTCAGCTTCCGCAGGGTCTTCGGCTCGGTACTCCGAGTCAGACCAGTCCGTAGGTTCGGAAGACGAGGATACCTTCGCTTTCTCCTCCTCTTTAATATAAGCTAAGACGTCTTGGCAAACTTCAAGGGTTATCTCCCCTCCATCTCCGCGAGGAATAGAGAAGCGAGAGCGGCGGTAAGGCCATAAGCCCTCAAGGTTTGCCAACTCCTTTCAGAGCTCGTCAGTAATTTCCAGTAGTTCGAGGTCAGGGCTCGAAGGGCATGATAAAACCTAAAAAAGAACATAACACCCAAGACAAGTTTCTCGTTTATAGCTTTTCCATTAATAAAAAGGGCTTTACAAGACTTCGCATACATAATAACCCTAAAAAGCTAGACCTGCGGGTCGGTTGGCGGAGCAGGAATGACAGGGGCTGGCGAGGCAGGAAGCGGTGGCCTTGTTTGCGCCTGCTTCTGCCGGCGGGCCTCGTCGATCCAAGCTTTGGCTGCGACCTTGTGGTCCATCTTCCAGGTTGACCGGAAGGCTTCCCAGGCCAAGGCTACATTTGAAGATGCCCGCAGCAAGTCGTCGGAGGTGAAGCATCCAGGGGTCGAACCCCCGACTGAGCCGAGGGGGATCTGAAGAGACTCGAGGTGACGAAGAACCCCGATGCCGGCGCATTGCCTGGAGATTTCTCCGTACCGAATGCCGGAGCTCATCATCAGCGACGAAGCCACTTGGATCCTCTTCAGCTTCCGGTCGAGGGACTCGAGGGTCACAGCAGAGGATGAAGAACACATAGTGTCGAAGTACTCCAAGGTACCCTGAAGGGCCTCCAAGGTATGTTCTGCCATGCTGGAGTTCATCTTCTCCGCTGTTTCCAGCCCTGTAGCAGTCGTAGATACCTCGGCCACCTGGAGCATTAAAGAGCTCTTCTGGGCCATTGCCTGGTTGAGAGCCCCCTGGAGCTCCACCAACTGAGCACTCGAAGCAGCAGCCGCTTGGCGGAGCCTTTCAACTTCCGCCCGAAGGACGATGTGCTCAGCTTCGGCCTCTTGGGTAGAGGAGCGAAGCGCATCGCTGTCTTGTTGCGCTATCCGGAGGGCTTCGTCAGATGCTGCCATAGCCCTTCGTTCCTCTAGGGTTTCTTCCTCCATCCTGAGGGATCTCTCGTTGGAGTCATTAAGGGCTGTCTGGAGGGTGGAAACCTTCCTTTTGAGTCGATTAACCTCGACCTCATTGGAAGTCGCTGCCGCTCTAGCAAGGACAAATTGCTGCAAAAATAACAAGTAAGTACCAAAGTGTTTATAATCACTGATACGGAGGAGCTATGATGTTCTTTCATACTTGAAGGGCAGCCCTTTCGAGGGATGAGTTGAGTGTCGGAGCCCTAGCCTCGCTTAAGATGGAGACCAAGTCCAAATTGGCGATATCCTGGCTTTTCTCTACCAGGGGCTCCATGAGCCTTCGGAGGCCCTCCCGATGCTCTAAGAACGGAGCCAGTAGAGGAAGCCAAGATAAGGCTTGAAGGTCATCTGCTGCGGCCTCATCCTCCGAATTGCCAACGGAGTTTGCTGCATGGCCAGGAAGAAGGCCAAGACTAGATATGCTCTTGCCTCTCCCCGGCACGAAAGAAGGCAAGGAAGGCGAAGCAGGAATACCCTGATCATCGGCAGCTACCCCTTCGACCAAAGCCGCTGCAGCAGGGGCAACCTCGACAGTCGGAGCCGCCACTGTAGGGGCGACCTCCGTCGCCAAGTCCGTCCTGACGAGCGCATCCTCCGTTCCAACAGGCGCATCCTCCGCTCCGACGGGCGCGTTCTGGGCCATCAAGCTCGGAGCCTCCGAAGGCACAGGGGGGTCCACTCGAGCAGCAGCCTCCGAAGATGCAGGAGCTTCGAGCGCCGCCGGAGCATCGATACCCCTAGAGGTACCTAATTTGTTAACAAAGTTAATAAGCATATTTCCAGAAACAGTTTGCAGGTATTGGTCAAAAAGGGAGCTTCTGGGAGTACCTTCGGGAGCCTCATGGGGTAGGGTCGTTGGATCCTCCAGGACCTCGTACATCTGAAGGATGTCGGCGAAGTCATCTCCCGAGGCCCTTTCCTCCGTATTTCTTGCCGGAGCCGCGATTTCTGCCGTAACCACTTCAGGTGTGGACGAGTTGGGAGTGGCGGAGCCCGACTCCACTTGTACAACGACGGGCGCAGGGGGAACCGTCGGGGTTACGCCTGCTACCTCCCTAATGGAAGTTTCGGGGGGACCTCCCCTAGGTCTTCATCGTCATCCAGGAGATAGCTCTCGAAGGCCGCCACAGTCTGAGCGTCGGAGTCCTCCAGCTCTTCGGAGGCTGAGCTCCGGGCGTCCAGTGACGAAGCCGACGAGGTCAGAGCCAGCTACCGAGGGGGCTTCACTGTTTTCTTCTTCTTGGACGGCTGCTTGCTGGCTTTCTTGGATGGTTCAGTAGTGACCTTCCTTTTGCGGACAGCAGCTCCGGTTGAGTTAAAATCAGGAAGAAGAGGGGGCTCCGCGCCGAGAGCTTCCCACACTCTATTGGAACGCTCCTAGCTTCCCACTAGCTCTAGCCTCCGTTGCTTTTCAGCCGCCGAAGGGGCTCCGAGAACTCATTCGGTGGCCCAGGTTATGTCCTCCGGAGCCAACGCCAAAGGAGCCGCTGAAAGAAAAAGGTATGATGTCATAAGTATAATTGTTTCCTTCGTCTAATACAACATTGCAGGGAGTGAAGCCTTACCTAGGGTTCGGGGACCTCCCTCCGAGGCCTCTTGAAACACGATCGGCCAGTTAGCTCCGAGGGGAGGGATCCGAAGGGCGATAAACTCTTCGGCTAGATCGCGCATACTCATGCGGCGAGCCACTGAAGTGAGCAGCCCTAGCCTCGTCGAGAGCAGGCTAGGGTTCGGGGAGATCTCCGCCTCCTTCCAGAACCAAATCTCTTGGAGAGGACCTGCGAGGGGGGAGTCCTCTCCGACTTCGGTGTAAAACCACTGAAGTATCCAATTGGTGTACCATCTGTCATTAATGGCCTTTGCGGGGAAATGAAGGGTGTGCTCCCTCCGTAGTTGGAAATTGACGCTGCCGAAAGCTATGGTCACCTTAGAATCCCCAGGCCCGTCCTGTGGCTTCGGCTGGCATATGGCCTCTTGGGTCACAGCGAAGACTTCGGAGCGCCCCTCGCATCCTTCCGCCTGGAGCGCCCATTCGAAGACGGCTAGGCATGCGATGGCATTGGGAGACATTTGAGGTAAGGTTATGTGGAACAGGTCTAGTACCTCCACCAAGAAGTCCACGGCTAGAAGCCCCAGGCCTGCTTCGAAAAACGCTTCGAAGACCACCACCTCCCCGATTCGTGGCCTTGGAGTTGATTCCGGTCCAGGGACCCGAGTCCTCAGTCCAGCGCCCAGTTTCCCGTCCACGGACTCTTCGATGGACTCGGTGGTGCTCACGGATTGACCGATGAGGAAGCTTTGGGCGATTTTCTTCTTGGAAGGCGGACGGAGCTCCCGAGGATTCTTGGGCCAAGTGCCGCCCGAAGTCCCTGCCATGGCCGCTGCTGCCGAGGCGGCCCACGCCTTCCTCTGCGCAAGAGTGATGGCTGCCGCTGGAGCGGTGTGGCTAGTTCTCGCCATTCGCTCGGATGCTCAAGAGGTTGAAGGATTGGGGAAAGTAAATCGCGAGTACTGGAAGCGGTAAAAAACCTCGGTTGGGTGCTACTCTTCGATTGCTTTCACACTGCAGGTTCGGCTTCTATCGCTGGCAAGTGGGTCCAGTAAATGGAACGGTGAGCAACCGCCGTAAAAATCGACCGTTACCTTTTATAGTGTGTAACGGTTACTTGTGCTGTAACGGCTATAATCAAATGGCTCTTCACAACGTTTGCGCTCCGAAACGGTTCTCTTCCCAGTATGTGTTCCCATCGCGTAAGGAACAGGAAGGGGGAGGTTCGAACACTTTGGATTCGATGTCCTCTGTGAGCTATATCATGTTCGAATCCCCTTTAAGTCTTAAAAAATAGAAATGTTCCTTCCATATACTGCCTTCTTTCTAAACAGGTTAACTACAGAGAGGCGTATTCGAGGGGCTACTGTTGGGGGAAATTACTCCATTTTTAGGGCTTAAAGATTAATACTTCAAAGGCTAAGAAAGGCTCTGAAGCGGGTGAGCCGTCGTTCGGAGGTAGAGGCGTCAAGCTGAAGGGTGCAGTGATACGAAGCCTCGATGAACCCTCCGAATGGGGGATAAAGGCCCTGAAGCTGAAGGATAAGATTGATGAGATGTTTGGCTTATCCATATGCCTTGTAGTTTTTTACCTTTTATAACCTTGTTCCTGGCACCGAATAGTTTCCACTATGTCAGTTGTAATCTAGGGGTAATTAGGTCTTTCCCTTATGCATTTTTTCCTATAAATACCCCCCTCCATACCCTGTAAAAGGGATCCCCCGGAACAAGTTATTCTATACACACGTTCAGACTACTCGAGCTATTATCCAACTCGGAGGTTCGAGGCAGTCCTAAAGCACAAGCTCTTTGTTTGTTCGTTCTTGATCTCAGAGAACCTGTTGGTGTAACTTTTGCGCCAACAATTTTGTATTGAGTCTTTTTGTGTGTGCATTCATATCATGCATAATCATCAATCACATTTTGAGCTTGCTTCTGCTATATGATTAATCTGCTTTACTTTCTCTAGCTAGTATATGTTTTTTGATTACTTGTCGATGATCATGTTCTGTTTCAGTTCACATGATATATCTGATACTTGTCATATGCATGGCTTTTATGCTTTAAAATTGAAAAATGATCACCATTGCTTCTGGTAACTAGCATGTGTAGGTTGAATGCTTTCGCTATCTTTTACATGCCTTGTAGCTAGATCCTTACTTAGATGCAGATATGCAACTTGGACATTTATATGCTTTAAATATGAAAAATGTGTTATAAAATGATAAAAATTCAGAAAAATGAGAAATTTATGCATTTTTATGATTATTAGAAAAGATCCAGGTGGGTTTGCTTTGTCGCATTGCATTGTTCTGGACTGCTTACCATAGCACTTTGGTATGAACTAGGACGGTATAATGTATGCCAAGACCACTTTCTTAAGCTTCTGATGGTCCAGTTCTGGCCTAGGCTTGACGTGGTCGGTTAGCATAAGGTTTGACATGCAAATAACCCCTGGCAGAAATGAAAAATATAAAGAAAAAGGAAAAAGTCTAAAAATTTAAAAAGATGACAAGTTTGCTGAAGCACTTTGTTTTTTGGACAATGCTTATCTTGGTAGATATCAGTTAGCTTTTGCATCTCATGCTTTACTTTGCTTATCAACTAGAAAATGTGGTGATGCTTTTATTTGCAATAATCAAAAAATGTGTGCGAATGACTCTTTTTTGATATCATATGTTTCACTGATCATGTCATGTATCTTATACAGTATATCTTTTGCTATACATGTTAGATGTTGTAATTGCAGTTAATCATATCTAAGAAGTATGCTTTTTACACTCCACCGGCACCCCATCTTCATTCATGGCATATTTTGAGGGGGAGCTGCATTTCAGGGGGAGTTTGTGTTATGTCTCTTTAAAGTGCATTTAGTCTCACTTGATGAGTCCAATTGTCAACAAGGGGGAGAAATTTTGGAGTTTAGAGAACATTTTTTAGCTTTCTCTGGGATTTATTTTTCAGGGGAGTTCCTTGTTGGTAATTCTGATATTTGCACTTGGTTTTGAGGCTTTATTTTTTGTTAACCATAATGACCATTTTTCTTGCTTCTGTTTGGCTTTTGGTCATTAGGGTTAAACTTTTATTTTCTTTCTTCTATCTTCTTTTGTCTTTGTTTTTCTGTTTTCACATGTTTTGTAGGTTCTGGAGATGAGCTGAAAAGGGTGTTGATAATGCACTCATCAAGGGGGAGATTGAGAAACCATGTTGAAGAATATGGTTTTGATATTCCAGATGTGATGAGTGATTGTCAACGGAAGTCAAAGGAAGGGAGATATGAAGACGTGTCGAGTCTGAGGTGCATGTGACTCAGGTACATGGGCAGTGAGCGATAGCCAGGCAGAGGAGCAGCGAAGTCGGGCTGGCCCAATCCGGGTACATGGCTAGGAGTGGTAGATGATCCACTGGTCTGTTGACTGGGTTTGACTCAGGTACACGGGCGGCGAGCGATTGCCAGGCTGAGGAAGCTGTGGGGTCGGGTCGGCCCAATCCGGGTACCCGGTGCGAAGACGATGGACGCTTTGTCAGTTTCGGCGCAAAACTAACAACCTATGATTAATTCATTTTTAGGATATTAATATTTAGTTTTTAAGTTTAGAATATTTTTATTTGAGTCAGGTGATTTTTCTAATAATTTTTTAGTAATTTTCGGAATTTAGTTTAGAGTCAGTTTAATTTACCCTAGGGGTAAATTAGTCTTTTCATGTATTAGGATTCGCCTATAAATAGGCCCCTATCCCCCTTGGGGATAGATGACTGTTTTTTCCTTCAGATCAATCTACTATTTACAGTCCAAGTTGTTCTTCCTCCGCCGCTGTTGAAACTTTTCCCATCTGTTTTCTTCCTGGCGAGTGCTCTCAGTTCCAGCGCACGATCTCCAAGCTGAAGTCGCCGGTTGCTGCATTGATCTGCTGCAACACTGCTGACGGGAACACCACGTCTAGGCGCAATAGCTGCCCTGGATACGTGCCTACGGCGGCAGGCAACGCATAGGCACGGTCTCTTGCAGGCGGCACCAGCTTTTGTCGCAGGCCCCACATTCTAGCAGCGTTTTTTCCTCTAGGCGGACGGTTTACGAGAAGGTGGCAGTACGCGTCTGGTAACCAGGAGTGAGACCCGCCGGCCGGTCACATTTTTCTCACACGCAAAGTCTACATCACGTTTCCCAAGGCAAGTGCTTCAGTTTTCTTTTCCTCATGCCGGCAGTAGCACGCGCACCTGCATGCGGCTAGCTTGTGCACAGGAGCATCACGGGCCCCACAGCGAAGTGCTTTTGACGGCTAGCCACAGCCTATGCATGCAAGCTAGCTCGTCATTTCTTTTGCCTTGGTAAGTGCGGCACAACAGTGCAATGGAAGCAGCAGGCAATGTCGACGACTTTGAAGCCAAGCGGCGACGTGAACGGCGAGGCTTTTTCGACGCAGGTAAGTTTTTCCTTTCTGATCTCCTATTTACCTGGTAGGATAAATAAATCAATAATTATCGATTAATTAATAAACTACAGATTTGTTTATTATTTAATCTGTTTAGTAATTATCTCGTATTTTATTTTAAATTTATTTCTGAATTGATTTTTGAATGATCCATGTTTTATTTATTTGATTAGTATTTTATTTCTTGACTGCAATATAATTATTTCGCGGTATATCTAGGTATTTTTATTTACTGCAGTATTTTATTTAGATTGTCTTTAGTATTATTTTAATTAGGGCACCTGTCATTTTTAGGCTAGACAACTTTAGTTCCTGTAATTTGTTTTGCCAATATTATTTGTCTTGTTAAGCTCGTTTGGGTATTGGGTTTAAATTATAGTTTAGCAAGAAATTTTTAGGCGCCCATTCACCCCCTCTTGTTCGCTATTTTCGGTCCTACAAGTGGGTCTTGGGAAATCTCTGCTCAGGGTTCATCTTACTCCACTCTAAAGCCCTACTCACAGCGCTCTCAAAATCAGCCTAGGTGTAGGTGTAACCTACTCCAAAACCATGTTGTCTCTTAGATTGCTAGATCATCATGCCGAGCTGAGGCTCTATATTACTCACCCAACTCAAGATCTGACGGAGCTAAGAATTCTCATTCTGAGTATCAGCTAGCTCTTCTCTCAAGGAAGCTAGAACCTCCACCTAAGATAAGAAGATCTCACACTCTCCATCAATCTGAACAGAATTCTCAGCTTTCTTCTTGATAAGCTCCATCCTCAAAGACACACAGTTCTCATAGACAGTGGGAGGAACTGACAATGTCTAAAACTCAAGCTAAGTTTGTTCCAAATCACCTCTAACTCTCTCAAGATCGCCCCACTACTCATCACCCTTTGCTCTCAGCTCATCTAGGTCAGCTAAATGGGATGGCGGTCTCTACATGGCACAACGGCTGAGGCATGAGCATCTTTTAACTCTAGCTGAGCGCTTTTAAGCTCAATGGCCAAAAAGTCTCTCTCATCAACCCTCTCCGTGTACCTGCACTTCAGAGGAGTCAAGTCACCTAGCAACACCTCACATTTGGGGCACTCCCTTCTCTCACCTAAGGAAGGAAAAGAAGATAGACTCTCAATCTTGCTATTAGTCATAGCAAGCTCACTCTCTAGCTCATCAACCCTTTTCTTAACCCTCCTAAGCAGTTTCTCCCCATACTTCAACTCCTGATGATTTTCTTCAAGTAATTCAACAACATCACGCTCATACGGGGATACCTTCTCATCATCGTCGTCATCAGAGTTTTTAGAGGAACCCTTGTCTTCTTTATCCCAAAGAGCCATTCAGTGGATGCTCTTGTGGGATCTTCGGTTGCGGTGTGAGCGAGTCTTCGGCTTGTCCCCAAAATCCATGAAGCAGAGGGAAAACGGATCATCCTTGTCCTTCTCCTTCCCCTTCTTGATCACGATATCCTCATCGCTTGAGATCGATGAAGAGGAAGAACAAGATGATCGCTTGGAGTAGCCTCTATCCATCTCGGTGAAAAAGGCCTTGTCCGTCTTCTTATTTTCACACTGGCCGTCCTTTATGGCCTTTTAGAAGAACTTCGTCTTGTGATTTCCCTTGGTGAAGGTGTACTTGTTGTAGATTTTGTGCTTGTTAGAGTCGTAGGAGCCACCGCGGGTGCCCTTCTTGTGAGTGTTCCACTTGGGGCAGTCGGCGATGAAATGATCTAGATCACCACACTCAAAACAACTAGGTTTTGTGCCATGACGTTTAAGCATGCGTCTATCATAAACACAGCGAACTCGACTGTTGAACAAACAAAGATCATTATCTCCTAAAAGATCCAACTGGTCCTTAGTGATAGACATCAAGGAGGACAAAGCACAGCTTAAAGAAGCATCAATAGAAGGTGTCGCAAGGGCCAGTGTTTTTGAGCCAGAACCAGTGACATTTGATCTAACTGGATATCAACCTCTGAGGTCTTGATCTTACTGAAAAGCTTTGCAATAGTCAAGGTATCATAAGAAGCACTCTCAACAATGGATGATACCTTGATCTCCTAGATCTTAGGGTCCAAGGTATGAAGAACCTTGAGTGCCTATTCATGATCTGAGACTAGCTGATCTCTGTCGGCCTTGTTGGCCCGAAGCTTATTAATGATCGACTGAAAGCGACTAAATAGAGCCTCAATAGTCTCACCCGGCTTCTGTGAGAAATTTTCATATTCTCATCGGTAGGTCTGATAGAGCCTAGCCTTGACCTAAGTTGTCCCCTCATGGTGTGCCTAGAGGTTAGCCCAGATCTCTCGAGTAGTGTTGAGATGGCTAACGCGCTCAAACTCACTGGGACCTAAACTAGAAAACAAAATGGTCACTGCCTTTTGTTTAGGTCATACTGAGCGACTATCTCAGGGGTAATACACACAGCAGCCATAAGCATAGTAAAAGTGGCATGAACACACATGTCCCATATTCATGAGCTCTGGATCAATAGATAGGCTCGCATGTGAGTCTTCCAATAATTATAGCCAAAGACCTAAAGGGATGGAACCTTCCAAGTAGAAGACATGATCACTACCTTGGGTTAGAACCGATTAAGGTATGGAAAAACCCTAACCTTGCTCTGATACCACTTGTAGGACTGAGAATAGCGACTAGAGGGGGTGAATGGGCGCCTCAATAAATTCTTTCGAATCGATGGCCTACCCTTATCACCCAACGCTCCTCAAATGATAAACAGTAGATACAAATCGATTTTCACAAAGTTACCATAGATTCAACCAGTGCTATCACCCTCCTGTCAGAGATGGTGTGCTGAGATAGTCTGAGAGATCATAAGCACTGAAAATAATCTAGCCTAAAAATGACTGATGTCCTAATCGAAAAGACACTACAACCGTGCTTAAAAGCTGATTAAGATTGCTCACAGTTCAGATGGTATATCTCAAAGTATTTCAACAGAATACGGTGATTTCATCAAGTGCAAAGAAAAACATTCTCAGTTCACAGACGGTCCGATAGATATGAGATAAGTACAATAATTAACCCAATTAATTTGACAAAATAAATGCCAAAAGTAAATAATGCTCTCAAATATATCAATGAATATTCACGATGCAATCTGAAATAAAGTGTTGATATCAAATGACAAAATCACAGAAAATTTACGTACACACAAATCGAGAGAATTGATTACTTCTCATGGTGACCGGTTCCTATTCTTGTGCTTGAGACCTATAGCTTGACTGGACACCGGCTTTTGCTTCATGCACACCCGGTCAAAAATATTCTCACCTTGTGCACTCTCGGTTGGTGGTGGCGTCCAGCCACCACGCTGCTTTGCGTGTCCCCACGCGTTGTCCACGCTCCTCCTCCTCCTCCTAACTGAGCCTGTGCCACTCTCTGCCCGAGGATGTGCCCTTGTACGCGCGGCCAAGCCGCTAGTCGCCTTGCAAGCCACACACCCACCACTAGCGCTCTGTGTCCCCTCGCTGAAGACCACGCGCTAGATTCTAGGGAAAACCGGTTGGGACAAACTTCCTTAGAAAACCAATCCTTCAGCCAAGACTGAAGTGCCGCAGAGAAGCACTGTGGCGGCATGATTGTTAGAAGCATCGAGAAACACAGTGTCGATGGTGATTTCTTGAGATAAACTCTAAAGTAATAGGATGGACAAAAATTGAACTCAGATTTTCAATTTTGGTGAGTCGGTGGAAACCCTAGGAATACAAGGCCTTTTATAGGCATTTCAAAAACTAGAAAAGACAAAATTACCCCTAGGGTAAATTACACCAACTCACGTTGTCCACGCAACCAAGTCAAGCGGATTACAATCCTCGTTGCAATCACAAAGAGCTTGCAAGAATAACGGGAAGGAATGCACAATTCTCAGAGATGATTCAGCTAGTAGCTAGAATACTCAAGAACATGCATAAAGCATACTTGTTTCATTCTCAAAATTTTGTCCTTTCAACACATTGAGAAAGATCCTATTATATAAAAGGGGATTGAGAGGGAGAGGGAGAGGTGTTCAGGACGTTTTACATGGCATTAAGCCAATATTGGTGCGCAGAACCCTAATTAAAGCAAATGAAACGTTTGATAGTTTCTGGTCTCCACATTAAGTCGGCGATAAATCTCTGTTCTGGAAGAATTATTATGAGGCCAGATCCGTTGGAAAGCTTATGAAGTAAGCATTCCAAGTTGTGGTTGAACACATTTATTAGATTTAATATGCGGTTTCTATGAGCATTTTATTCCATACTAGTCACTTGAATCCAAAATGGCCTTCATTGCATTCATTGCTGTTGATGAAGTCCTGCTCCTTTGGCCACTCTTCAATGTTGTCATACCTAAGAACAATTAAATTATAAGCATTAGGTAGCAACTGATTTTCATGTGTAATGCTATTCTTATTTAGGAGTGCGTTCACCTGTTGATTTATTTGCTTTGCACGAGCGCGAGTTATTGCTCCTTCAAAATGATTTGGAATATCTTGATCATTAGGGGAAGGAAATTTTGTTGATGCTAGGCTATCCGTATCATCCTCCCCTACTTGAAAGGGAGTCGTCCTCGACTCTATTTGTTCTGGTCCAAAGAATGGTGACAAATCAGCAATATTGAAAGTAGTACTCACATTGTAGTTATCTTCAGGAAGCTCAATCTTTTATGCATTGTCATTTATCTTCTCTAACACTTTGAATGGACCATCAGCACGTGGCATAAGTTTGGACTTGCGCTTCTCCGGAAAACGCTCTTTGCATAAATGCACCAAAGCCAAATCACTCGGTTTGAAAAGCATATTCTTTCTTCCTTTGTTTGTCTTTTGAGCAAAATAGCGTGCCTTCTTCTCTATAACTTTCTTGGTCTTCAGATGCATAGCTTTCACAAATTCTGCACGCTTTGTTGCCTCCATGTTTGCTCTCTCTTGAAAAAAAAAGTGGCAGCAAATCAAGTGGTGTAATGCCTTCTTCAAAGGAGCACAATTGTGTTGTTGAGTGAACAGTTCTATTGTATGCAAATTCAACATGTGGAAGGCAGTCCTCCCATTCCTTCAAATTCTTCTTAACCATTGTTCGCTGCAACTTGGAGAGTGTAACATCACCAAAATCCTGCAAAACATTTGTGATAGCACTTGGAAGAAAGGAGATATCATTAGTAGAAAACAATACATCTTTGTATACTGGCACAAAATGCACACAATTTGAGTTTTTTTACTTCTCTTAGTTCTGATTTAGTGGCTAGCATAACTAACTTTTGTTTCTCACCCATTTTATTCCCATTCTCATTTGGTTTGTAACTCTCATTTTTAGAATTGGGTTTCTCAGTTTTATTTTTCTCTTGCTCCTTAATACTTCTAACATTTATCTCATTCTTTTGCATTGTATCACCATAAATTTGAGTAAGAGACATTGGTCGAAGGACAAATTCTTTTTGTTCCACTTAAATGAATACTGATTAGTGCGACCATCATGTAGAATGCCACGATCAAATTGCCATGGTTGACCTAGCAGCAAATGACAAACTGTCATAGGAACAACATCACATTCTACCATATCATTATACTCACCAATTTTGAAAGGCACCTTCACCATATGTTGAATCTTCACTTCTCCACAATCATTCAACCACTGTATATGGTATGGATGTGGGTGGCGTAGCTGCTTCAATCCAAGTTTTTCACATATTTCTTTTCTAGCTAAATTATGACAGCTTCCACCATCTATGATTACCTTACATACACGACCATTTACCTTTGCTTTTGTGTGAAAAATATTACAGCGTTGTTCATGATCTTGTTTTGGTTGTACACTTAACATTTTCTTTGTAACAATAAGAGATTGACCACTCTCAAAATCACAGTAAGTCGTCTTGTCCTCTTCTTCTCTCATTTCTGCAGTTGGGTCATCATCGTCTTCACTTGCAGATTCATACTCACCTCTCTCCGTTATTAGCATTGTGCGGTTGATTGGACACACCCTTGAGATATGTCCTCGACCCAAACACATAAAACATTGAATAGCACTACTCTTCACTGTAGAACCCATGGAAGAAGCACGTGTTGTTGTAGCTTGCTTCACAGTTGGGGTAGATTGCTCTTTTCCGCTTCGAGCTGCATGGGGAATGGAAGAAACACTTGCACCAGAACTGTTAGCTCTAAAAGAATTGAACCGAGAGGGGGATTTACCTGATGTAGGTACCAGATTGTTTTGAGTTGATCGAGAGGCAAAAGAATTCTTTGTTACCTTTGATTCTTGTTGTACTTGTCGTTCAGCTTTGATTGCTTGATGCACTAATTCAACCACATTTTCATATGGATGAAACTCAACGAAGTGCTTTATAGGATGGTTCAAACCAGCCAGAAAGCATGCCATGGTTTGCTCTTCATGTTCATATACGTTGGCACGGATCATGGTCATTTCCATCTCCTTGTAATATTCATCCATGGTGTGACCTCCTTGCCTATGCCCCTGCAATTTATCAAATAGATCACGCTTGTAATGATGAGGGACAAACCTTGCTCTCATCTCAACCTTCATTTCAGTCCATGATGCTACAGGAGGTTCGTCATGATCCTCTCTTTGATTCTGAATTTGTTCCCACCAAATCAGTGCATAATCTTCAAATTCAAATGATGCCATTGCAAGCTTCTTTTCTTCCGTGTAGTTGTGCATCCGAAAGATTTTGTCGACTTTTAGTTCCCAAGTTAAGTATTCTTTAAGATTATTGGTACCTGCAAATTTAGACATAGAAAATTTAAGTTTACCAAACCTATGTTCATCATGATGATTGTTGTCGTTGTGATGATGGTGTTGATTTGCTTGATTGTGCGGGGGTATGTTAATATGTATTGGTTCATATGCAGCTCTTCCACGACCCACGCCACGACCACGCTCCCTTCCTGCATTATTATTATTATTTTCATCACCAACCCTTATATTTCTAACAGGTGGAGGGTTTATATTAACAGCACGAGCCCTTCGAGCAGTGGCTTCCTCATCGGTCTCATTTATTAAAGGTTATGTTCAGCTTGTGGTTGTAGTTGTCGTACAATGTTAGCAACTATGTTAGTGTGGAATACGTTCAGTTGTTGATTTACTTCAATTTGAAGATCTTGTATGGAGTTATTCAATTCTTCTCTCAGCTGCTCATTTCCAATAGTGATCTCTTGTTGTAGTGTGTATCTCAATGCACAATATTCAGTCCAGTTAACTGCGGCATCTGGAGCACGTCCACTGTTCCCTGAATTTTCTCCTTGACCTGACATGGTTAGTTGGGCAAACAGCAAATGAAAAAAATTATATGTGTGGATAGTACTCTCAACCTCACTTATCCTTACCACCGAAGTTCTTACTTACCCTCTGCTGATTGATAAAGAAGTTCACACATGAATGGAGAGGCAGAACAATATGAGGTTTAGCGAACTCACAGCTGAGATCAAAGCCTACAATGATTTTATTTATGGAGCTTGGTAGGGGAAATTTTGTCCTACACAATCTGAATTCTCGATGTAGTCTTACTAAGTAGTTATCCACATGAGAACGCACAATCTAGTTGCTGAACACAAGGTTCAGAAGATAAACAAAAGCAACTCACACACAAAGATAATGGAACCAAATGCAATCAAAGGGGTGAGCCAACAGTAGATATGAGTTACAAAAAATGGCTCAATTGCAATGGTTATGGAAAGACGCTAGCTGATTAAACTGATTTAAAATAGGGCACAAGATTGCACCAACAGAACTGTTCTCCCAATAATGCAAAAAAAACAATAGCCCCTCTCTTCTTTTTTTCACATAGTAGGTTGTCTTTCTTTTTTTAGCATGCAATACAGTAACTTTAGTTTTTTTTATACTCTTGTCATCTGTATTGTGATTTTCAACACTGATTCATATCTTTCTTTTCTGTTAAAATTGTAAGAACAAGATCACCAAGTGCAGCCCTATGGAACAGATCAGCTAGTCGTTATAGGATCAAAGTATTTGCAAAGGGCAGAATGGCTATCAAAAGAATTTAGGCTTTTCTTTTCAGTAGTAAGAAGCCAATAATTTGACAACTCAGTAGGATTTTTTTTATTTTCCAACAGAGATGGGTAAACAATAATCTGAGTTTGCTTGTGGGAATTACTACTTATATATTAAACTGATAAATGGGGATTAAAAATAAGTAACACGAAGGACAATGAACCGTTCAGCAACAAGAACACGATCTCTTGGATTAAAACTTAGCAGAACGCACAAGAACAATAGATCGTAAACTATGGTTCAATATTTTTGTGAGGCCATTTTCAAATAGGACGAAAATGAAACTACAACTAGGGATAAAAATTCTACTGTGACAACTGAGGCTCTGATACCAAATTATATGAGGATGTGCCCAACCTTCACGGCGTAGAATCAAAGATACTCATGAAACCTGATGAGTCTTGTGCTGCCAACCATTGCATGTGCAACAACCTGCAGCACAGAGTTCGCCCAACCTCACGTTGTCCACTCAACCAAGTCAAGCGGATTACAATCCTCGTTGCAATCACAAAGGGCTTGTAAGAACAACGGGAAGGAATGCACAATTCTCAGAGATGATTCAACTAGTAGCTAGAACACTCAATAACATGAATAAAGCATAGTTGTTTCATTCTCAAAATTCTGTCCTTTCAACACATTGAGAAAGATCTTATTATATAGAAGGGATTGAGAGGGAGATGGAGAGGTGTTCAGGATGTTTTACATGGCATTAAGCCAATATTGGTGCGCAGCACCCTAATTAAAGCAAATAAAACGTTTGACAGTTTCTGGTCTCCACATTAAGTCGACGATAAATCTCTGTCTGGAAGAATTATTGGATGAGTCCAGATATGTTGGAAAGCTTATGAAGCGTTCCAAGATGTGGTCGAACACATTTATTGGATTTAATATGTGGTTTCTATGAGCATTTTATTCCATACTGGTCACTTGAATCCAAAATGGCCTTCATTGCATTCATTGCTTGATTGATGGTTGTTGATGAAGTTCTGCTCCTTTGGCCACTCTTCAACGTTGTCATACCTAAGAACAATTAAATTACAAGCATTAGGTAGCAACTGATTTTCATGTGTAATGCTATTCTTATTTAGGAGCGAGTTCACTTGTTGATTTATTTGCTTTGCATGAGCGCGAGTTATTGCTCCTTCAAAATGATTTGGAATATCTTGATCATTAGAGGAAGGAAATTTTGTTGATGCTAGGCTGTCCGTATCAACTTCCCACCGACTGAACGTACCCGAGCTAGACCAACAGTATCCATGTGAAACCAAGTGGGGTCGCATTGTGGTTTTATCTTGGTGATGAGTGATTGACAAGTTTTCTCGATCTAGAGTGTTGTGTTTGATTGCCTGTTTGGTTGCACCGATGGGATCGGTGTGTGCGTGGAGATTGTGTGCCGATGGAATCGATGTGCGTCGTGTTTTGTGTTTTGCTTGTCTCATGTGTGCAGGGTTGAGATGCTACTCAACTGTCAACGCGGGTGATCAGGGTCAAGCAGGGAGCTTGATGCTATATGGTCAAGGAGGTCGGGTGAAGTTGGGGATGATCTCAGAAGTACACGTGGAGATGGAGTAAGACATGTACGGACGGATGATCGAGGCAGTGTGTTGACCAAGTCAGGGAAAGGGAGGCCAGTGCAAGTGACTAAGCGGCCCGAGGGGATCGAGAGCGGGAGAGACTTGTTGGCAGTCGAGTTCGCGGATTGGTGATACGTGTCGGTGATCGGGAAGGCTTTGTCGGTTTCGGCTAAAAACTGTCGTATCAGAAAATATTTTTAAATTCCAATAAATAGGAGTTTATTTTTCTATTTAGTCGTCTAGATTAAATGTAATCTTTTATTATTTTTCTAAATTTTTAATTCTGAAAAAATACTAAAAGAATAGGTTAAAAGTTGTAATAAAATAGGTGTAGACTGTTGTGTATTTTTCTAAATTTTTAATTCTGAAAATACACAAGGGTATTTAGGTAATTACATTGTAATTAAACCCTAATAGCATTTTGAGAAATACCTTTATAGATTTGCCTATATAAGGGACCCCATGCCTAGGGGTTTAGTGGAACATTTTGGCTGGATTTTTGGAGAGAAAGAACACCTCAATTCTGAAATAATTTTCTCTTTTTCTTTTCTCACCCGTTGGGGCAGAGCTTCTACTCTTGTCTCTGTGACGCCGGTGTTCCTGTCTGCTTGATGAAGTTCCAGTCAAATTAATTATGAACTTAATTGCTTAATTGTTGTGTTTTGCTGATTCTGAAGATTATAGACATCGCCAAGATGTGTTGTGCTTACTGAATTAATTTTTCTTGCCACAGCTGCATGCCTTTTGATCTTAGTTCCTTCAAATTTTTGTGTAAACCGATTCTTGTGTTCTTGCATGTGTTCATACTACAGCCATTTTTCTTCATTCTCTTCCCTGTTTTGCTCAGCTTTCGTGAAGTTCTTCTGTTTTCTCACCGCCGGGCCAGGCGCCAGCATCGCCGGGTCTTCTCTATTGCTTCCGGCCAGTCAGTTTCTTGGCGGTGATTATTTTTCCTTGACAAAAAGTCTTCATCGTCGACTGAGTTTTCTCTTTATTTCTTGCAATCTGTTGTTTATCCGTTTAGACCGTGCAGTGGTTTTATGCATTGATCTTTGCCAGATTAATTTCTTCTCCATCTCCGGTTTACTACTCTCAGGACAGCATATCAAGTACTCCATGTTGATATGTGCATGTGAGTGAAAATTGCTTCTCATTGTTCCTGTCGAGTGACCAAATCAGATTGCTGTCAAATTTATATCAATTAATTTAGATTCACAATTTTGGTGTTATTTTGATTCCTGGTGTCTTCACCTTGAACCAGTGTTCTCCTAACCGGTGTTTTTGAGAGGATATTGCTTCTGGTTTTCTATTTAGTCAAGTAAATTGTTTTTGATTTGTGCTACAGTGTGTATTTCTGTGATTTCTAGCCAAACGGCGCAGAAACATGAGCTGCAAAGCAGCAATTGCCTTATGCATGCCAGTGTGTTGTATTGTACAGACAGGAGTGTGTGTTTTGTGTTCAACAAAAATTGTCACAAGGCATTTGATTCAAGGAAGAAGCTAGAAGCACACAATGCATAGGAACAGTACCGTGTGAAAAGGATACTTGAATACTTTAGTTTGAAAATTACAGCAAACTTTTATTGTTTCAGCTGAACATCTGTGTTCTGATTTGTTGACTGGATTGTAGTTTTGTTATCTGAAATTTGTGTTTGAAATCAGATTTCAAATCTTATTCATTGAGAGGAGCATTGGGTGTTTTGGAAAGGTCATCAATTCGGGAGAAATTGTTGAGGCGCCTATTCCCCCCCTCTAGTCGCATGTTCCGGTCCTACAATCCATGTGTGCGTGAGAAGCGGCAACTATCTTCCCATGGCGACAGGGATGGCAAACTAGATCCTTCTCCATCTTAAGCTTGGGCAATCCTCAGATGAGGTCCATAGAACTCAATCTTACTAGCAGATCGAAGCTCAAATGACCTAACCTCCTATGCCACCTCTAGGGCTTAGAGGAGGATCCAGCAATCAAACAACAAGAAGGGTCAAAAGAAATAGAGAAATCAATCCGAAAAAACTTACCAAAAGGTAAGATCTAGCAAACCAAATATCCTCTAGAATCAACAATAGAATACATGCCCTTCTTAAAACGAACCTCTAAGCCCTCCTCAAAAAGTTGCAAAACAAAAACCAAATTAAAGCCCAAATTTCCAACCAAAGCAACATTCTTTGAAGAGATATGCTCAGAAATCAGAATTGAAGCAAAACCATGTACCTTCCTTGACCATTGTTCACAAAAGTGATGTACTCCTTGGAGCTCGGGGAAGTGAGACTGGAGAACCATATGCGATGTCCTGTCATGTGGCTAGAGAATTCCAAATCTGTGGTCCATATGTCCTCCAATCCTCGATCCTACAAAATCAATGGTCATAAGGGGGAGCAAATGGTTCGACACTAGGTTTAGCAAAAGAGCTAAACCAGTGTCGAGCCATTTGCTCAAAAGAAGGAAAGAAGTAAGAAGTGTAAAAGTCTGGACCAAAACGTGGCTCAAAGTGTGGTCCTCTATACTGCCTAATGTCACAGCGACGAGGTCCAAAGTCATATCCAGAATGACCTGGAACTCTGCCGGAGCGAAAACCACCCTTCGAAGCATGAGCACGAAAGTCGTCTCCTCTACCACCACCTACACGATGCACCCTGACATCTAGCCTCTCTCCCCGTCGAGGGACTCTCTGTCTACCACCTTGCTGGTAGAATTGCTCCTACTCACCTTGAGATCTCTCAACCCTCTTTCTCCTAAAGAAGAACTCCGCAAGATGCCCTTCTCTCTGACAGAAATCACAGTGATAGGTAGGCTTCTTGGGATCATCATGTCGAGCTGAGGCTCTCTAGCACTTACCCAACTCAAGATCTGATGGAGCTAAGAATTCTCATTCTGAGCATCAGCTAGCTCTTCTCCATCAATCTAAACAGACTTCACAGCTTTCATCTTGATCAGCTCCATCCTCAAAGACAAGCATTTCTCATAGACAGTGGGTGGAACTGACAATGTCTCAAACTCAAGCTTAGTTTATTCCAACTCAGCTCTAATTCTCTCAAGCTCGCCCCACTGCTCATCACCCTTTGTTCTCAGCTCATCTAGGTCAGCTAAATAGGATGGGCAGTCTCTACATGGCACGACAGCTGAGGCATGAGCATCTTTTAGCTCTAGCTGAGCGCTTTCAAGCTCAATGGCCAAAGCGTCTCTCTCATCAACCCTCTCTGTGTACCTGCACTTCAGATAAGTCAGGTCACCAAGCAACACCTCATAGTTGGGGCACTCACTGCTCTCACCTAAGCAAGGAAAAGAAGATACACTCTCAATCTTTCTATTGGCCATAGCAAGCTCACTCTCTATCTCATCTACCCTCTTCTTAAATCTCCTAAGCAGTTTCTCTCGATACTTCAACTCCTGACGATTTTCTTCAAGTAATTCAACAACATCACGGTCATAAGGGGATACCTTCTCATCATCGTCATCATCGGAGTTGTCGGAGGAGCCCTTGTCTTCTTTATCCCAAAGAGCCATTGAGTAGATGCTATTGTGGGATCTTCGGTTGCGGTGTGAGCGAGTCTTCGGCCTGTCCCCGAAAGCGATGAAGTAGAGGGCAGACGGATCATCCTTGTCCTTCTCCTTCCCCTTCTTGATCACGATCTCCTTATCGCTTGAGCTCGATGAAGAGGAAGAACAGGATGATCGCTTGGAGTAGCCTCTATCCATCTCGGTGAAAAAGGTCTTGTCTCGCTTCTTGTTTTCACGCCGGTAGTCCTTTAGGGCCTTTCGGAAGAACTTCGTCTTGGGCTTGCCCTTGGTGAAGGTGTACTTGTCGGAGATGTGCTTGTTGGAGTCGTAGGAGCCACCGCGGGCGCCCTTCTTGTGAGTGTTCCGCTTAATGCAGTCGGCGATGAAATGATCTAGATCACCACACTCAAAACAACCAGGTTTTGTGCCATGACGTTTAAGCATGAGTCTATCATAAACACGGCGAACCCGACTGTTGAACAAACAAAGCTCATCATCTCCTAAAAGATCCAACTGGTCCTTACTGATAGACATCAAGGAGAACAAAGCACAGCTAAAAGAAGCATCAGCAAAAGGTGTCGCAAGGGCCAGGGTTTTTGAGCCATAACCAGTGAGATTTGATCTCAACTAGATATCAACCTTTAAGGTCTTGATCTTACTGAAAATCTCTGCAATAGTCAAGGTATCATAAGAAGCACTCTCAACAATGGATGATACCTTGATCTCCTAGATCTTAGGATCCAACGTATGAAGAACCTTGAACATCTGTTCATGATCTGAGACCAACTAATCTCTGTCGGCATTGTTGGCCCAAAGCTTATTAACGATCGACTGAAAGCAACTAAATAGAGCCTCGATAGTCTCACCCTGCTTTTGTGAGAAATTTTCATATTCTTGTCGATAGTTCTGATAGAGCCTAGCCTTGACCTTAGTTGTTCCCTCACGGTGTGCTTGGAGGGTAGACCAGATCTCTCGAGCAATGTCGAGATGGCTAACGCGCTCAAATTCACCGGGACCTAAACCAGAAAATAAAATGTTCACTGCCTTTTTGTTCAGGTCATAATGAGTGACTATATTAGGGGTAGTACACTCAGTAGCCATAAGCACAGTGAAAGTGGCATGAACACACATGTCCCATATTCATGAGCTATGGCTCAATACATATGCTCGCATGTGAGTCTTCCAATAATTATAGCCAAAGACCTCAAGGGATGGAACCTTCCAAGCAGAAGTCATGATAACTAGCTTGGGTTAGAACTGGTTAAGGCATGGAAAAACCCTAACCTTGCTCTAATACCACTTGTAGGACCGAGAATAGCGACTAGAGAGGGTGAATGGGTGCCTCAATAAATTCTTTCAAATCGATGGCCTACCCTTGTCACCCAACGCTCCTCAAATGACAAATAGTAGAAACAAATCAATTTTCATAAAGTTACAATAGATTAAACCAGTGCTATCACCCTCCTGTCAGAGATGGTGTGCTGAGACAGTCTGAGAGATCATAAGCACTAAAAATAATCTAGCCTAAAAATGACTGATGTCGTAATCGAAAATACACTACAACAGTGCTTAAAAGCAGATTAAGATTGCTCACAGTTTAGATGGTATATTGTCACGCCCCGATTTATCGAAATCGAGACATTATTGAATTTCATAAGAAAAACAATAATACAAGAGGTTCATCATGCGACAACCGTACATACGACATTGTTCATGGTACGCAGACCATATTTATTACATCATTGTTTTAATAAAACAGTAGAGTAAAATAATTAGAAAACGGCATGACGAACTTCTTCTTCAGGATCTTTCTTCTTGACTGGGTTGCTACTCCAGACCGTCTTCGAGATAAGCATCCTCTGTGGGGTCCAACGGGTATGAGTACAAAAAGTACTCAACAAGCCACCGCAAATGCAAATAATAATGCAGGATAATAAACAAGGAAGGATAAAGGCTAACAATGCGGAATAAAGCAGTTGCAGTTATGGCATTTAGTGTAATCATATTTTAATCATGCGGAAAGTAAACATGAGCATCATCAACATCAACTAACTCGAGGAGTACGTTTTACCTCCTCGCACAACGGTCCTTACATGACAAACAACATGCACATTCATATTCAAGTAAACTAACTGGGGGATGTCACGCAACCCGCCCTTGACCGTGGGCTCGGCTTTTCGAAAAGATTTAAGACTCTGATCAGAGATGTACTACTGTACCCACAAGGCACGCACTCATCTCAACGAGATGACCCATTTCACGGGAACTCGTGCCAAAACCTCAATATGAGATGTTCCAAGCGATAACCACCCGCTCTAGGTTTCGCCGGCGCGCCGGGCCGCATCCCGGCTAACGTCGCACCCCCTTTTGCGCCACATTGGTACAAGTCACCCGCAGGTGCAACTTGACCCATCTCCAAGTGGTGGCCTCGGTTTGGAACGACCCATACCTTAGTTAGGACTTACCCACTAGACTTGTGGTTAGTACGTAAGTGTATTGCAACGGATCCCTCAGACCGGTCCTTATAGTGCCCCGGGTGCGACTGACCAATGCCCTAGCTTGCACCCGGAACCCACCATGCATACACTCACAACCATGACTCATCACCAACAGAATTTCCAAGGATAAGAAGTAACGGGATCATATAATAGAACCATTTCACTACGACTCATTTTTATCCTATAGCGGCCGTGTCAATACATTGGACACTAGCTAATATCATAGTTCATATGGTGACAAGGAGGTTAGGCGAGATAGCATGGCTTGGGTTGCACATCAAGGTCGGGGGATCCTAAATAAATATAATGTAAGGGTTCATTTGACTAATGCATATACATAACCTATGTGTTTTAGCGATAGTTAATTCAGACATGGGTTCAATATGCTCAAAAGAATTGTTTGGTGACTTGCCTTGTTCAGCAAAGGGAGAGGGAGGGACTTCGGGGAAGTACTCCGGCTCTTCGGCGACGTCGTAGTCTTTTTAATATAAAGTAAAATAAAAGAACACAACATCCAATCAAACAGTATAACATTACATTATAAACATGTAAGTTTAAGTTGGTTATAAATAAAATAAACTCAAAGTTTAAAGTTCTGAAATTTATTTCTCCATTAATTTAAAATGAATCTACATGAATTATTGTTTTTCATAAAAAGGGTTTTTAAGTGTGTATAATACTACATTAAGTTTTCTAATCAACTTAATATGAATGATTCAGGGAAAACTCAGTGGTTTTAGTGTTTAAACAGAAGGGACAATTATATAATTTTTCTGGAATTTAAATATTTAAATTTGCATTTAAATCCTAAGGGCATTTGAATACTTATTTAAATAAACCTGAAAATGTCCAAATAGCCTACTGTTTTTATTCCCTAAACATGTAGAGAATAATTTTATGAATTTTCTAAAATTGGAATGGCAATTTTTAGAGTCCAAATGCATTAGATATGAATTTTACAAGTTTAAAAGCATTTCTGGAATTTTATTTTCAAATTTTAAACCTCTCGGGTCCACGGTGAGCCAGGCCCACGGTGAACCCGCGCACTGTGCGCGTGCGCCGGGTCGATCTGGACCGTCGGATCCAGATCCGACGCGCGAGGGCGAGGCGGGACGCGCAAGTGGCTACGGACGGCCAGGATTAAAACGTGCGAACCGGTACCACGTGGACGCACAGGATTAAACGCGGTTTTTAAATACAGATGGACGCGCGAGATTAAAACGTACCCCTTCGCCGAGATCTAACGGATCAGATTAATCCGCACGCGGGGATTAAACATCACCGTCGGATCCAGATCGCACGGTCGTGCGTGAATCCGACACGGCACGGGTACTCGACCCGTGCCGGTCGTCTTCTCCGACGACGGCGAGCGGGCCAGCGGCCACGGCGAGCGACGACGACCTAGTCTAAGGCCTAAAATGGAACGAGGGTACTACGGGGATCACGAGGGTACCTCGGCGGTGAGAAAAGATCGACGGAGCGTGGCCGGCGACGAGTGAAGGCGGCGGAGGCGTTCGGGTCCTTGGCGGCGACGGCGATCCGGCGGGGTTCGACGTCGATGGAGTGGTGGCCGAGGTCGGGGAGGTCCCGGTGGTCACGACGGTGCGGTCGGCGTGGACGGAGAGGGACTCCGGCGACGGCGAGCGGCGGCTGGAGGACGGGCGGTGGTGGCGCGCTAAAATGTGGAATGCAAGGGCTCTGTTGGATCTCGCAGCGTGTGAGCGTGGGGGCGCATTGCGGACGGTCGGAGGGTTTATATAGGGTCATCGGCGGGGGCAGAGGGGGCGTAGTCTGCGGTGGCCGGGATTAAAACGCGTTTAAGCGCCGGCGAGCTCGGGTTGAGCTCGATTCACCGAACCTGGACGCGAATCGGTCGAGTTTAATGGGGGGAAACGGTCAGCGCGACGTGGGGGTTTGATTGCCGGGCTTAATTCGAGGGGAGGGGGTCGGGGGCAAGGGATCCGAGGCGAGTAATGGCGGCCGGCGTAGTTTGGGGACGACGGCGCGGGGTTGAAGACGGAACTGACATGCGGGGGCCACTGACCAGTGAGCGCGAGCGGGCGAGGGTGGCGCCTGACGGGTGGGGCCGGGGCGTCGGGTTCGCGCGCGAGGGGAAAAATTTTGGCGCCGACAGGTGGGGTCCATGTGTCAGTCTAAGGCGGGGCGCGGTAACGGGCTGGGCCGGCCGGGAGAGAGGAAAGGGAGGGAGGGGAGCCCATTACTGTTAAAATACTTTTCTGAATAAAATAATTCCAGAAAATGGATTAAAATATTAGGGCTACTTCCAAGGCTGGTAAAAATTTATAAAAATTCTCAAAATTATATTTTGGTCTTAGGATCATATACAAAAAGTTTCACCTCCTGATTTGGTCATCTACTCTATGTTGTAGTTCAAAAGGGTATAAAAGGGATTTAAAAGTATTTTCTGAAATAATAATTTCAATAAATTGAATTTAATAATGTTTTTATTGTTTTGAAAATTTGGGGTGTTACAAACCTATCCCCCTTACAAGAATCTCGTCCTCGAGATTGGAATGCTACTCAAATAGCTCGGGGTATTGAGCTTTCAGCTCGTCTTCTTTTTCCCAAGTGGCTTCTTCGGCGGGATGGTTGTTCCATTGGACTTTGCAGAAGCGAACAACGCGACTTCTGGTTACTCTTTCCTTGGTTTCCAAGATCTTGACGGGTCTCTCTATGTAGGTCAAGTCTTCTTGGACGTTGAGCTGCTGAAGGTCGGCTTGCTCGGTGGGCACACGGAGACACTTCTTCAGCTGCGAGACATGGAACACATCATGAACGCCTGCCAAGGATGGAGGCAGTTCAAGTTGATATGCCACTTCTCCTTGTCGACGGAGGATCTGGAAAGGTCCGACGTAGCGGGGTGCTAGTTTGCCTTTCATGTTGAACCTTTGAGTGCCACGGAGGGGAGTGACTCGGAGGTAGACATAATCACCCTCCTCAAAGGCTAGATCTCTTCGACGGTTATCGGCGTAGCTCTTTTGCCTGGATTGGGCTGCCTTCAGTCGGTCTCTTATGATCTTAACTTTCTCTTCGGCTTCTCTCAATAAATCTGTCCCAAACAGTTGTGATTCTCCGGTTTGATCCCAGAGCAACGGCGTTCTGCACTTACGCCCATAGAGTGCTTCGAACGGGGACATTTGCAGGCTGGCTTGATAGTTGTTGTTGTAGGAGAACTCTGCATAAGGTAAGTTCTTGTCCCACATTCCGCCAAAGTCTAGAGCACAGGCTCTAAGCATATCCTCCAATATCTGGTTGACCCTTTCGGTCTGACCGTCGGTCTGTGGATGATAGGCGGTGCTAAAGTTCAGCCGGGTGCCGAGTTCCTCTTGAAGGTTTTTCCAAAACTTGGAGGTAAACTGACTCCCGCGGTCAGATACAATCTTCTTGGGAACTCCGTGGAGGCACACGATCCGGGTCATATACAACTCAGCCAACTTGGCGACGGTGTAAGTTGTCTTGACCGGAACGAAGTGGGCTACCTTGGTGAGTCGATCAACGATCACCCAGATAGAATCATGACCAGCTTGGGTCCTGGGTAGTCCCGTGATGAAGTCCATTCCTATTTCTTCCCACTTCCATTCAGGGACTTTGAGGGGTTGAAGAAGTCCGGCAGGTCTCTGATGCTCTGCCTTGACTCGCCGGCATGTGTCGCACTTGGCCACATACTCGGCTATTTCCCTCTTCATGCTGACCCACCAATATTTCTCCTTCAGGTCTTGGTACATCTTTGTACTCCCGGGATGGATGGAGTATAGAGTATCGTGGGCTTCTTGAAGGATGAGAGTCTTCAACTCTGGTAGGTTGGGTACGCATACTCGGTTTCCGAACCAGACGGTACCATGTTCGTCCTCGGAGAATCCGGGGGCTTTACCCTTCCTCATGTTTTGCTGGATCTCCAGGATGTCCGGGTCTTCCTTCTGCTTCTCTCGGATCTGGTCTATTAAGACAGGCCGAGACTCCAAGGCAGCGAGGTACTCTCGGGTGGTGATCCCTAGGTTTAGCCTTTCCATCTCTTTATAAAGTAGAGGAGCCTGGTCTTGAATCATGATGGCATTGCAGTACCCTTTTCGACTAAGGGCGTCTGCCACCACATTCGCTTTGCCTGGATGATAATGGATGCCCAAGTCATAGTCCTTGATCAGTTCCAACCATCTCCTCTGCCTGAGGTTCAGATCTGGCTGGGTGAATATGTACTTGAGGCTTTTGTGGTCGGTGAAGACCTCACACCGATTTCCCACAAGGTAATGTCTCCATATCTTCAAGGCATGAACCACGGCTGCTAGTTCCAGGTCGTGGGTTGGGTAGTTCAGCTCATGTGGTCTCAATTGCCGGGAGGCGTAGGATATCACCTTCCCTTCTTGCATTAAGACGCATCCCAATCCTTGACGAGAGGCATCACAGTAGACGTGGAAGTCTTTCCGGATGTCTGGCAGAGTCAGAACGGGGGCTGACACGAGCTTCTTCTTGAGAGTCTGGAAGCTCTCTTCGCAGTCGGGGGTCCAATCAAACTTCACCTCTTTTTGCAGAAGTCTGGTCATCGGCTTGGCGATCTTGGAAAAATTCTCGATGAACCGGCGGTAGTATCCGGCCAATCCGAGAAAACTCCGGATCTCGGTCACGGTCGTTGGCTGTAGCCAGTTGGTTACCGCTTCAACGGTGGTTGGGTCCACTGCTATTCCTCCGGCAGATATGACATGGCCGAGGAACTTCACCTCAGACGACCAAAATTCGCATTTGCTGTATTTGGCGTACAGTTGCTGCTCCCTTAGCTTTCCGAGGGTCAGACGGAGGTGAGTCTCGTGTTCCTCCTTGGTCTTGGAGTAAACGAGGATATCGTCGATGAATACCACGATGAACTTGTCCAAGAACTCCATGAATACATTGTTCATCATGTTCATGAAGAAGGCCGGGGCGTTCGTGAGTCCGAACGACATCACAGTGTACTCGTAGAGTCCATAGCGGGAGGTGAAAGCAGTCTTGGGTATATCTTCCTCCCTGATCCTTAACTGGTGATAACCTGACCTGAGGTCGATCTTGGAAAACACCGAGGATCCTTTCAGCTGATCGAACAGGTCGTCGATCCGAGGCAATGGGTATTTGTTCTTGATGGTTACGTCGTTCAAGGCTCTATAGTCCACGCACATCCTCTTGGTCTTGTCCTTCTTCATGGCAAATATGACCGGTGCACCCCAGGGTGAGGTACTCGGGCGGATGTAACCTTTCTGCTCTAGGTCTTCGATGTTGTTCTTGACTTCGGCTAGTTCATTGGCGGCCATTCGGTATGGGCGCTTGGAGATTGGAGTGGTCCCCGGGACAAGCTCGATTCTGAATTCGATGTCCCGCTTGGGAGGCATTCCGGGCAGATCTTCGGGGAAAACATCTGCAAACTCCTTGACTATTGGCACCTCTTCAAGAGCTATCGAGCGAAGGGATGCCCCGAGTGGTTTGCGACTGGTCATCCGAAAGGTGACGGTTACGCCCTCAGGACTGGTCACCGTGACGGACTTGTTGGCACAGTCGATCACTCCCTTGTGCTTCATCAACCAATCCATACCTAGAATAAGGTCGAGTCCGGTGCATTGGATAAGGACAGGCTCGGCCCGAAACAGCACTCCTTGGATGTCAAGTTGAACCTTAGGGCTGTAGAAACGAGCTGAGGTCCTATTGCCGGGGGTGGCAATCACCATGGGAATTGGTAGAGGGAGCACGTCCAGATGGTTTGTTGTTGCAAAATCTTCAGAGACAAAGGAGTGGGTTGCTCCAGAGTCAAATAATATGACGGCCGGTACGGAATTTATAGTAAACGTACCGAGTACGACTTCAGGAGCCTCCTGAGCTTCCTCCGCGCTGACGTGGTTGACGCGGGCGCGCACGGCCTGGTGGGGTGCTGCGCCTGGGTTCTGCTTGGGGTGAGGACACTGGTGCGAATAGTGCCCTTCCTTGCGGCAGTTGAAGCAGACGACCGGCCTTCCCTGGCGATCCCTCAAGATCGGGGCCTTGGCGGCCGGTGCGGGCTGGGCGGCCGGAGCTGGTTGAGCGGGGCGAGGATGCCCGGCGTTGGATCCACCGGCTGCATGAGGTGGCCTGTAGGCGGGCCGAGGATGGTAGGCGGGCGCCGTTGGCGGAGGGACGAAGCGGGGCCTCTGGGTGTTCGCCTGCTGATGCTTGAAGGCGATCATCTTCCTCTTCTTGAGGTCCAGTTTGTTCTGCTCAGTCTCTTGGATGAGCGCTTTGTTGACAAGCCGCTGGAAGTCGGCGAAGTCGGCGGCGACGAGCTGGATGGACAGCTCATCCTTAAGTCCCCTTAGGAACTTGGCTTGGCGGAGGGCGTCGGTGCGCACTTCCTCCGGTGCGTAGCGAGCGAGGCGGTTGAACTCATGGAGGTACTCCATGACAGTCCTGTTGCCTTGCTGCAGGTCGCGGAACTCCTGCTGCTTCACCGCGATGACACCGGCGGGGACGTGGGCGGCACGAAAGGCGATGGTGAACTCCGCCCAAGTCACCATGTGGCCTTCTGGCTGGGACGCGCGATAGTTGTCCCACCACTCAGCGGCGGGACCCTGGAGCTGATGAGTGGCGAAGGCCACTCGCTCCCGGTCTGTGCAGGGGAGGAGGTCGAGCTTCTTCTCGATGGTGCGGAGCCAATCTCCGGCCTCCATCGGGTTGGTCGTGCTCGAGAAGATGGGCGGGCGCACGCGCAAGAACTCGGAGAGTTGCGGGGCGGCCGCGGGTGCTGGTGCGCGAGGGGCGGGCTCCCCATTCTGCAGACGGTCCAACTGAGCCTGTTGGTGCTGCATTTGGGTGAGGAGGGCGGTGATCAGATGATTCTGGTTCGCCATCATTTCCGCCAAGGTGGGGTGGTTGGCGGAAGGCGACCCAGACTGACGTGGGCCTGTCGCACCCCAGTTGGGTACAACACCCTCGGGCGCATCTCGGCTTCCTCCTGCTCCGTTGTTGGAGCCGGTGTTCTGGTGGTCGGTCATCTTCTGAATATCCAAAGTGATAAAGCAAAAGATGACAAAACAGTAATACAACCAAAAATACCATATAAAATTCAAGCACATGAATATATAGGGTGGTAAAAATGTTCAGTACAATCAAGCTCTTATTCTACCCACAACACACTCGTTGCGGGTAGCACCACATACAAAATAATGATTTTTATTAAATTTTCGCGTCTCCTAACGCCTACTCGCCACCGGAGGCGGTCTCCGTGCTCTCGGAACCACGAGTGCGCGGCTCCAGAGAGATGGTGGGCTCGAGAAAATTCTCGATGATGGAGTCGGAGACGAGGCCGGGGCGTGGTGTAGGGGCGCTGGTGGAAGGCCTGGCGGGGGAGGGTCGTGGCGGGATCCTCTTGGGGCGAGGGAGGGGCTCACGGATAGGCTTCTTCTTCCTAGGAAGAAGAGGAACCATCTCCGCTATGTCCTTCTGCAGCTCCATGATCTTGCGCTGCAGCTCGCCGTTCTGCTGGATCAGGTTCTTCGTTTCTTCACGAAGAAACGCAACCGCCTCATGGTGCTCGTCGGCGTCGAGCACCGCCTCGGTGTGGAGATCATCCATGGCCTGCAGAAGACGCGACTGCCGGGCCATGACCGGATCACGCACGGAGTGAACTCCGAGGTAGATGCTACGGTGGGCTCCGGGAGTACGCTTCGGTACAAGCCGGAAGGATGAGTTCTGAAGACGATCGTCGTAGATCATCCTCAGCTCCATGAGGGCCTGGAGGGCGACTCGTTGGCACGCGACGTCGAAAGTCGGGCCTCCAAGTGCGGTGGTGTAGGGCGGCAGGTGCTCTCCGGAGCCATGGACGGTGAGGGAGACGTCGCAAGGCCCGGCGAACTCGTCGGGGTAGACTCCTTGAAATTCGGGTTCGAAGAGGAACCCGAGGAAGGTAAGCATCATGCGGAGCTCCCGGACGAAGCCCTCATAGTGGCGGCAGTAGCTGTGGACTTGGTAGACTGGCATCTACAAAACAGTAAGTTGAATAAAAGTGAGGAGAGGAACAAAGTTTATGAAGTAGATTTTCAAGAAATAATTTCCTGTGGCTAATGGCTAGGCGGGTCTGTTTGGCTTCCTACAGTCAAGTCGGCTCTGATACCATCTTGTCACGCCCCGATTTATCGAAATCGAGACATTATTGAATTTCATAAGAAAAACAATAATACAAGAGGTTCATCATGCGACAACCGTACATACGACATTGTTCATGGTACGCAGACCATATTTATTACATCATTGTTTTAATAAAACAGTAGAGTAAAATAATTAGAAAACGGCATGACGAACTTCTTCTTCAGGATCTTTCTTCTTGACTGGGTTGCTACTCCAGACCGTCTTCGAGATAAGCATCCTCTGTGGGGTCCAACGGGTATGAGTACAAAAAGTACTCAACAAGCCACCGCAAATGCAAATAATAATGCAGGATAATAAACAAGGGAGGATAAAGGCTAACAATGCGGAATAAAGCAGTTGCAGTTATGGCATTTAGTGTAATCATATTTTAATCATGCGGAAAGTAAACATGAGCATCATCAACATCAACTAACTCGAGGAGTACGTTTTACCTCCTCGCACAACGGTCCTTACATGACAAACAACATGCACATTCATATTCAAGTAAACTAACTGGGGGATGTCACGCAACCCGCCCTTGACCGTGGGCTCGGCTTTTCGAAAAGATTTAAGACTCTGATCAGAGATGTACTACTGTACCCACAAGGCACGCACTCATCTCAACGAGATGACCCATTTCACGGGAACTCGTGCCAAAACCTCAATATGAGATGTTCCAAGCGATAACCACCCGCTCTAGGTTTCGCCGGCGCGCCGGGCCGCATCCCGGCTAACGTCGCACCCCCTTTTGCGCCACATTGGTACAAGTCACCCGCAGGTGCAACTTGACCCATCTCCAAGTGGTGGCCTCGGTTTGGAACGACCCATACCTTAGTTAGGACTTACCCACTAGACTTGTGGTTAGTACGTAAGTGTATTGCAACGGATCCCTCAGACCGGTCCTTATAGTGCCCCGGGTGCGACTGACCAATGCCCTAGCTTGCACCCGGAACCCACCATGCATACACTCACAACCATGACTCATCACCAACAGAATTTCCAAGGATAAGAAGTAACGGGATCATATAATAGAACCATTTCACTACGACTCATTTTTATCCTATAGCGGCCGTGTCAATACATTGGACACTAGCTAATATCATAGTTCATATGGTGACAAGGAGGTTAGGCGAGATAGCATGGCTTGGGTTGCACATCAAGGTCGGGGGATCCTAAATAAATATAATGTAAGGGTTCATTTGACTAATGCATATACATAACCTATGTGTTTTAGCGATAGTTAATTCAGACATGGGTTCAATATGCTCAAAAGAATTGTTTGGTGACTTGCCTTGTTCAGCAAAGGGAGAGGGAGGGACTTCGGGGAAGTACTCCGGCTCTTCGGCGACGTCGTAGTCTTTTTAATATAAAGTAAAATAAAAAGAACACAACATCCAATCAAACAGTATAACATTACATTATAAACATGTAAGTTTAAGTTGGTTATAAATAAAATAAACTCAAAGTTTAAAGTTCTGAAATTTATTTCTCCATTAATTTAAAATGAATCTACATGAATTATTGTTTTTCATAAAAAGGGTTTTTAAGTGTGTATAATACTACATTAAGTTTTCTAATCAACTTAATATGAATGATTCAGGGAAAACTCAGTGGTTTTAGTGTTTAAACAGAAGGGACAATTATATAATTTTTCTAGAATTTAAATATTTAAATTTGCATTTAAATCCTAAGGGCATTTGAATACTTATTTAAATAAACCTGAAAATGTCCAAATAGCCTACTGTTTTTATTCCCTAAACATGTAGAGAATAATTTTATGAATTTTCTAAAATTGGAATGGCAATTTTTAGAGTCCAAATGCATTAGATATGAATTTTACAAGTTTAAAAGCATTTCTGGAATTTTATTTTCAAATTTTAAACCTCTCGGGTCCACGGTGAGCCAGGCCCACGGTGAACCCGCGCACTGTGCGCGTGCGCCGGGTCGATCTGGACCGTCGGATCCAGATCCGACGCGCGAGGGCGAGGCGGGACGCGCAAGTGGCTACGGACGGCCAGGATTAAAACGTGCGAACCGGTACCACGTGGACGCACAGGATTAAACGCGGTTTTTTAAATACAGATGGACGCGCGAGATTAAAACGTACCCCTTCGCCGAGATCTAACGGATCAGATTAATCCGCACGCGGGGATTAAACATCACCGTCGGATCCAGATCGCACGGTCGTGCGTGAATCCGACACGGCACGGGTACTCGACCCGTGCCGGTCGTCTTCTCCGACGACGGCGAGCGGGCCAGCGGCCACGGCGAGCGACGACGACCTAGTCTAAGGCCTAAAATGGAACGAGGGTACTACGGGGATCACGAGGGTACCTCGGCGGTGAGAAAAGATCGACGGAGCGTGGCCGGCGACGAGTGAAGGCGGCGGAGGCGTTCGGGTCCTTGGCGGCGACGGCGATCCGGCGGGGTTCGACGTCGATGGAGTGGTGGCCGAGGTCGGGGAGGTCCCGGTGGTCACGACGGTGCGGTCGGCGTGGACGGAGAGGGACTCCGGCGACGGCGAGCGGCGGCTGGAGGACGGGCGGTGGTGGCGCGCTAAAATGTGGAATGCAAGGGCTCTGTTGGATCTCGCAGCGTGTGAGCGTGGGGGCGCATTGCGGACGGTCGGAGGGTTTATATAGGGTCATCGGCGGGGGCAGAGGGGGCGTAGTCTGCGGTGGCCGGGATTAAAACGCGTTTAAGCGCCGGCGAGCTCGGGTTGAGCTCGATTCACCGAACCTGGACGCGAATCGGTCGAGTTTAATGGGGGGAAACGGTCAGCGCGACGTGGGGGTTTGATTGCCGGGCTTAATTCGAGGGGAGGGGGTCGGGGGCAAGGGATCCGAGGCGAGTAATGGCGGCCGGCGTAGTTTGGGGACGACGGCGCGGGGTTGAAGACGGAACTGACATGCGGGGGCCACTGACCAGTGAGCGCGAGCGGGCGAGGGTGGCGCCTGACGGGTGGGGCCGGGGCGTCGGGTTCGCGCGCGAGGGGAAAAATTTTGGCGCCGACAGGTGGGGTCCATGTGTCAGTCTAAGGCGGGCGCGGTAACGGGCTGGGCCGGCCGGGAGAGAGGAAAGGGAGGGAGGGGAGCCCATTACTGTTAAAATACTTTTCTGAATAAAAATAATTCCAGAAAATGGATTAAAATATTAGGGCTACTTCCAAGGCTGGTAAAAATTTATAAAAATTCTCAAAATTATATTTTGGTCTTAGGATCATATACAAAAAGTTTCACCTCCTGATTTGGTCATCTACTCTATGTTGTAGTTCAAAAGGGTATAAAAGGGATTTAAAAGTATTTTCTGAAATAATAATTTCAATAAATTGAATTTAATAATGTTTTTATTGTTTTGAAAATTTGGGGTGTTACATATATCTTAAAATATTTCAACAGAATACAGTGATTTCATCAAGTGCAAAGAAAAACATTCTCAGTTCATAGACAGTCCAACAGATATGAGATAAGTACAATATTTAACCCATTTAATTTGACAAAATAAATGCCAAAAGTAAATAATGCTCTCAAATATATCAATTAATATTCACGATGCAATATGAAATAAAGTGCTGATATCAAATGACAAAATCACAGAAAAATTTGAGATAAAAACTGTACGTGCACACAAATCGAGAGAATGGATTACTGTTCATGGTGACCGGTTCTTGTTCTTGCGCTCGGGACATATAGCTTGACTGGCCGCCGACTTCTGCTTCACGCGTACCCGGTCAAAATATTCCCACCTCGAGCACTCTCAGTCGGCGGCGGCATCCAGCCACCGCGCTGTTTCACGTGTCCCCACACATTGTCCCCGATCAGCCTCATGACTGAGCCTGTGCCACTCTCTGCCCGAGGATGTGCCCCTGTACGCGTGGTCGAGCCGCTAGTCCACTTGCAAGCCACACACCCGGCACTGGCGCTCTGCGTCCCCTCGCTGATGACCACGCGCTAGATTCCAGGGAAAATCGGCTGGGACAAACTTCCTCAAAAAACCGGTCCTTCAGCCAAGACTGAAGTGCCGCAGAGAAGCACTGTGGCGGCATGATTTTAGAAGCGTCGAGAGACACAATGTCGGTGGTGATTTCTTGAGATAAGCTGGAAATTTCTAAAGGAATAGGATGGACAAAAATTGAACTCAGATTTTCAATTTTGGTGAGTCGGTGGAAACCCTAGGAATACAAGGCCTTTTATAGGCAGTTCAAAAACTAGAAAAGACCAAATTACCCCTAGGGTAAATTACACACAAACGAAAAAATGAAACAACGGGCCCAACTGGAAAAATGGTAAAATTCTATCTAAAGATTACTTGTCCTGGCGCGGAGCTTTCATAGCAGCTACGGCTTCACTTCAGGACCATCAGTTCTCCGATGGGCGTTCCAGATTGGGGCGTCGGTTTTTTGCCGAAACCGACAAAGCATCCACACTATCTTCGTATCGGGTACCCAGATTAGGCCGACCTGATTCCATGGCTCCCTTAGCCCGACAATCGCACGTCGCCCATTTACTTGAGTCAAACCCGATCAAGAGACCAGTGGATCCCCTACCGTTCCTAGACCATGTACCCGGATTGGGCCGGCCCAACTCCGCATCCCCTTTGCCCGGTAGTCGCTCGCCGCCTGTGTACCTAAGTCAAACGCGGTCAAGATATGGCAGATATCTTCTCCTCTTCATCTCCTCTCTTTTCTCTTTGTTGACATCCGTTGACAATCACTCATCACTTCTAGAGCCATGAGTCCCATGATCTTCAACATGGCTCCTCAACCTCTCGGCTCATCTCACGGTTGCTTTCAACAGTCACCCGGTTTTGATGCTTGGGAGAGTGGTGACTACGCTAAGGTGTTTGGGCCTTCGCATCTTCGGAGAGCCCCATTGACTAGTCAACCTTAGGAGCAGCGGCCCCTAGGCCGACTAGAGTGTGTCGATAACCAGATAGGCTTACATTGTTTGATCTTCCACCGAGACGGACTCGAGGTAGGCATCGTGATTAGGCTGACTAGGGTGCGTCGATCACCACATAGGCTTACATTGTATCGAACCTTTTGTATTAGATGTTGCTTTTTCTTATGATTATGCTTGTATTCGTTTATTTTTCTTATGATTCTGCTTCTATACACGTCTTCGTTATGACGATATATATTTCATCATAAAACTTCTATGTGCAATTTTATCATAAAACTCATAGCACACAAAGTAAGAAATACATACTAATTATTTAATACTCCAACACAAACAACACATAATGAGGTACAATACATAACACGGTACAGTACATTACAATTGACAAATGCAAACTACACTAGGTGACTACTGAGTGCAGCGAGGGTACTTTCTCTTCCTTATGGCCTCTGGTCCTGCTTCATGCGCACAACGAGCCATGTCACACTTCCTCTCTCTATCAGCCTTGGCTCCTCTTTTGTCTTGCGCTCCGCCTCCTCCCTCCTCTTAAATTCTTCCTCGCACTCACATTCCCTCTAGTATCTCATCTCATTGAGCTCCTTGTTGAACGCATGGTGCCTCATAAGAGAGGTCCAGTCCTCCGGATCCACCTCTTTGTCGATCCATTCGACAAAGTCACATAGTCGAGGTGGCGACAGTGGAGAAGTTACCTACATGCATAAATATTAATACATATATTGTAAGTTATTAATACTGGTTTGTTTGCACGTGGTCCATGCTTTGGTCTTGGTTTTAGCTTTTCGGAGTCCAAGAGTAGTTGGCACATTTCCAATACCTCATCTCGTAGGTGAGGTCATTCATGCTTCTCATGAATTTACATTTGTCTCCACAGAAACACATGAGGGATTGTTGGCGTAAAAGATTACGCTAACAGGTTTCTGTAGAAAAAAAACTAACAAACGAAGTGTTTGCGAAGCAAACTGTTCTAAGCCTCCGAAAGGATAATAACTTAGAATAGTTCGAAAGTGTGTATTGAATCACTTGTGATCGGTCCCTATTACAGGGTGAAATGGGGGGTATTTATAGGCCTAAACATTAAGGAAAAGACCTATTTGCCCCTCTATTACAACCGACACTAAGGAAACTATTCAGTTTTCTTAATAGGGCTAAAATGGTAAAAGACTAATCTAATAGGATAGAAGATAAGTCTTCCATCTTAGCTGGCAGAAAAGATCCTGAAGGGCCTTGGTTCGAAGACATACTTCGAACCAGCACCTGTCTTCGGGCTTCGAACCAGGTTCCGAGCATCTTCGAAGAAAGTCTTCGGACAATCTTCGAACTAGTTGGCTGTCTTCATGCTGCTTTAGCAATAACCCCGAAGATGAGATATTTTCCCCCAACAGTAGCCCCTCGAATACGCTTCTCCATACGACCTGTAACGTTAGGAGAGCAGTATACGGAAAGAAAAGATAACCAATCATAGGGGTTATTGATTTTTGTTTTATCTCCAAAATGCATGAAGATATGAACTTCGAATCAGTCATAAAGTAATTACTGTTCGAACTATCTTAAAACTGACTCAGGAAGTTCGAAAGTCTTTTTAGACTTAGAAAAAATAGCCGTTAGTTTCTGTTTCTAACGGAAGTTATATGAGGCGTTATTTTCGGAGGAGAATAACAGGCGGGAATGCGAAAAGGCAGAGCCCAAACGGTAACAAACGGAAAGATTAGGCTATAAATAAAGAGCTCCAGAACTTACTCGATTACCTTTTCACCGCTTCCTCTCAATCAAAAGCCTTTTGAGCCCTTTGAGTTCTTGAACCCTAACCTTCGAGTTCTTGAGCCCTAGTCTTCGTTCTCTCAGATCAGTCCGGCAATCGTGATGGTGAAGACCAAGGGATCTGCGCCTCCTTCAGTCTTGGCTCGGCAGCAGGCAGCTGCAGCAGCAGCGGCGGCGACATTGGCGGCGGCACCCTCGATGCAAGCAGGATCATCCATGGCGGTAGGGGGGAGAAATCCCCAAATCCCCGATGACCAAGGTTTGTGCCCTCCATCAACTAAGTACTTGGATCAATCCTTCGAATTAGGGCCATCTACCTGCAAGAGAGAATCTTTGGCAATCACAGCGGGGGGTAAGATTAGCAATGGGGTTATGATTCGGAAGCCAGGCAAAGAATCAATTCCATCACCAAGACCCGGAGAAGTTGTGGTATTCGAGGCTTTTTTCGAAGCAGGCTTGGGTCTCCCTGCTGTGGATTTTTTGGCCGAAGTGCTCGACTTATTTCATGTAACCCTCCCTCAGTTGTCTCCGAATCCTGTAGCCAGATTAGCCATCTTCGAGTGGGCACTGAGAGCCGAAGGTTGTGAAGGGAGGGCTGAAATCTTCGCTGCGCTTCATAGAGCAACTTGTCAGCCAAAGACCTTCGTAGGCTCTGGAGGTGAAAAAGTGGTGGTCTCCTTCGGAAGCATCAATTTTAGGCTTCGCGATGAATATGCGCTGCAATTCCCTGCTAAGGCCATCAATGCTAGATGGTACACCGACTGGGTCCTGAGGTGGTTTTATGCCGAAGTTGGAGCAAGCAGTCCTCTGGCGGGGCCCCTCAAAGAAATCCAATTCCGGAAGGAGGCCTTAGTGCAACCTGACGAAGGCCAGCTCGAAGCTCGCCTCAACTTACTTCAGAAAATCAGCCGAAGGTTAAGTATGCGGGACCTGGCCGAAGAATTCATCGGACTTCAAATTCCTCCGTTGATGGCCAACTGGCCTATCGTCTTCGAAGATGACTCGGAAGGCGGTCTTCGCAAGATTAACTATACTTCGAGCCCTGCAGGTAACTTCGAAACCAACATGCATAATACATATTTACTTCGAAGAAAGATTAACTCGAATTATTTTTTTTTAGCTTCTTCAGCCCCTATTACTTCAGAGCAAATTGTAAGGGCTTCGGAGAAGATTTTGGGTGCTCCAACTCCGTCGGAAAAAGAATGGCGAATCAAATTAGTCGGGAGTTGGGAGAGATTTAACAGAGTATGGGGAATGTTGGAATTAACTCCGCCCCCTTTGATGGACTGGGTGCCTCAAGAGAAAGGACCCAAGAAAAGAGTAGCCGAAGCTGGGGCCTCTAGCTCCGCAAGGACTCCGACGAAGAAGGTGGCTCGAAAGCCGAAGAACCTCGCACCTTCAAGCTCAAGAGCTTCGGTTTCTAGCTCTAAAGAAGACGAAGGTATACTTTTAATGAAATTGATTGAGGAAGATGCAGCTCAACGAAGTATTCACATTGAAGATACTGCAGGTATACCGGAGCCCCAAGCCAACGTCGAAGAAGTAAGAGCTCCGGATACCCAGGAAGGACAATTCGAAACCCCTATGGGTGTAGAAGAGACCGAAGTGCCTGCGAACGTACCGGAGTCTGGAGATAATGCTGATCAACCAATGACTTCGGTAGTTCAAGAAGATACTACTCAGGCCGGAGTTCCTGTGAATGAAGGTGGAGTCGAGGTTACTATGGCTTCGATTCCCGAAGAAACAACAAGGACTGCCCAGGACGATGCTCCTGTAGTCCAAGATTTAACGGTTGATTCGGATGAGGACTATACTTTCGATCCTCCGATCAGTCCGGTACTCGATATTCCAGAGAATGTCGAAGGTAAATTTTGCATAATTTTCATCAATTTTTTGCAAAATTATACAATGTATAATATTTCTGTTTTCGCAGAACCTCCTGTTGTCGAAGCATCTCACGAAGATACAATTCAAAAACCTTCGACAACTTCGGAGCCACGACCAGAGGTCACTCTATCGGGGCCTGGAAGAGGAAAAAGACACATAGAACCTCCAACTCAAGGATCGACTTCATCTGAGAAACCAAGGGTGGTTTCGGTGTATGTGATGAGTGATTGACAGGTTTATTTACCCTCTGTTCGAAGGGTACCTCCGGAGGGGCTTCGGAGGTGGTCCTCTGAAGGGTGTTCGGAGGTGTGTCACCGAAGGGTGTTCGGTGTGTGGTTGCTGCAGCTGTTGCAGCGGAGTGTACCTGTCGGAGGGGTCCGGCAGTACGCGATGACTGGGTTCGTACCGAAGGCTTCGGTACTTTGGGCGGTACACCGGAGTGTGTGCCGAAGGTTGCTAACCCGGAGAGGTCTCCGGAGTACTGGATACACTTGTTTGCTTGTCGGTGGTGCGCAGGGACTTCGGAGGCGACGGACAGGGTTCGAGCCAGGTGAACTTGGGTCAAGCGGGAGGCTTGATGCCAGGGGAGCGGGGAGCTCCGTCACGGTGGCTGCGAAGGTGGTCCGGATCGGTCCTCGGGTCGAGGCATGCCAGGTGAAGGCAGAGAGTGCGGAGCGTGGCTCCGGCTGAAGGTACTCCGAGACAAAGTCCTCGGAGGTGAGGCACTTCGAAGGTACTCCGAATGGAGTGACTTCGGAGTTGGTGGACCAAGTCCTCTGCGGAGGCAAGGTGTTCGAAGTGTGCTCCGGAGGGAGACACTCGAAGGTGGCCCGACGAAGGTCTCAGAAGTCGAGGCGCATAGAAGGCATGGTCCGGGTGAGGCTCGTCGAGGAGTGTGCTCGGAGTGAGACACTGCGACGAAGTGCTCATGGAATGCTTCATGCGGAGGCCTTGGACGAAGGAGGGACTTCGAAGGGTGCCACTCCGAAGGTGGGGCTTCGGAGTGTGAAGGACTTCGGAGCGAGGCTAGCTCCGGAGTGAGGATGACTTGAGGTGCTTCGGCCATGCATGGCTTCGGTACACGGACGGACGGTGATCGAGCTCGGAGTAGCTGCGAAGCCGTGGTGATCCACTCCGGAGGTGGTGGTGCGAAGGCCCAAGGGCTTTGACGGCTTCGGCTCAAAACCGTCACTGTATCGAAGGTCTTCTTCGGCGGAGCGAAGGCCAACTGGCTGCAGGCTTCTCGCCGAAGCTTCCGCACCCCTCGCGTGCGAAGGGAGGTTCCAGAAGTCAACTCTGTAAAGGCTGACACTGTCTGTTCTGAAAAAGACTGACACTGTCCCCTCTGCAGCTGACAGAGAAGCCTCCAAAATAAAGGTGGACTACCTTTTGTACCCCTTAGTTCTGTAGAGACAAAATGGATGTAACCCTAGGGGTAAAGTAGTCACTTCCTTAGGATGAAGCCATGGGCTATAAATATGGGGGCTCGGTAGGTAACATTTAACACTTTGAGCATTTACTGTTGAGCTCCTGTAGCCACACTTCGATTGAATACATCCTGAGTTCATTTTTCTGTGTTCCTTGTTCAAGCGGCGAAGCCCTGTTTCTGTGTGCTTTTGCTTGAGCTCGCATTGCATACCTCGCTAGCTTTTAGTTCACCGAAGCCTGTCTTGGCGAAGGGTGTTTTTCTGGCGAAGTGTGCTTTTCAGTGTGCTGTCGCTCTGTGTAACACGAGGCAAGACCTCGCTGCTTACTAGCGAAGCCCTGGTAGTATCCCGTTTTGCTTCCTGTGTCGAAGCCCTTAGCGTAGTCCATTTGCGTGTGCGTGTAGACCTTCGGGTACGAAGCCCAGCACCCGTTGCTGTCGCCAAGTACTTGGTCGAAGTCCTCAGAGGGCTGTCCACTCTTGCGAAGGGTGAAGTGCGAAGCCTGCTCGAAGCACCTCGTGTGCGGAGCCTGCACTGACTTAGCAGAGTTGGTTTTCGAGGGTTGTAAGTGGAGCGAAGTCTTCTTGACTTCGAACCTTTGCCTCTCCGAAGCCTGTGTTCGAGGGTGTCGAAGTACCTCCGAACCAGACCTTCGAAGGCTGTGTTCGAAGCCTGTTCCGCAGAAGACAGAACAGATCCGAAGGCTAAGTTTTTAGCCAGAAATTTTAAAAGCTCCCATTCACCCCCCCTCTGGTCGCCGTTTCCGGTCCAACAATTGGTATCAGAGCAGGTTAAGATCACCAGTTGACCTTAACCGGTTTTGTGATCTGTTGGCGACATGGATAGAGGCAGTAAAATTCCTCTGTTCGATGGGACAGATTTTGCATACTGGAAGGTGCGCATGGAGGCTTACTTGTTAAGCCAAGGAAATGCAATTTGGGAGATTGTGGACTCACAATACTCCATCCCTGATACCCGCACCACTCAAACTGAAAAAGATCAGTATATTGCCAACTCGAAGGCAAGGAACATACTGTTCATTGGTTTGAGTCGGAGTGAGTTTGACAGGGTACAGCACCTTAGGACTGCTAGGGAGATTTGGACAACACTCACTATTTATCATGAGGGCTCTACTCAGATTAAGGCCAGGCGCCAAAGCACCTACAACCAACAGTATCAGCTGTTTGTGCAGGCACCTGGTGAATCTATAGATGCCATGTTTTCGCGCTTTGATGCTATAGTGAGTAACTTGCGATCCAACGGGACGCTTGCTTACAGTGATCATGATAGGGCTATCAAGCTTCTCTATGCTCTTGACCGTAGCATATGGGAGGTAAAGATATCCAGCATTGAGGAGTCCACAGGCTATGACACTCTAACCTGTGATGAACTCTTTAGCAAGCTGAAGTCCACAGAGATTGCCAAGGCATCTCTTGCAGTGCACAGAAGCTCTCTGCCACAGCCATTGGCATTGGTTTCTAGCACTAGCCGTGGCACCACTGCAGAACCAAGCACATCAGGCACTTGTGTTCTTGCAGATGGTTTTGCTTTGTCCTCCCTGGTCTCCGTCACAAAGGAGCAGGTGGATACTCTAGCAGATGACGAGCTTGCTCTCATTGCCCGGAGGTTCACCCGATTTCATCATGAGAGACGGGATCAGCGGAGAAGTGGTTTTAGTGGCTGCTATGAATGTGGCGACACTTCTCACATCAAGGCCAATTGCCCCAAGGTCAAAAAGAGAGATGAGAGTGACCGCCCCAAATTCCACAAAAGGAGAGGAAGCCCTTTGTGAAGGGCAAGCGCGGCAAGATGGCTAAGAAAGTAGCCAAGGCCGCTTCCAGAGCTTTTGTTGCTGCTCTCAGCGACATCGACACATCCTCAACTGAGGAGTCGAGCTCTGAGGAGGAGGAGTCCCCAAGGAAGGAGGACAAGAAGGACAAGAAGGGACGTGACTTCACCGGCCTTTGCTTCATGGCCGACAGCGATCACAGCGGCGATGAGCTTGACTCATCTGAGGTAAACCTATCATCTGACCAGCTTCTAATTAAATTAGATGAGCTGAATGAAGTTGTGCTTGGTCAGGATAGATTGCTTGTGCAAGCCGCTAGAGAAAGAAAAGACCTTAGACTTAGGCTAGAATCTGTATCTACTGAATATGCCATGCTTAAGTCTAAATTTGATGATGCTGAATGTGAATCATGTTCTGTTGTCATGGGTGAGCTTGCTCAGTTGCGTTCTGTACATGCTCAAACTCTTTCTGAGCTTGAGACTGCACAGAAGCAGCTTTTGGAGGTGGAGTCTAGACCTCATGATATTATTGAATGCATGAACTGTTCTTTATTGCGCGAGAGCATTAATTTACGTGATAAACATGTTCATGATTTAGAGGCTAGATTGGAAAGGGCCGGTAGTTCTAAGGATGTGCAACCTGTTTGTGACACTTGCATCACCCTTAAGGACCAGCTAGGCACTGCTAGAGAGCGAGCTGAGAACCTAATGTCTGAAAATGAATACCTTCTCTCTGTGGTGAATAAATGCACTGAAGGGAAGGGTAGGATGGATTTGCTCTTGGCCAAGACCAAGTTGTGTGCTGACAGAGCCGGGGTAGCTCTAGGTTTGGGTTTTGAGAGGATAGCTTCAGACAGTAAAACCAAAACTGTTTTCACCTCTCCCACCACCCTAGAGAAAGAGAGAGCTCTGTTGGACACCCCTCCAGCCAAAAAGCCTACCCATCCACCAAAGAAAACCACACCTCCTATCAAGAAAAATCCTCCCAAGAAAACCACTGTGAAGAAACCCAAGGAGCCTGTGAGAGTTGCTCCTGTGACCCATGAGAGTGCCCCCAGGAGAGTGTTTCACTGTTCTTATTGTCAGCGGGCGGGTCATTTGATTGGTTTCTGTTTCCGTCGCATCAAGGATGAGCGACGTGCTCAGGCGATGAGCTATCAGGACATGCATTACCCATCTTTAGGTATGCATGAGTCTGAGTATTACTCTCGTCCTGTTTTCGAGGCTCCTCGTGCTTCTCGGAGAGGTTTTGCTCCTCGAGGTGTTCACCATGTTCCATATGGTGGTAGACCTCGGGCGAGTAGCTTTGTACCTCATCAGAGTAGGAGACCTCGACATGCTTTGCGTTCTTTGCATGTAGGTAGACCTCGCACTTTGCATCATTCTGATTATTATGTGCGTAGACCGTCTACTTTTACTGTGCCTACTACTCGTGTCACTCAGTGCTGGATGCCTCGTCATTATTTTACTCACCCCAGCACTGAGCGATCGAGGCGTTCTCATCATGTGTAGGCGACAGGTCGAGGCCTGGAGGGCACGTGGATAATGGACTCCGGTTGTTCGCGCCACATGACCGGAGATGCAAATTGGTTCTCCAGCCTCACCACAACCAAGCAAAGGGAACATATCACCTTCGGAAACAATCGAAGGAGTAGAGTGAAAGGTAAAGGTGTGGTAAGGATTAACACGAACTTCACTCTCAAAGATGTTGCTTTGGTTGAAAACCTGGGATACAATTTGTTGTCTGTATCTCAGTTGCTTGATGAGGGCTTCGAAGTGCGATTTCATCGCGATACTTCGCAAGTGCTCAATTCTGATGGCGTTGTGGTTTGTAAGATCTTTAGGGTTGGGAGAGTTTTTGGAGCTGATTTTTCAGAGTCGTCTGGTTCTTCTCATTGTCTTGTTGCACATTCGACTTCTGAGCTTTGGAAGTGGCATAGGAGACTAGGGCATATGAGCTTTGAATTGCTCGCTCGTCTGAGCGCCCTAGGTTTGATCCGAGGATTGCCCAAGCTCAAGTTTGAGAAGAATTTAGTTTGCGCTCCTTGTCGACATGGAAAAATGATTGCCGCTTCGCATTCGCCAGTCACCACAGTGATGACTGAACAGCCCGGAGAACTTCTCCATATGGACACTGTAGGTCCTTCTCGGGTTAGTTCTTTAGGCGGCAAGTGGTATGTACTTGTTATTGTCGACGATTTCTCTCGCTACTCTTGGGTCTTCTTTCTTGCCAGCAAGGATGAAGTGTTTTCCACACTTTCGGAGCTTGGCTTTGAGACTTTTTACTGAACTCCCTGGTGCATTAAAATTCATTCGAAGCGACAATGGCACCGAGTTCAAAAATAGTCCTCTTTGTTGACTTTTGCATGGAGCATGGCATAGAACATCAATTCTCTGCTTCCGCGGGTTCCTCAACAGAACGTGTTGTTGAGAGGAAAAAACCGCACTTTGGTTGAGATGGCTAGGACGATGCTTGATGAGCATAGGACTCCTAGAAAATTCTGGGCTGAGGCCATGAACACTGCATGTTACTCTCAAACCGAATTTTCCTTGCGCTCAATTTAAATTTAACATCTATGAGCTG